>CALSBV010010931.1:1758570-1811941 GCA_943590825.1 Bovichtus diacanthus | reverse complement strand
CCAACTCCGCTTTGTGTTTGTTTGCATTTAGAGAGGCAATGATTTATTATTTACATTTGCCTGCAATGGCAAAGAACCTGAAGCTACAACTCGTCACAATACTCTGTTTCCTGTAAACAAACAACAACAGGATTAGATGCATTCTTTTTGACATGTTTGTCATGTTGTTGCATTTCCCAACATGGTGCCAATTCACTAAGCTGACCTGATCATTTAAGACAGACCATCATTTTCAACCTCCCGCAACACCTCAATCCATGAATACATTTTCCCTGTCAGCGATTGATTGATGTTTTTTTTCCTCTTGTTTCTCTTTCCCACTAACAGAGCATCCGCACGTCTGGTCTCATCCTACTGGAAGCCATCTTGTTCGGGGCTTTACTGCTCTACTTCCCAGTAAGTCTTTGTTCTCATCTGAAATGGCACCCACAATATAAAATAATAATACAAAATAAAATGTCTGGATGTAGCGCATCAGTGGTTACTGGTGGTTACTTTTGTCCTACAGGTCCCAGAATTCCAAAAAGGGAAAAGAATAAGAAATTGTTTTGTAGTCATTTTTTAAAAGAAACAATTGCTGTTAGTGCGAACCCTGTTCAAAGAGACATTTTCTGTGGCGCCTTCAAAATAAAAGCTGTGTTTCAGCATGTCAGAGGCTTAAAAAGGAGGCAGCCGCTGACGGACATGTTGTGTGTGCATTAACAGTAACTTAATACAGCTCTGATACGGCCGTTGGAGAGGTAATATGACTAATATAATATGGTAATATGAATATAAGTAACGCTGGACTACATACAGCATGCTTTGTTTACTGTCAATTTGAATTCACTGTTGTAACCAAGAAAATTAAGCTAGTGCTTCTTGTTAAAAAGAAACGCATTGTTCATTATAAAATACGTTTCTATGTAAAGAAGTCAGTAAATCCTGCCTCCTACTTCCTCAGCCTCAGCTCAGATGCTGTTATAGTACTTTACTTCAGATCATTGTCTCGGCAATAACAAAGAGTTGGACATCGCAGTTAGTGTGCGTGTACAGTACGAGTGTGTCTTATTGTGCGTGTGCCTTTGCCAGCCTTTCTGTTGTCTGTTTGTGAGAGCAGGTCCAGGTGGGTAGGTGCCAGTGTGCATTGTATAGGTGTGTATTTGCACTTGTGAACACACAGCCCACAGTGCACCTGGAGTGCCGCGTCAGAAGCCCATCTTTAGCAGGGAAACAGATGGAAGAAACCTGAGCACCATGTAACGGGGAGATCAGACGTAGCCGGGGAATTCGCTCCCTTCAAATACTTGCACAGACTGCCAACAGTGAGCCACTGCTCTCCTCAAACACAAGGCCTGATGGCTGGATGTTAGCCATTTTTTAAGACGGAAAAACAAATCTGCTGAGAAGAAGAAGAAGCTTCAGAACGCTCAGCCGACTCTTGGGATAAAGGTTTTGGTTCGCATTCTAAAAGTTAGTGGAGTGTTACCGTAGGAAATACATTTGCATTATAATAGAGCGGCTGGTAGTTTTGGTGCAGCAGATGGAGGGCCGCAGGTATTGTAGGTTTGTCCTCATGTGACCACACTTATTTGTGTATATATCGGCCCCCATTCACCCCAAGGATAACTCAAGTACCAAAAATAGCTCCCCAAAAATATCCCGCCACTCTCTTATGTTCACACACACTTGGATACACTCAAGGGTCTTTTCTCCCTTTGCTCTGCTGTGTCTCCATCCTTTTTCTCTCTGCATTTCTCAGCACCTTGTCTGCCTGTCTCTACCTTTTCCCTCCCCGCATGTCTTCCTTTCATTACCCCTCTGCGTGTTCTCTCGCCGCCTCACCTTTGTGTCTGTCTCCTCTCCCGCAGTCTTACTGTTTGTTGCTGCTGCTGTTTCTTTGTTGCTGCCACCGCAAGCCTCCTCGGCTAAGCTTGGCGCAGCTGCTCTGCTCTGCTCGATGCATTTTTAAACAGTCCATCAAGTTCTAGCACAACTTGTTTTAAAAATACATCTGCTGATTAATTGATGGAGGAGGCATGGGAGGTTGGACGCAAACCAGGAGGGCCACCCTCTCTTCCGGGCGATATAAAAATGTGGCTTTTTATTGTGCAGTCCCCTGTGACTTTGTAGTCCACATGGGTAGCACTGCAGAAAGGGTGTGTTTCTCCCTGTGTGTGTGTGTGTGGGTGTGTGTGTGTGTGTGTGTGTGTGTGTGTGTGTGTGTGGGCAAGATGGAGTGGCTTTAAATCTTCACATTTTCCTGGGATTGTGTGCTTGTGCATTTGTGCACGGATTTGCATTTCTTCATTTGTATACGTATGTGGGTGTAAGAAACAGCATGGCCTAGTTTTACCTCGTGCCGTTATTTTGTGGAGGAGATTTATTGTTTGGGTCCGTTATGTAGACCAGAGATGTGGAAAGCTGGATGTTAAGAGATGAAGGTGCCAGGGAGGATGTAAGTGCCTGGTGATTTGTTGTGCTCTTAAGGCTTGGCAACATTTGGTCAGTTTATTGTGTCTGTTTTTTTAAACTTTTATTTCTTTGTGTATTTGTCGGCTCTATTACTTGATTCAGCACTAACAGTTGCAGTTACCTCATTTAAGCACTATGTTACGTCACAGAAGGAAGGATGTTACAAATGTAATGTGACACCACCAGCGTTGTCAGACTTACGATAATTATAGTATTGTACAATAATTTAGCCTCTGTACAAAAAAAGTGGCATAATAAACTATCATTTCACCTTTTTGAGACGCTTACAATTAGTTGTAGGTAGTTGCTGTCTCATTTTAATTCATTTCTGGACAGCAAAAAATGTCTACTACGGCTGTTCTAACGTGACCTCTTTCCAGCCAATCATGCTTCGCTACGGTGTTGATGAACATTACTTGAGAGCACAGCTGTCGTTCTCTCTTCCGCCGCTTGCTCATTTGTAGTGCGTTTGCACGAGAGATAGCTAAGATGATGCATCCATGTGAAATAGTAGTAGAGATTGAAAACAATTGTCCTGGAAAATTGTCAGACTGATAGACTTATGGACACAGACCCCCTTCCACGCATCATAGCATCAGCTTGCTTAAAAAGAAAACGAAGTTGGTAGATATGTAGGTTTGTCGAAAAGTCGTTTAAATACATGTTTTGTAAAATTACACATTTACAGCTGTTTGTTAATTTTTGGCCTCTGGTATGATAATTTAACATTTCCCTTCTGACAACACTGCAAACCCACTGAGGCAGACACAGTTAGCGACTAGCTGGTGAGCACAGTGGAGCATTTAGGAGCTTTAAATCCAGATGTTCCCCTCAGGATTTGGTGCTTTGTAGATCTTGGTAGGCAGATGTTTTTTTACTTTTGGACAGAGCCAGCTACCTGTTGTTCAAATCTTTCTGCTAAGCTAAGCTTCCTGGTTCTAGCGCCATACTTGCACAGGCATGGAAATAATGTCATATAATTCTCACCAAACTCGTTGGAAGAAAGCCTGTAACCATATTTCCCCAAATGTTTATCCATTCCTTTGGAAAAATAAGTAATTTTTCAGTAAAGCACATTATTGGTATTCAAGCTATGAGTCATGACGACGCTTTCTTACACATAATCACTGTAATTTAAAAAGAAAATGTCTTAGTCTGAAATAAGGATGGATCCATTTTTGGTAGCAATTTCATTTCAAAATTGATATGAAACTCTTTCTTTTATTAACATATACCAACTCATTTATCAGATCCTGAGCTGCAACAGCGAGCCACAGTCGGGAGCGGAGCATTAAAAAGGAACAGCCATAAGTCCTGTTCTTGGGTATAAAATGGACTTGGCTCTCTCTCTTACGACCAGCATACTAATGACGGACTTTGGCACTGTGAGGTTTTGATGAGGATTGTGGATGGAAGAGAACCGTTGCTTTTAACTCTGTGTGACAAATTCTTAATCAGGAGGTGAGAGAAATGTCAGTATACAATAGCTGAACTGAGAGTGGACAGACTGAAGGCTGGAAATAGGGACGCTATGACAGTTTAATTGCACACTGAGACACGTTTTGGTAGAATGGATGAAGCTGAACTTTTCAGTTTTGCATTACATTATGCAAACAAACATGGCACAATTGTGATGATAAAAGCAAGAAAAACAAGCTGTAGATGAGTTAATTGCTCATGTTACTGTGGCATTACTTTAGTACCCGTGGCATATCTTCACTATCTGTCATCTTGAGAATCTGCTTTTATTGTAACTTCCTGAATAGCTGTTATTGTTTTATCATTCTGTCTTTGTACTATACTATCTACTCTACACTTCTGTTAGAGGTCTCATAAAGTATACACCTTCATCCATGTTCCCAATTACACATTAGTTTCCCTTTTTTTTTTTTTTAAACACATCTTACAGCCATACTGCTACAGCCTCAGGGTTGGCTGTTTTCTTTTTTTTTTGAGTTTGCCACAGATGTTCTACTTCTTTTCTGAGGAAAATAGTTTACAGGTGCTGTTGATGCTTAAGCTTAATTACCCAGGATAGCTGCGGTCTCTCCAATGCCAAGGCATCGTAAGGGCTGGGATGAATCATTGGCTGTGTTCCTCTGGGATGCATCAGTAATGATATACAATATTCTGTCTGAGGCCATGTAGTAACCTCCAGTTGATGGATTTTGTAAAGCAAACATCTAACAATATCAATAAAATCCCACTATATTGGATGCTAGCACAGCTCTCATTGGGTGAGAAGCGGGGAACGCTGTGGACAGGCTGCCAGACTATCACAGAGCGAACACATTTATGCTGTGTTGACACATTTTTTGCCTCAAGTTACAAGCGCGAGTTTGATCGCAGGATCATTTGTGTTTATTCACGCTGCGGCACTTCCTCGCGGCTATCTGGGTTTACTACAGCGAGTATGAACCCAAAATAAACAGATTTTGCTGTGGTTTAATTGCAACAAACGGATGAAAATGATGCCGAAATAACTACATCGTGATGCCGATTTGTAAAAAGTCTGTATACATGCTTTGTCGGGTCTGTCCACAAGATGACAATCAAACAACTTTTAAAATGCTTGTTTTCTGAATGTACTGTAGTTTATTAGTTTATTTATGTAGTTTTTTTTTTTTTTTTTAGTTTTTTTTTTAAATCGGCTCCACTTGACTTTCTCGCTTAAATTGAAAATGTACACTTGCACAAATAAAATGGCTATCGCAAATGGCTCAAATTCGGGGCCGGGATCTACCGTTTGTCATTTTACAATAAGTGTAGGTTCGGGTTAAGTGAAGTTTTCTTCCGTACTATGTTTGTGGTGTCACCTACATGGTTATACTGTTCACTTGCTGCCTTACTTGAAGCCTCTCCCAGTGCTATGAACTTTGCACCATTTGGGAGCTGGTATAAAGATTCCCATCATAAAGGGAATAATACCGTATGTGAAAAGATGATTACGTTTTATGATTATGATGACATTCGGCAGTCTGAGATCAACAAAATTGAGATACTGTGTTTGGTTTGTGTGAATTCATGCGGAGCACATTTTAACAGCATGCCTAGGCTGAGTCATGCTTTAACATCCTGGAGGATGTCTCTCCATCAGGTGAGCGGGCAGGTTTTATTTGCTTCAGTGGAATGAGCTCAAAGTCACTGCACCGGATCCTCGGCTTCACTCGGGTCACTGGAGATTTGACATGTCCCGCTGAGCTATACACTAATGAAATGTAACGCGGCTGTAGTAGAAGTACAAATGGAAGCTCTGATCTTCACAGCTTGACATGTGAGACTGTCTCCAAGCAGGAAATGCAAGGCTGACAATTTATGAGCCACTTGCAAATTCTCGTTTTGGATCTCAAATCTCACAGAGAGCAAAACAGATAACCTGGGCTGTGCTCGTGCACACGCTGAAACAACGTCCGTGCACTGAAGATACAAATCAACACGCAAATAATCACACTTTGCGGTAGCTTGTTAAATACCAACAGTGAGATAACAACTAACCCGTCAAACTCTCATCATATCTAATGTGTTCTGGCAGCTGATATATTTACAACATATTTAGAGGTGCCAGCGGGAGCTCTGGATCTCTGCGATGCCAAACCTGCCTCCAGCTCTGGTTCTCACTCATTTGTGTTTCTGATTCCTTCTGTGTGAATATGAGGGGAGTGCGACAGGAGTGGAAGCAACAAAAAAAAAAAAAGAATATGCGTATAATGTCTGACGCTGCTGTACAACTCTGCAGGTGATGATCCTGTACTTCCACCCCAGTGTGTTTCGCTGTATCCTACTGAGGTGGGTTCGCCTCTTGGGTTTCTCCGTCATGTACGGCACCGTCATCCTCAAGCTGTACAGGTAAGCTACAATTTAAACTGAAAGCATTGGAATCAAAATAGTCATGACAAGATTTCCCGTATGTTGTATCCCCTCCCTATGAATGATTCATATCTACTATATAGAAGTGAAAGCAAAAAAAAACCTTGTACCTCCACCTCTTCCCTCCTCCTATCTCTCTTCCTCTCTTCATATTTCCTTTCCTCTCCTCGTCTCCTCTCCTCATCTCATTTGGTCTCTGCTTCTCTCCTTTTCCTATCTCCTCATCTCTCATCTCCTTATCTCCCCATCTCTCATCTACTCGTCTCCTTCCCGTTCCTCGCCTCATATCCTCTCCTTTCCTCTCTTGCTATCTCCCATCCTTTCCCCTCCTCTCTTCCCATCCTTCTTCCGACCTCCTCTTCTTTCCTCGCCTCCTCTTTTCTCTTCCTATTTCATCTCCTTTCCTCCCCTCCTCTCCTCTCTTCCCATCCTCTCTCCTCTCTTGATATTTACGTGCCCTATGAGTTAGCCTTTCTCAGTTTCAATAATTCAGCCCCCTCTCAGTCTGCACTCACACATGTACATGCAGTCCATAAGCACATTTGAATTTCACATCAGGCCCGGCCTCTCCGCGTCTGCCTGCTGAAGTATCTATTCAGACTCACACTCACTTCTTGCTCTACAGCTCCGAGCAAGTGTTGCTGAGACGGTAGAAGGAGGCCAAAGGCCGGCCAGAGCGTTCCCTTGGCAAAATTACCAATTAGATTTTTTTCCCGAGCTCGGTGGGTGTGAAGTGTGCCCCAGGGCCAAGCTCTTACAGCCCGGTCCCACTGAATATATCAGAGATAAGATAGATTTGTCACAGTCATGTTGGGTGAGAGCAGATGAGCGCCGCGCAGAGACGATCGTAAACAGAGGAGAGACTGTTTGTATGTCTGGACGGTGATGTTTATTAAAACTACTTGCTGTCTTTGTGCCCACATAGCTCTCATTACCCAACATCACATCACTTTAAAACTGTTCTGGCTGATGTGTTGCATTTTTTTAGTTCTCTTTACAAAGGCGGTGTTGTCTTGATACTGTGCTACTTATGAATAAACCGACTCAGTCTGCATGCATTCAGTCTAATATGTTGATTCCAATCGCATTTGTGTAACCAAAAAATATTAAACTGACAGCCATAATAAAATTGGGTACCACTTTCTTTGATGCTCACATCTATAATGCTTTATAAATAAACATTATAATGAATTATAATCTGTTTACAGAACCGGTTAATTATAGTTATAAGCACTCATAGACATTCATAATGCTTTCTAACAATACATCTAACACATTATAAAGCATTTTATAATAACTTATAAGGTCAAGTATCACAAAAGCTGTGATAATAATGAATTATGAAAAGATTATAATGTATGACGACAATGGGAATCATATCACACTATGATCCTTGCAAAGAAAATGTCAGTGAGTGACAGCAATTGTGACGTATTATGATACTCGACCTTATGAGTCATTATAAAATGCTTCATAATGTGTTATGATTAAGTGCTTAGAACTATACTTATACAGTGCTATAAGCAGATTGTAATGCATTCTAAGTATGTTTATAATGCATTGTAGGCATGGGCTTCCTAGAAAGTATTATCTAAAATTTCAAGTTGTTAAATCTGGATAGTAAATACCAAATAAATCTGTAACCTTGCTCTCCTCTCAGACATATTCCTGCCCACCGTTTATTTCTCCTTTCAGCACAGGAGATAGTACAACATGAATTAAATGAACATGAATGATGTGAAATTAACGGTGCCTTTTTCACCCTGAACGTTAAATTCAAGTGGGCATGTTAGTAAGAGCAACAGCCGGGGGGCGCGAGAGAAGAATCTCTTACTCACCCACACTGCTCATCACGATTTCACCCAGCGCTCCCAAGTATTCAGGCTACTGTTGTGCTCTTCCTCCTCCCTCTCCCCCTCCCCAGGGTGTTAAAGGTGTTCCTGTCCCGCACGGCCCAGAGGACGCCTTACATGACCAGCTGGCGGGTCCTGCGGCTGCTGGTGGTGATCCTGCTGGTGGTGCTTTGGTTCCTGGTGGCCTGGACGTCCGGCGTGTGCCAGAACCCCGAGCTGAGCCGGGCTCTGATCACCGCCGGCCTCACACCGGAGGGGCTGCAGTTCAGCATGTGTCTGCTGGATCGATGGGACTACATGATGGCTGTCGGTAAGCGTGTGCGTTCTGTGTTTACATGCACGTGTTCTTTACAGGACAAGCTACGAGTGAGGAAGTGTTCGGTCGCACTTGCCACTTGACTGTAAGAGCTTATGGCTTTGGGGAAGGCTGCTTGGGAAAGGCTAAAGATTAAGTTTAGTTTAGAAACTTTTGGAAAAAGCTGCATGCAGGGTCAGGTGCCTTGCACCTCTAGTGACTCTGAACATTTCGGAAATTGGAAATTGGAAATGCTAGAGAACTATTGATTTTCCAAACGCAGTTTTTGTAAACTTTTGTTAATAATTTTTTAATAACTTTTTGTTATTAATGTAATAATAAAAGCAAAATTTAATTTTTTGGAATTCGCTAAACAGATTTAGAGAATAAATGAGGACGTACATGAAGCATGTGACTTCAGCGTCCATTGAGGCTTCTGCTCCTCAACACAGATCTGATGTGACCGTCCTCACATTATTACATGAAACTAACAGAAATGTCATATTTATCATCCAGTTTTCTACACTGGTTTTCACTGTTTTAGGTCCGACTGGTGCTCTTTTAATGACATCATATTGTTGCACTCACTTCTTCTGCAATGGAATTGGAGCCACCTAACGTTACTGCTGATCCTCATGACAGCCTAACAGAAGTGGATGGAAACAAGCATTCATTTGCATTTTCTTTTGCCGATTTTGTCCAAAATTTGTGTTGCCTTTAAAAAAAAAATTTTTTAAACCTGGCATTTGAGGTTACACGTCTCTTTTTTCAAGAGTGCCAGACAGGCAGCAGCACAAATATCACGGTTGCAGACATAAAAACAAACATATATAACATTTTTAAATGAAAACAAGGGACAAATGAAAGAATTACTAGATGTCAATAGTGATTCTAAAACTTTCAAACATCTACACAGCCAGATGTGCCTGTTTCCAGTAAGGACTTTAAGGACATCTAGTAAGAAAAAGTCTTGCGCGCGAACACAGCAACTTCCCATCAAGTCTTTTTTTTTTTTGTTTGCCTAAATAATGTTTATATTCTGTCGATAAACATTCCTAAAAACTGCTTCACTTCTACCTTGTATTCTATGAGCGAGTCTCTCAATAAAGAGCAACTTGAAGGTACCCTGGTGAGTTTTTGACTGGAGCAATGTTTTTATGAGAGGCTTTAAAGTCCTGAGGCTCCAATACCAGCGTGGTCAAAAGGTAAAGGACACAGGAAGGCTGACAGACACTCTCCGACCTCACAGAACTGAGTTTTCGACGGTGTACCATATCTGAATCATTCATTTATTTTACCTCTCCTAAATGGAAACTCATGGCACTGACAGCAAATGGATTGCACACAAATAGAAGGGGACTGTTCAAAGTCATTAAACTGCATCTTGAAATTGCCAGCGAGTCGGAAGCACAATGCATCCATTGTTGTTCAAGTGACAAATCACGTCAGACAGAAATAAACAGGTATGGGCTGGGGAATCTTGTATAAATGTGGTACACTTCTCCGCTTTGGCGGGTTTCTTGTTGGAGATAAATAGAGCCACCTATTTAAGAGATGCATAAAATACTCCAAAACATGCCGCACCCGTCACCATGAAGACACGGTTGTTCTGTAATAGGCCTGCTTATTCAGTGCCCTGCCCTCAAAGGAGCGTCTTGAAAAAAAACTCTGCTCTGAACTTGCGGTTAGATGGATGCAGTTGAGAATTTCGATGATGGTGACCATTGTTTGACTCTCCTTTCCCTTGATGGTGGATGATGGATGATGCCGCATATTGAGTTAACAATGGGAAGCTCTGATAAACAAGATGGAGTACTTCTCTCTTGCAGTGTCTCGGGCTGCCACCAGCATTAAAGCAGAACACCTCCAGAGGGCAGGAGGTGCCCCCGAGTAAAGTCTCTCATCTATTTTTTACAGCCATTCACCACAAGCATGTCTCCCAGGACTTCCCAGAGGACATTGCCTATCTAGTTTAAGCTGGACAATAATACATCACAGAAGTAGAATGGCACTCAGAGAGCGCAGACCTCTGGCCAATGGTGCATTCACGGACTTATCGGATGCTCCTATTTCCCAAGTTCCTTTCGATGGTGTGTTCATGAGCTTTAAGTCGTAATGTGGAAACAACATGGACGCTACAAAGAAGATGTGTTGTATTTTTTCGTTGTTGCTCAGAGCGCTTAAACAACACGTTGGTATGATGTTTCCGAGTTCTTGTGCCGACTTGTGGGGGTAGCAATAATCCCAGTCGGGTCCGATTATTCTGACACCGCATGAAAGCAGCACAAGTCTCGCAATGTTAAGGAAAGAGAAACATCATTTGTGTATCCGCGTCGTGATTCGGATCCGCTCCAAATGTTAATATTATGGAACATTGTCAAACGTATCAAAGCAAATCTAAGGACAATAACAGACTACTCAGCACAATCTGAAGTGGATTTGTTATGTAGTTGCTACTGCAAGTTCACCTCGACTGTCCATACTGCTCTCTTCTATATTCCATCCCAGCCTTGTTCATTATGCTCACACCACTTTGAGTTTCCCTTTCTGTTGATTCACATTCATCCATCGATCATAAATTATATACCTACCTACCGAACCAAGCCGCATATTAAATGTCAGTGAACTATACTCTAAGAATTAGTTTTTTGTAGCTCCATAAAGGTACTTCTGCTTCTACTAGCCACTACCTCAATGTCAATTGGCAAACAAATACAGATATGGATACATATTGCATGTCCTCTGCATATGGTCAAATTCATAGTTATAATCAATGGCACACACAAAAGGCATTTTTGAACATCACTTTTTTTGACGGAACAATTCAAATTTCTCCTTAATTTGATTTTAGACAGTAAGTCTAGCAAGAAAAGGATTCAATTAATTATAAATACAATGCAAGAAAAAATAAAGAACCCCCTACTCCTCACTCCTGATGTGCTCTCCCAAAGCAATCAGAAGAAAAAAAATGTCTTTCCTGACCCCGACTAATAATCTCGGTACACTCCCTAAAATGACCAGGACCGATAACACTGTCAAGCTAACGAGCATTAAGAGTGATGGCACTGGTGAGAAGCTGCAGGTTCTTTCCCTCATGTACCCGGTGGAGCACCCCGAGGGCCTTGCGTGTGCGTTACAGTATCTTCCTAATGACAGACTCTTGAAGCAGGAGGCAGTGATGGGCACCTCACTGAAGCCAGTCTGACAGCAGGGGAGACTAATCCTGTTTGGAAAAGAGGCAAAAGGATGGATCCCTGCGAGAAGCTTGCTCTGCCTCTGAAAACTGATCGACAGGCGGACAGAGAGGGAGGGAGACGGAAGTGGCAGGGAATAAGAAGAGTGGAGCCTGTGAAGTATGACGCTTGGAGGGATGTGGGAAATGATGCAGAAAGCGTTTGCACCATCTGGGGGTGGTGGTGGTGGTGGTGGTGGTGGGGGGGGGGGCTTTAGAGGAAGAGAAGGAGAAGAGGGAGCTCGTGAAGGGAGGACAGCTAAGGACACTCTTGAGACACGACGGAGGATCGAAGCATCTTCAGAGGAAGAGACGGCGTGACAGAAACGCAGCCCTTTTAACAGAAGTAGAGCGCAACAATCCCTTCGTTTGGGTGTTTACACACGTGTGTGTGTGTGTCGGTCTGTATTTGTGTGTGTGTGTTTAAGAAAAGATAGGAAATGAGGGATCCCCGCTGTTCACTGTGCCAGCCAGTAAGAACACACTGGTGTGCTGGGGCTACACTGAAGGACAGGAAGCTCCCTGCGAAGCTGCTTTGGAGGATTTTAACAGTGCATGTCATGCTTGTGGAAATGAATGTAATTGCTTTTTTTTCTTCTTTTTTTGTGTGTTTTCACTTGTTTTTGTTATAATGCTGACATGGGTACACGCGTAGTTCTAGAAATGAATAAATCATCCTGTTTTGTCTTGTAATGCGGAGCAAAACAGTATTGATAACGCCAACAATAAGCAATTCATTTGAATCCACAATTAATCTGCATTAGTTGGAATTGCAAGCAGCTCTCCGTGCATCCCGATTCATAGGCTAAGTACCAACTAATTAGTGATGATTTATACACTGGGCATATTCATGAATATTAATGTGCTGTAATCCCTGTAAAGACTTTATGGACTCATATGCCAACACAGTACTTGGCACAGTTCTTATTGCTTTGCCGTCTGCAAACACATAGCTCATATAGCTTGCAAAACGTCTGACTTGGCGATGCTCATTTGGAATTCTTATATGCAGTATATAATAACTAAATATATCTTTTAATTTGAAAACATGTTGCTTTTTCCACTTGCAATAAAACAAGCCTCAGCTTTTTGTCTTCGACAGCAGAGAGCAGCAGATACAAGATCTATTGGATTTCTTCAAGACATAATTTCATACCTCCAAACTGCAGCAACCTCTTTATCACATTCTGAATAATTATTGTTGATTTTTGAATTTCTTTAAAATGTCATCACACCAGACAAGATGATGAGCTTTCTGTGCAGCTAGGCATACATATATTGATGATGGCGAAGACAGCTACCTTTTTAAATACATCTGCCCCGTAAAGTGCAGTCGGGCTGCGTGACCTTGGTGAGATAAGGTGATAGCGGGAAGGTGACGCACTGTCGAGACTAAATCAATGCTCAAAGGAAAAGTTCAACATTTTGAGAGGATGGGAAACTTCTTTCTGAATGGGAGATGAGAAGATCTATACAACTTTCATGTCGGTGTGGGGAGCTGGTGATTACTTTAGGTGAGCATAAGGAACGGGGGGAAGGTGAAGAACAATCTGTGAGCAGCACCTTTAAGGGGAGACACTACAGGTGATTGGGTATACATATAACTAATAGTTATCACCATGAAAGCTGATTACTTACATTAAGACAATTCATTTTAGGTTACAAGTTTTCTGAAATGTTATGTGTAAATATGAAAATGAGGTCTATTTCGTGTTAAATATGTGCTAATTTGCATACATTTGGGATGAACATTGGATAAAGCCAGGTTCAAAGTTCTTGTTTTAGTTTGTTGACATATTAGAGTCAAGCCATAAAAAAACATTTGTCATGTTTTTTAAGAATAAATCAGGCCATGAAAGATATATGAACATACCCCTCTGTAAAAAAAAACGTGCAGAATATAGATATGAATGAAACTTCAAAAGTTTAGTGTACGTAAGTGCTTCTGAAGGGGAGATTTCTGCCTCAGAGTTTGAGTTTGAGAAAACGGCCTTTAAAGATATGCATTGTAAAAATTCAATACAGTTTGCAAGACAGTTATTTTATGAATAAGTTTTCTGTTTAAATAGGCAAAGTAGGCATTATCTAATGCTTACGGTTGGTGAATTCAAGTGAAATCTACAGACTCAAATAGACAAAGTTAGTCAAATAAAACACCTAAATGTGTATTTTGGATGTTTTCTTTCCACTAGTCTGAAATAAGACATGTTATGGAAGCCCAAACTCTCAAAATTGACCAGTGCATGAAAAAGTGATGTGTTTGCCTGCAGTGCCTCGCCCTAAAGCCCACTATTGAACATGTTGTGACTCATTTGTTTAATCTATGCACAAACTGAAAAGTTAAAATAACAACAAAAGGGAAGTTTCAGAGCGAGTTGTCACATTCTGCTACCATGGTGCCCTACAGTATACTAAAATCTGTGCTCACCAACCATTAGCTGGGCGGATGGATTAACCGTCCTAATACCAACATTTCTTGTTTTTACATTTCTGTTTGTGTATGGATTAAACAAAGGAGATACAGCTTTTTAATTAGTGAGCTTTAGAGGTGCTGGTGGGCATATTTTGTTGCTTTAGAGCCAGGCTAGCTGTTTCCCGTCTTTACGCTAGGCTAAGCTAATCGCCTCCCAGCTCCAGCTTTGTATTTATCTCAGAGACAAGAGAGTGGTATCGATCTTCTCATCTCACCCTCAGAAAGAAAGCAAATTATTGTGCTTTCCAAAAGGATAAACCATTACTTTAAAGCTTTAGATTGAGTTTGGTACTTTGTAAAGAGACACAACTTTCCAAAGTCAAGGGAGGCATATAGTACTTAAAAAACCCTACAGTACTTTTGGGATTATATAGGCTTGTCCCAGCTTGCGGGGTATACAAAGACTTACTTAAAGACACTAAACCTAATGAGGAAATAATGAAATTAAAGACACTAAAGACTTTGAATCAGTCTTCTCCTTGTGACCTTGTTTGTTTTTTGTGTCCCAGCGGAGTTCCTGTTCCTGCTGTGGGGGGTGTACCTCTGCTACGCAGTCCGCACCGTACCCTCGGCTTTCCACGAGCCACGTTACATGGCTGTGGCCATCTACAACGAGCTACTCATATCAGCCATCTTCCACATCATCAGGTGGGTGAGAAAGAGAGAAAGTGAATGGCAAAATTGTCCTCTTGTGTGCTGACCGAGAGGGAGAAAAGTGAAAGGGGAATATAAAAGAGACATGAAAAAGAGCTAAGACTGGAACAATTCTCTTGCTTTTCTCCATGAACATCTCTGTGACAGTAACGAGGAAATAGCATGAACAATGGCAAGGGGCTTAAACGACTTCACCCCTTCTTGCAGCTGTTGTTTAATCATAATCATGGAGATATTTGCGTGTTAGAGCAGGGCATTACAAGTGCTGAACATGTCAGATGAAAGGCAGAGAGTTCACCCGCCCCCTTCATCAGGGAAATGAACAGTGTCAGCAGAGAGCCTGGGTAAGCCAGTTAAAAGGAGGTGAATATAAAATGTCTTCCACAGGCAAACACAGCAGAGATCTACTGAGCCAGAGCCTTAAAATACACTCTCTTTGCCCTGTAACTTTCTGTCACTGGTGGCGAGTAACGTGACACATTTGAAATGTTATCGTCATATATTCGGTTGAATATACTTTGGATGAGCTAAATGTTACCCAAACCTTGAGGTGTTATTGGGTCATTTGATCATTTCTGGAATAATATCATGGCATTGTACATTTTATATTGTCCAATATATGTAATGTGAAATGATCACCCACAACTCCATGGAGCCTTTTAACACCTTTAGTTCATTGTTTTGGTTGTATGGTCCACAACCTTTTTGCTCTCATCACTGTTGTTTCCAGCTCCCGTGGCTGTTTTCAGCAACAACAACAAAAAAAAGGCTCTGATAAACCCACTGTACGCTACCTGCTAAACTGCTCAAAGTTAGCGACTGGACTAACATTCATCAGGTGGAAAACAACATGACTCCAAATGAATGCTAATGTTGCTACCAAGCGTCAACCTCCGACACTAAAAAACGAAGCCAAGAACGCTGAAGAGCCAAAAATTACAGTTCCTCGAATGGCCACTTTAAGCTGGCTCCAGAAGCGAGTCAATCCCCATAGACCCCCATTTTAAAATGCCCAACTTTACAGCAGAAATAAACACGTTTACAGCCTGATACGAAAAATAGTTTTGGTCTCTACAGCTAATTTCCCCCTTCATGACAACTGTACGTGGGCTGACTTTTTATATTACTCGCTACTACTTAACTACTTAAATTATAATAAGGCTTAAAGTTATGCATAATTTAGGGCATGGCCCCTTGGAGTGACAGGTGGGTGCCTTTATAGCCTCTTGCTGCGTGCTCTGCTGCGTCACCCGGGGCCGCCTCACCCCCACCGACGATCCACCGTTTTTGGATTAGTCAGGAGTTAAGCCTAGTCGCCGCTAAAATGGCGGCGGCCGGAGCCGGCCACATCGAGCTTCACAGAGAGTCTTCAGGAACCTATGAGTGACGTCACAGAGACTACGTCCATGTTTTATACAGTCTATCATTGCTACATGTTTGCCGGATGTGTGACTAGGCAACTGTTAGCTAACACGTATAGTCATAACAACCTTAAAAAAGGTCATAATTAGACAATGTTTTCAGCTTGTTTATCCGCTGCCCCAGAGTGGCCAGAGATGTAGTCACAGTGTACGCCCCCATCTCTTTTGAAGGGCCGGCTTTCTCTCGGGGTATTCATCCTAAACAGGGCAAGCAGTAAACGTCGATGGCGCCTCAAATCCTAGTCAACACATTCTAGAAGACAGCAGTATCATCTGTTGCTGATTTAAGGCAAAGTGCACCTAATCTTGACTCCGAATAGAGACGAAGCCACTACAAATCCTTATCTAGCAGCCGTCTCTACAACAGTCCGTCCTGTGTGGTGAGCTATGGGTCTTTGTAAGTGTGCCCTGAACCAAGAGATGACAAACGAGCTCCCTGAATGTGACCTGAGGCCCATTGTGTAGTGTTACCTAACATGAGAAGGACATGCAGACATATAAGGTTTAAATATTTTGGAATATTTAATAGATAGGAATTAGTTCAACAATTCCATATCAATGTTTCCTTTTAATTCCCTCGGTGTAATTTCTGTTTCAAATATTTATTATTTAACCAAAAAAACATTATACATTCAGCACAGCGTCATGTCAATGCTCGTCTTAATTTACACAAAATAACCACACAACTACATTCATGTTCATTCACAGATTTCAAACGGACAATATAGAGGACGCAGAACTGTATTTTGAGAACAGTATCAAAAATAGGTAAACCAAAAAGAGAAAGGAAAAATCTTCAAAATAAAGGAAATAAAAAAATGTTATTCACTAAAAATGTAAAAGAAGTGAAAGAGACAAACATTAAATCTTAATCTAAGAATAGGATTACCACTCTGATCTTCCTTATCTCCTAAACATCTCCTGTTTCTCTGTCCCCTGTTCCTCTGTGGCATTTCTTACACTAACAACACTAAGCTAAACATTTGCTGCCTTTGATGCACTTATTTTATCACGCATTTGAAGACAACCTGTGCCAAATGCTTTACAAAGGAGACCGGGGGCCGGTTTTACCAATGTGATTTTCCAACCTTCAGACAGCCTTTTCATGTTTGTGCTGCATGAAAATCAGCTTGCAGGGACTTGAAAGTTGATTGAGATGCACAATACATCTTTTCAATACAATACAATACAAGTACATCTCACAATTTTGTGGGGTAGCAACACATTTAAGGCAGGGACTGAAAAAGAAAAACTCTTCTTTCTTTTTCTTTTTTTGTTGCATCAAATGCATGTAGGAGGTTTGGAAAAATGCATGACTGCCCCACGCATTAATGATATTGAATTGCAAAATCTGATTCGACTTGGTGAATTCTGACTCACTCACAACAATGCGTTCCTGTGTGCCTCTTAGCACCTTATTTACAGAAAAGCTGGTTTTTGTGTGCCTATGTCTGAATATGGGAGTTGGAAAGGCCAGAACTGTTCAAATATTTGTGGTAACACACATTTTTACAAGGTATACTTTGACCAGCCAGTTGTTTGTTATAGTGCGCCAGAAGGAGCCTGGAGCAAAAAAATTCCATTTGTCACACTTTCTCCGATAAAACTGTTGGTGATTGAATATTCTTTCATTTGCGGCCTATTGTGCTCAGTTGGACAAAAAGAAAAAGATCACATCCTTTTAATCTGTTGAGAAACTGAAAGTCCAATGGGTACACCTTCATCAGCCGTGTGAAACTGTTATAAATCAAGCTGTGCTGCAGAATAGAACGCAAGTGTTCTTCTGCGAGCTGCTGCTGCGGCCCAGAGATAAGGCTGGACTCTGGGATGTGTGTACGTGTGTGTGTGTCTGGTGGGGTAGGGTTGATGAAAAAATACACACACTATGCTTTTGGATATGTAATGTGAAATATGAATGTTAATGTTTTGTTTTTTTTGCCGAGTGATGAGAAAGGACCAACAACCTCTGAGCCACCTTGGTGGATCTCTGACAAACAACGAGGAAACAACTCTCACACGCACACACGTGCACGCACACACGCACAAGTAGGAATCTTTTCACAGACTTTGGACAAAATATACAATACTCGGCTTGATTCTGCCTAATAATTGCATTGCTTTATCCATCATGGTGTCTGAATTTGATTGGTTGTGGAAAATTGGTGCCAAAATGGAGCCACTTGTTACTGCCCATTTAGGCTTTTGGGTACTTTCTCCAGCAATAATTGGAGCAGTTACCTGTGCTGGTGCTCTTGAATACAATACAAACTATGACTCAATGCTGCTACAATAATGAGAATGATGGCATGAAGCCACACGCTACCAAAGTTGCTGCTGTGAGCTTTGACAGAGATTCTTTACATGTCTGGATTCAGTCAGCGGTGACAGAATTCCTTTGTGCAAAATGATTTGATTTGGTGTTCTGCTAATAATCACAGATCACGTCTCTGTTCAGCTCTATGAACTTCTTATGAAGCATTCTTTTTTAAACAATGTGAGAAATTGCTTTACAGTACGAAAATAAAGATAACAGCAACAGATGGTTAAATCAGAATCAGAATCCGGTTTATTGCCAAGTAGCTTTTCACGTACAAGGAATTTGCTTTGGTGTATTGGTGAACAACATAAACAGTTAGAGGAAATTAATTGAAAAATAATAGCAAGTACAAAAATCAAGAAACATTAATATAGAATAGAAGAAAACTGCAAAGAAAATATAGAGAAATACTCTAAAACTATGTACAATATATCTGAATTAAAATAAAAGCTGTATAGATGAAAACTACAAAGTATAAGAGTATATGAAGAATATGTAGAGATATAAACCCAAAGATGTGCGTTAATGTAACGCCTATTGAGAAAATTAAGGAAATTAAATAATTGATGAGGCGAAACGGAAGCAAAAGAAAATAAATGATTCAATAATTTAGGAAAAAAATGCCATAGATATATATATATATATTATTATTATTTTTTTTTTAATAAAGTATTTTAAAAGGGGACACATTCTTTATCCTCTGCCTACCAGTGGATTTCAATCAGCTATCAGGCTGATAGGGGGTAAACAAACTCCAAATATAAGCAACTATAACCATGCCTACATTCAAAATAGCAGCAGTTAAATCTTCAGTTCAGTCTTCTTTCTACATAAAGTCTGCGTTTGGATATAGGCAGTTACATAGGATACTATTTGAGGAGATGTACAATAAAGGCTAGGTGTGTTAGGTCCATATCATATTTTTACTTTACAGGGTCCAGGTGCGTGCATGCCAAAGGACCAGGTGTTTATAGGCAGAAGCCAAATATGAGAAATCTTCAAACGTTTTGTGGTCTTAATATACATTGGACATGCTACCAACACAGATAGTATAATTTCCTATGTTTAGACTAGCTGTGGATCAGTTATTCTATGAGAAAATGTTACAGCCTCTGTTGGACAGAGTAAGCGTGACGTCATCATTGGTTGTGGACTACGGTTTTAAAGCCTCGTCTTTAGCATTTTGGCCTTCGACATCTTTTTTTGGTGCCAGAAATGACACGAGACGGTGGAGCTAAGTACAACCGAACGCTGAACAAGAGATTTTTAGGAGACTAAAATGTTACAATTACCTTTCATGAACGGAAAACACACTAAGAAAGGGTTAAAGTTCTAAGAGGAAAATATGAACAACACCCAAACAGGACAAGCCAATGTCAACCCGTCAATCACAAGGTTTCCACACCCTAAAGCATACTCCGCTTTATCGTTTCACTCTAAATGGGATCATAATTTACTAAATAAACACCTTGCTGTATTAAAGAAGACTTGAAACCAGTGATTGAGATCTTAAACTTATCTTTACAATGGTTACTGAGGTAATAAATCAAGTGAGATGTAGGGTCATTTTCTCATAAACTTCTATACAATCGGTCTTCTTTTCGCAACCAGTGGAGTTGCCCCCTGCTGGCTATTTAAAAGAATGCAGGTTTAAGGCACTTCCGTATTGGCTTCACTTTCAGACATGGAGGTTGCCAATTATCCGTTTTACTTAAAGCTGAAAACATAATGTATGAACTGTCGACATCTCAATCAAGAATCTAAATGGTGGAGGGTCAGGCTAACGTTGATGAACCCCACCCTACAGTGCTGCTCCAGGTCATTCAGTTTACGGACCATGTGAATGTCATACAGTCAGTGCCTGCAGTGTTACTTGTAGTGGCTTCGCTTTAGGAAGTCTTCACCAAGTGCAGAATGCTTTTGCAGCATGGGTACCCGAGGAGAAAAGAGAAAGACATATCTATAAGGTTGTTTTTAATGTCTGTGTTTGTGTCTGAGCATATATCACAGACACCCCAAGTACTCTGTTCAACTGGCCTTCAAGTCATACTTTTGACAAAGTGCTGGTGAATGAACAGAATCTCTCTTGTTGATATTTTTCCGCAGGTTCAACCTGGTACTGGGGCTGCACCCCGACTGGATGCTCATGTTGTTTTTTGCTCACACTCATCTGACTGTGACTGTGACTCTGGGCCTGCTGCTCGTGCCAAAGGTAACACTCCACGAATCACGTCAGGTATTAGTTTACTGGGCTGTCAGTCAGTGGCTGGAAGCAACTGAGTAGGCAGTAAAAGTTTGAGGTACTTGTACTTTACTTAAGTATATACATTTTATGTTACTGCACTACATTTATCTGACATATAGAGTAACTAGTTACTTTATAGATTAAGATTTTCCATTAAAAAAAACACATAAGCCTATGAAAGACACAAAGTTAGGATTTAAAAGGTATTATTTGTAACATTTCCACATCAAAATGTCTGAAAACGACTAGGCCTACGTTATATATGTTGTTGAGTCGGGATTTACATTATCCCAAATGTTTCTAAAAACATTTTTTTCCCCCCACTAATTGTGGGGTATCTTTTAGGGAGTTTTTCCTTGTGCGATGTGAGGGTCTAAGGACAGAGGGTGTCGTACCTTGTACAGGCTGTAAAGCCCACTGAGACAAATGTATAATTTGTGATATTGGGCTATATAAATAAACTTGATTTGATTCTAAAAACGTTCAAACCTAGAGAAATTTTGTCATTTTAATGAAGGTAACGATCCGCTTTATTTGGTCGCCTGTGATGGCGCTGTTTACCCCTCGTGCGTGCGTCAGTTTTGTGGATTTCCGCCATAAATTGTAATAAATTGACTTTTTATTCTGTTTTAAGACAGTTAATAATACACATTTTCACGATACACTCTTTAGATCTTGGTCCTTTTCACTATAGATTTTAACCGGATGAGGGATTTTAGTCATCAGACGTCTGGATCTTAATTGTTGGAGAAACAAGCTGAGCAAACGTTAGTGGCAGCGAAAAGCATTGGAGAAACACAGATTTTTTGTTTTCTTAGAAATGCCTATTCAGTGTTTTTACCAGTCCATTTGTTTTTGACAGGAATACACCTCTGCAGATAATTCGGCTACCGGTAAAGTAAGGTAGATAGGTCTAGATCTTAAATTAGCTGAGCAAGCATTAGCAATTAGATCGCAGCCCCTCCGTCCTATGTCCGCCGAACTAATCAGAGAAACACAGATTTTTAACGAGAACCTGCTTTATTTCGTGTTTTTATCGGTTTTAATCACGCTTGTTTTGGAGTGGAGGAAATCTCTTTGTGGGAATGGAATTTTAACCATGTAAAGCTGACTGAAAGAGGTCATCGTGGTGTATGTTGATGGTTGTAAACACACACGTAAATGTATTGACCACAACATCGATTTTAGTTTACTTTTTGCATGATCCTTTCTGTACAAAACCCAATTTCATTGCTTGCAGAATTTAGGCACGAAATGTGATCCCATAAAATCCAGGTATTTACAGAACTTGATTGAGAAACCAATCTGTAGAGGACAGACAATGCTGCATCTATGTGATCAGTGCAGAAGTCCTACTTTCTTTCTTACAGGAGCATTTTTTTTTTTTTAAACCTGCAAGAAAGAAATATTTCCACAACGGCTGTACTGTAGCTTGTGTATACAACAGTCCATTAATCATCTCAAGTTCCTTTGATATTAGCGATCTAGAACACACACAGGCACATTTGCTACCATTACCTTAAACTCATTCAAACTGCGTTAGTGGCTACTGAAATTTAGCTAAACACTCCCGCGGGTGTCTTTATGTTCAATCTCTCAAGTCTGATGGAAAACATTTAATTCTCCTGCTGTGTAAGAAATGCAATTCACCATTAGCGCTCTCTGTTCCTTCATTCTTTCTTAATTAGGCACTTTAGAAGTGCAAGTCAGTTGAGTATGCAGCGATAATTAAGCTCAATGGGAGGATGTTAATCTCACAGAGCGTCTGCTCCTGAATCTGGGCTAAATATTTGGTTTCTCTTTGTTCCAGATTTGTTATTTAAGAAAGATAAATAATTTGGCCATGAAAAGTCCAAATCAACAGATCATCACAGATTACAGATTACGTTCTCTCTTCTCCATTTGTTGTGTTATTGTAATAACCTTGTTTCCTCCAACAGTCAGCGATTGACTTGAATTAAAGGGGACACATTATGTAAATGTTCAGGTTCATACTTGTATTTTGAGTTCCTACTAGATCATCTTTAATGTTCAGTAAAACACGTTATTTTCCTCATACAGTCTGAAAATACTTGTATTCACCCTCTGTATGAAGCACTCTGTTTTAGCGCCTGTCTCTTTAAGACAGTATGGAGAAAATCATAAAACTCCTATAGTGTGTATTTTTCCATATTCTGCAGTATTTTCTTTCAGTTTAACTAAATCTAATAGATTTCATTACACAAGATCTATCTGTAATGGAAAACATTAAGAAATATTTTGCTGCAGGAAAACATTTTTCACCTCCAGACGACCTGCAATGACCCCTTTATCCAACATGTTGATTCTGTTATACAATAAATCTAATTAGCGGCGTCCTATAGGCCAAAGTAATATTGTTTGAGAAACATTTCCAATTTTATTTTCCTTCTTTCACTCTTCCAGCAGGCTCACTGATGCCATTATTTAACCTTGCTCTCCATCTGTCTTAGTTCCTGTCCAAAGGGACTCAGGCCAGGGATGATATTGCCACCGAGGCCTACGAGGAGGAGCTGGACATGGGAAGGTCTGGCTCTTACCTCAACAACAGCATTACCTCGGCCTGGAGTGAGCACAGCTTGGACCCGGAGGATATACGGGTAAAGTAGCATTTACAATCATGGCAAGATGATTCTAAATGTCTCTTATTCATACCTGGAAGTTGCTTATGCAAATACGAATCCAACTGTAAATATTCAAAAGCTGCCCAACATTTACTGTCTCCTTCCTTTTTCAGGATGAGTTGAAGAAGCTGTATGCGCAGCTGGAAGTCTACAAATGTAAGAAGATGCTCGCCAACAACCCCCACCTCCAAAAGAAGCGCAACTCCAAGAAAGGTCTGGGTCGCTCCCTGATGAAGCGGATCACAGAGATCCCAGAGACCATGCACATACACCGGCAGTGCAGTCGGGAAGACGGCAGCGAACACGGCAGCAACCGCAGCACCTTAAGGAGAAACCCCTTTGAACCCAGTCACCACGGTAACACCAGTTTAATATGGACCCTGAAACTGAATCAGCTAAATGGATTCAGCCATCATTGATGTCGTCATTTACACCTGTGGCTTCTTACTGTGGCATGTCAAAATGTCTCCTGTGAAAACACTGGTATGTTTGCCATCGTAAACATACCAGTGTTTAGCTTGTTAGCATTCTAACACTTGCTAATTAGCACTAAACGCAAAGTATAGCTGAGGCTGATGGAAATGGTTTTGCGGGTAATAAACCATAAACCAAAAGTATAGGACAAAGTCGAATTGTGACATTCGGGAACATTGATGTCTGCACAAAATGGCAATCCATCCAAAGTTTCAGAATGACTTGACCGATCGGCCGAGATTGCCATCCCTAGACGTGTCTAAAAGTGAATAAAATTGTACATTTATGGGGATCCATTTTCCAAGTCTTGTTGTCAAATAGTTTTCACTCCTATGATTATGAAAAAAAAGGTTTTGCCAGCAGAATCTTTCTAAGTTTCTTAAATAAAATGTTGGTGGGGAAAACATGCTTTGCCAGGATAATTTTTCTAAGGTGAATTTTTTTTCAAAGAAAAGACACGACTCGAATGTTTCATAACTTGCTAACACACACTATATGTACCTTGTGTTTAGACAGCATGGATACATTTAAAGTCACCTGGAAGAAAACATGACAAACACAAATGATCCTGACAAACTGTTTCACAGATGAAGAAAAAAAAAGGAACTTAGAAAGATTACCGGAGAGACACAGGAGAGAAAACAATTTAATCACACTTAGAAAATGGTTCACCATAATTTGTTTTTCTCATTGTCCTCTCAGGGCTTCCGTAGTTATCAGTAAACTTCCCACTTTGATGGCATTTTATGGTTTTAATCTTCCCTAAGGCAAACCTCGGGATGACTCCCTGAAGAACAAAGTCATAGGCTTGAAGAAGTCACTCAGCTATGACCACGTTTGTGACCAGGATGAGGAAACTGGAAGCCAAACTGGCTCGACTGCAGGAGACAAAATGACTCCTGTTGGAGGTGGGGGGGAAGGATCTCTTCTGGGTTCCCTGATTGGCCGGAAGCATACTAAGAAGCAGCTGGAACCTGCCATGACCCCACCGAGACTGGAACCAGCGGAGTCCACAGAGTCTGTTCCGCTGTTCTGGAAATCAGCAAGCGCTCACAACTTAACGCACGAAAAGAAACCCGTCCACCTGCGGACCTCCATCATGCAGAAGTCTCTCAGTGTGATTGCGAGTGCCAAGGAGAAGATGCCGGGGCTGACCAACAAGACGCAAAGCGTGGAGGACGCCAGTAAGAAGGGTCTGAAGGGGCAGGAGGAGAGGATGCTGTCTGAGGTGGATGAGACGCCTGAGCATTACCCCAAGATGATCATCAGCCAGTCAGTGGAGTACTCCAAGTCACCCCTGAAGATGGGCATCATGAAACAACAGGTACTTTTTACACATTTACTTTCCAACTCCAAATTGATCGAGGCATTAATGTGTAGCTCCAGTGCTGAAATGTTTAGTAGAGGAATTAATCTACAGAAAACATATGAACGTAATGACATTCTAAACATTCTGTGTTTCCAGCTTGAAATGTGAGAAATGCTTTTCATTGTAGATCAAATATATTTTAACTTCATTCTTACCTCAAAATATTTACTCAACCTCCACTTACTAGCTTTTTACAGACATTTCAATATCAGATCTCTGAGGATGGAGACCATCATACCCAGAGCAGAACATCGTATTTGTGAGGAAGATAGAGAGATTGGGGTTTGTTTGTTTGTTTGTTTGTTTGTTTTACTTGTTTCTCTGGCCAACGAATAGTGGAAAATGAGAAAACTAGCCAGACTTCATACCAGGTTTAGACCAAGCTGTAAACACAACATTGACATGCTATCACTTTTTTTCTATTGTTAATATAAAGACATAGATTAAAAACTTTAAATTATAGAAAGTCAGCACTTACCACAAACTGTTTAACACCCAAAGGTCACTGCAGGTACACCCTAAAGGCAGGACTGAAGTGATGTATGGCATCACATGCAGCAGCTGTAGTCAACACTAAATTGGTGAAACTTGTTGAACAGAGACAAGGGTTATAAGCACAGCTCCATATACAATCATCTGTTCTCACGTGACAAATGTCTATACTTTGGTCAAGTGAATACAACTAAGACATCCCCATAACAACTGAGCAAATGTATCCTCTGACGGATGCTTTGAAATGTGATTGAAAGCTCTGAAGAAAGTTAGCAAATGTGCATTGAAATATATTTTTTTGTCTTAATAACTTTCGGTTTTTCGGACCATTGGTCAGGAAAAACAAGCGTTTTGAAGACATCAGCTTGAGATTTTGGAATTTTTTATAGATGATGCGATTAATTAAAAAACATTTGATAATAAAAATAATTGATAGTTGCAGCCCTATTTAGCTTTCTAATCATTTGATTAACACAGCAGTTGTTGGATATTTTATTTCTTGATTTTAACAGGTAAGTGGCAGCCAGCCGTCCATTTGCTCCGAAACTGGCAGGAACCTCTACGACGTGTCCGAGGTTTGTCCCTGGGATTCGGAAGAACCTCAGACTCCCACTGAAGCAAAGACCCAGAAACATGTTTCCATTGCTCCTGGAGAAACCACCACAGGCCGGAGAGGCAGCAGCAGCTCTGGAATCAGCAAAGGTAGCCGGTCCCAGCAGAGGCAGAAAGCTGGGCAGTCCCCTTCCAACAGACGCCGCTCCAAAGACAAAGGAGGAGAAAGGGAGGAAGGCAGGGAAACACGGAAAGCACGACCGCCCAGGTCACCTCTCCCTCTTAAGCCAGACGTCTGTCCCTGGGAATTCAATGAGCAGCCCATGATGGGAGGAGATTCAGATTCCATCTCCCCAGACAGGATCAGGCGTAAGAAAAGCGTCACGCCCACTGATGGGAAACCCAAGGGGCTCCACTCAGACCACTCCAAGTCCACGGGGAGCCTTTTGCAGCCTCCCACCCTGATGGTGGAGATCTGCCCTTGGGATTACACCAGCCCACCTTCACCTAAGCAGGAGAAGTCCTGCAACAGCCCCAGCACACACAAGAAGAAACGGAAAGGCTCTTGCTCGTCCAACCACAAAGCCGAGAAGGAGAAAGTGAGGGAGAAAAGCAGAGAAAGGCGGAGCTCCTCCAGCAAGGCAGCATCGGAGAGGAGACGCGTTAGCCAGTCGTCGGAGTGCGGCGGGCCGGTTTCTGAGCGGCGGAGGAGCTCCACCAGAGACCCAGAGTTGATGGAGATCAGGAGGGCAGAGGGTTTCACCCGGGAGACCGAGCCCTCTCTCTCCAGCTTTGCTCAGACTAGAAAATCACCAGAGAAGAAGAAAGAGAGCTCGTTGAGTACTAGTTACAAACCCGCGGTCATGAGCGGGGCCAAGGTGGCTGATGTTTGCCCCTGGGACTTTCAGGAGCAAGACCCTGGGGAGAAGGCATGATGACTGGTGTGGTGATTGTATTTGTTTTTGTATTCACAGACTGACAGCACAGGGGACAAAGCAACCGAACGATAAAGATGTGACATTGTATTCCACAGGAAAGTTTTTCTCAAGGTGACCGAAGTGAAAAGAAACCAAACGTAACTACTTTCTATATAGCAAACATCTCGTCGTTACATCGCAGTGAATGCAACCTTGAACTCACTTTAGGGGAATTTTTAGTCTGCACTTACGTCAAACTTACATTGTGTGTATGTTTTATCAAGTCAAGGTAATTGAAAAATGAATCATACCTGTATTTACCAACAGGTCAGACAATCATTTGTCACAAACACAGTATGCTTCACCTAATGAGCTTATCAAATATGTACGTATGTTCCCCTGTTACGCCGATGATACTCTACGTTATGCAGTAAGCCAGTGGAGACTCACTGCATCAGATGCTGATGATGAAAAGAAGCATGCAGCAGAGAAAAAAAGACCTAAAGAAAATAATGGAATATGAGCTCTGAGAAGCAGGACCAATGCCCCAGACACAGCTGTGATGCCTTAGCTATAGGCCAAATACATAATTCATGGCATGAAAATGATCTGTTTGATTAGTGAAACACGGGGATAACAAAGGAATGTAGTACAGCTTAATTTCAAAAAGGAGAAAACTGTATGTTTCAGTTACTCAATATACAGTATGCATTTTTCTAAACAACCATTGCATGTGGCAAACCTAAAAGCATCTAATAACTAAATGTTCATTGGTGAACTTGTACTCAACTAAGACAGGGGAACTTTTGATGTTGTTGCTTACGGTATTTGTCTCCTTATGTACCACATGACGCTTTGGAAATTATGTGCATTGCTATCAATAATGTACATACATACTTCAAATGGCTTGCAGTTACAGTTGCGTAGTACTAAAATATCTATGAGCCTCTCCGTTCTGTTGATATTTATTTACTTGATATTCATGCCCTGACCGCCCCTTCTCAAAAGACGCTGTAGTATTTCCACATGTATAAAATAATGTGATGAAGTCTTTTAAGGACCAAAGCCAAGCCTGACGACAGTGGATAATGTGAATAATGCATTATTTCTGTCACTTAGTCGCCAATTTTACATCTGCCTGAACGCACCTTCTTACGATTCTTTGCACATATTGAAATTGCTAAAACCACGGCTATGCATGACCAAAGCTTTTTTTGCCACTTTCTCGCCAACGGAAGATGAGTAATTTACCATTTTAACATCATCTCCGACGACAACAACAACAACAACAACACCTAACAAAAGGCAGTCACACACGGTAGTCAGTTCAGCTTCATTACGGCTGTCTGTGCATGACAGTGAAAGAACAGGAGTAAGGATACGTCTCACTCTTCACCAGAAGGCATAAAAAAAAAAAAAAAATCATTGTTATGAGATACTTAAAGAGGATTTAGGAGCACTTGGGATTTTCAAATATAGATGTCAGATGTTGTCATGTATTTATCAAGAACTTCTTGTGTAAGATAACCTATTCTGCTCATCAGGCATCTGTAAAAGTAAAAATAATAAACATGACCCAGCACTCACAAGGTTTTTTCTATCAGATGGTTTTAGGCTGTATGAAATGGAATGCTGTAACTTGCCCACTAAATGTATTTTATGCTTGTTAAACTGTATAATGTTGCTCCAAAAAAGTTACAAAATGGTGTAGGATTCACATGGGAGTATTTATATTGTACATTCATATTGTCTTGCATGTACATACAGTAAATACCCTGTTCTCAATTCCGGATTAAATCTTTCTATAAAAAGCCCAGTTTGCTTTAGGACCTGTACATTTCTTTGGTCTGTTCAATATTGTTGGTTTTTTAGGTTTACTTACTTGTACTAATACTTCGCAAAATGCCATATTTACTCTCAGTAGATACAGAAACGCACACAAGAAATATAAAAAAATAAATAAAAAACATAAAACCTAAACATGCAACATTGCAACACAATACCTGCTTTTGGCTGCCTCACTTCCAAGTCAACAAATACATTTAAGTTCTCTGTAAAGTCCATTGCAGCAGGTACTCGGCTGTACAACACTACCACCATGTGGAGAACCAGTGTCAAAGAAATCCTTCGAGAATAATGAGAGTTGCTAGTTTTGTTAAGAATGACAGACTGTGTGAAGAATCAGATCTTTTTACTTCATGCAGCATTGTTCTGGCCTTATTTAACATCCGTTAAACAAAGCTGATCTCATGACAAGAGTCATTCACCTCAGCTCTTCCTCAGTAAAATGGCCTTTTACTGTTCCCTCTCAGTGACCATCAGCTGATTTCATTACAACTTAAAACACAGTGAATCACATCAACAACCTCAATACACTGATTATTAAATCAAACATGTAAAATGTTCATTTCCCACATGAGACTCTTCATGTCCAGATTAGACATTGGTGGAAGTACATTTACTAAAGTACTGTACACGAGGTATTTGTACTTGTATTTTATGCTACTTCATACTTCTAATCCATTACATTTCAGAGGGAAATATTGTACTTCAGATGTTGTTACTAGGTTTTCAAACAAAACATTCACCCTGTTCATTTCATAAAACGCAATTCATCGTTACAGGTTTAACCGGACACTTTTACTCAGCGATATTATGAGTCTTTATCTGAATACCTCTGCTACCACTCAAATTCCAAAACATAATTGAATGACCTAAAAACATGGAGGGATCCTGTAAACCATTGTGTTGATGTATTTGGTTTAAAATATAATTTTGTGTCGAATTTAGTATGAATGAGGGCTATTTTCAAGGATGCACTGTGTTCGAGCTGACACAGCTCTGCTGTGCAGGCACCAGCACTGTTGGAACAAACACTGAGACATCTAACTTAAGTAAAACTAAACCAAAAAAGCATTACCACACTTTAAAAAGCACTTAATACAAGTCATGCTTTCATAATTTAACTTAAGCATTTACAGATAATCATTGTTAGTGATGTATTGGGGTGTAAGCAGCATTGTATCTGGTTGAGGTTGAGCTAATGGTAAAATCGTAACTTCTTTGTATACGTCACCATTACTGGGTAGTTTAATCTATAACAAAGCATCATTTTTTTTAAGATGCTCAGTTTGTTTAGTTTATGTTTAGTTTGTACATTTAGATGATCAAATTAACTAGTAACTATATCTGTAATAATAATAATAATAATAATAATAATAATAATACTTGGATCTGAAATAAGTGGAGCAGAGTGAAGTGAAGTAGCATAACATGGAAGTAATTATTCAGGTACAGTATAAGTGGGTCTACCTAACTAAGTGCAGTACTTAAGTGCATGTACTTAGTTACAGCACAAATACCAACACATAGGCCTGTTGAGAACAAGTGTAACAACGAGTGTGTGTTTACCTCGCTGAATATAATCTCGATTTCCTGCGGTGGGATAACAGCAGCCGCGACACCAAACCGGGCCAAGGACTCAATTACTGGCCCGCTACTTCCGGCGGCCTCGCTCGGGCCACGCCCATCTTCTCAAGCTTCATTTCGATCTGAACTTCCCACCTGTAACAGAGTAGTTTCTGCTACAGCACCACATATTGTTATGATGACACACACACACAGTTTCTGTTTCACAAGATGAAAACAATTATAATCCCTCCACCCTCCCTCCTCCTCCACCACCACCACCGAACTCCACCCTGCTAAATTAACAAGCGGCAGTGACGTCACCCCTGCAGCACCGGACAGGGCTGAGTCCTCAGGAACAGCCGAGCCGACCGACTCGCACCACATCAGCTCCAGAGCCAGCAGCACAGCGTTCATCTGTCACCTTGTCAGCGCGGTCCGGGGATAACATGGGCAACGTGCAGGTGAGAAAACGGGATTTCCTAACTTTTAACATTTAACTGCGTGCAAACATAACTGTCACGGATGGACCGGCCAGTGTGAAAACAGCCCTGAAAAGTGTGCCGCGGTGATCACTAAAGTACCGTCAACTAGCGAAGACGGCCTGCAGGAGAATATTATGGGTTTTGTTATTTTTCTTCAGCAGAAGTGGAAATAAAGATTTTTAGTTCTGTAAACAGGCAGTGCTGGGAGGAAGAAGTTGCGCAGTTAACTTGGGCAGAGTGAGCCCTGCCCTGCCTGACCGCCCTGCCGAGGCAGCAGCAGAGACGAGGAGTTTCTCAGAAACGCTGATCAATAAGGCTGCATTGTATTACACGGAGGGTAGGCGAGGAGAGGAGACTGCATACTGCTGCTGCTGCTGCTGCTGCTGCTGCCCCGTGACTCAGCGATCACACAAGCTGCTGCGCCCTTTTCCTGCGGGATAAACCGGCCTGGATGTAGCCTGCTGTAATAGGCCTGATAATGAATCCCCCACAACCTCACTCTTTCATCACTCTTTGTGTTCGAGGGCATCGTGATGTAGCTTTATACTGCTCGTTTTTATGCATTTAATTACACACTTCACATCAGTTTAGCTCTGCATTACTTTCTAAGATCTTACTTTCTATCTGGATCAGTAGTCATAAGATAACATGATCCTAAAAGTGTGTCTGGTTTGTATCTGTTTGCTTAAGTTTTATGAAATGATTTCTATATTTTTCAATGATCCTGTTACTTTTTGTTCTCCAGCCCACCTTGGTCCCATTTGAGGACTTTGATGTCACTGCTGATATCAAGGCTATCAGAAAAGCATGTAAAGGTTTCGGTGAGTGTACAACATAAACTGCTAATTGTGTAATGTTTGGTTTTTCTTCATTAATTCCTCCTCTTTAGTCACTCACTCTCTGTGTGTGATTGAGGCGTCCATTCATCGGAGTGCATTTACAATGGATCCACTTATAACTGCATCTTATTAAATCAGAAATGAACAAAAATGAGTTAATGACTATATAAGTTTACATACCAGACGGCATGCAGAACATGTTAAGGAGATCTATCTATAGTGCCTGTCCATAAGATGCTATATTATCGGCAGTGTTGCGTCAACAATATGTTGGCAATAAATGTATTGTGAATATAAAAGTTTAATTTAATGTTCAATACAGGAAAAATGGCAATTATACCACAGTTTTAACAGAAATATGTCCACCTGGCAGCCATTTTAATAAAAGTCCTGTCAAGGTTGAGTAACAAGACTCAAAAATGCTAAAGCTTTAAGGAGTCTAGTAATAGTGAAATATTGCTATGATGGTTAAGCACCTGTTTCAAATGTTATCAGCCCATTAAATGGCCGTTATCAGTTGTTATTGCTGACCATTATATTGCTTCAGATGGGGCAAAAGGCACCTACCCGCACGCTAAAAGAGCATTAGCATAGTAATTAAGTTAAGTTTTCCTTGGTGTGTAAGGGTTTCATGGGCTTCTCAATGTTAAATGATGATATTTATCTGTTAAATCATGATGGATTCAGTTGGAGCTGGTCTATTTTTGTTGTATTTGTGTTATGTTGGTGAATTGATAATGAGCAGTGTGAATTATGTCAGCATGTGACTGACCCAGGAAGAATAGCTTCTGCAATGCAAAGCTAATGGGGCTCTAAACAAACAAGTGGTCACAGTTTTAAACACGTGGTTAACGAACGTTTATGAAAACATCATGGTTTGGCCAAAAAATAAGTACGTTTGTTACATACCTTAAGTGACACACGCAAGTCAAGTACGGTTGACTTTTGGTCACTATGGGACACGAACAGCGGCCTCCTGAGTGAAATTCATCCATCCATCCCAACCTTCTCCTTACGTGGACTTTGACTTCCTCCTTTGCTCCTGTAATAATTACTACGGCCACTAGAGGCCACAGTTTTGAACCTCCCTGCGGTGAACCAGCTTACTGATAGACGATAACAGCCTACTGAGCCAATTAGGAGATAGAGCATGGCCATACCACCACAAATATATGCTCCCCATGACAACTGATAATGGCCATGTAATGGGCTGATAACTGGAGGATCCTGATGTAAACCCTTGTGTCTGTGTGTGTGTGTCTGTGTGTACTGCTGTATATTTCTCTAGGCACAGATGAAGAGGCCATTATTCAGATCCTGGCCAATCGCTCTGCAGCTCAGCGTGTGGAGATCAAGCAGGCCTACTTTGAGAAGTATGATGACGTAAGTACCTGAGGACCCTTCCCCTCTCATCTATTCGCGTACACTCGCACATACACGTACATGCAGTTATTTCTGTGTTTTGTTCAGGAGTTGGAGGAGGTCCTGAAGAAGGAGCTGACCGGTAGTTTTGAGAACGCCACCATGGCCATGTTGGAGCCTCCTCATATTTACTTCGCCAAGGAGCTGAGGAAGGCCATGAAGGGGGCGGGCACAGACGAAGACGTGCTGGTAGAGATCCTGTGCACAGCCACCAATGAGGTCGGACAATATGTGATGCTATTCTTTCATACTCCATGTTTTTTTTATTTTCAGTCAGAAACTTGTTAGAATAGTCTGTTGGATGCTTTGTTCCTCACTGCGAGTTGATTTTTGATTTTAAAGCACAAACTGCCTATAATATGGGCTACACGTTGGCTACTTCTAGAAAAGCATTCTTTAGGCGTAGTTTATAATTGGTTCTAACTAATGGTTTTATCATTGTTAATAACTCTTATCAATGCTAACATGTTGGATGGATGGATTTTTAAACCTGATGCTCTGCAGCAAGTGGTCAATAAAACGACAATGCAAGTTGTGTTGCGCTTGTAGCAGATACACCAACGTGGGAACCCAAAAGCTGTCCTTAAGGACCCTTAATAAAGCTATTGGGTGATAAAGTATGCCTCATCAGAAAGTGGTATATACCAAGTCGTGTCTATATGAAGGACATTTGAAGTTATAACTTGGCAGAAAATCACGATGACTCTATTTCTAAGTTCTTTTATAACTACTGGTGTTCACTTACCTGATGTAAGATTGTTTTTTCTGTTGGCAGATGTTAAACTTGCATTCATTGATGTGTTGGCCACTTGAGAGGGAGACTGAATAAAGACAATAATGTCGTGAGCAGTACAAGCAAAATATCAAGCTCAAAGCTGCTAAAACATTCCACAGAGTTTGGGGGATAATTATCTGTTGGTTTCACTACGTGTGACCCATTTCTTATTACACATAGTCATTTGATCCATCTCAAAAATAAATGTTTCCGTAAACAGCTTTAACATCAGTAGCTGACTGAATCGCATCTTTCTTTAACTCCTAACAGGACATCTTGAGTTACAAGGAGACTTATGCCCAGGGTGAGTGTCCTTCCATGCTGAGTCATTTATAGACAGCTACCAATCTGAAGTTCCTCTCATCCTGGAAAGTGTGGTAATTTAACCAGCATGTGGAACAGATGCATACCAAGTTTTATATTTGTCATAATGTCGTGGGTGTTTTCAGTTTTGGGAGTGACTCATCATGTAATGATTCATGTTTTTCTCGCTGGCTGACCAAAGACACAGTCTGATTTTTATCCTTGTCAGGGTCATATTTCACTTCTTGCTAAATATCTTGTAGCACTGTTCTGTGGGACTTGAAAAAGCAGACTGTATATTATATCTGTTGATTGTGTAAAGAATACTTAAAGGTACAATGTGTAACATTTCCACATTTAAATGTTTTAAAACAACGTCACCTATGTAGTATATTTTGTTGAGTTGTGTACTTGCATTATCACAAATGTTTCCAACAATTTTTAAACCTAGAGAAATATGTAATTTTACAGTCTGTTATGTATGCAAGTATCCACTTTGAGCATCTCTAATGTCCAGCAGTGGATGACACCACTGTTTGCAGAAAGAAGTCAGATTGTATAGAAGTCTATGAGAAAATGACCCTACTTCTCACTGGATTTATTACCTCAGTAAACATTTTCCTAATGAGTTCATGGTCTCAATCGCTCATATCAAGTCTTTTTCAATGCAGCATGATGCTTGTTCTGTAATTTATGGTCTCATTTACAGTAAAATAGACAATAAAGCAGGGTATGCTTTAGGGCGTGGCTATCTTGTGATTGACAGGTCGCGACCACGGTGTTGTCCAGTTTGGGTGTTCTCCGTGTTTTCGTCTTAGAACTTTAACCCTCTCGGTGTACTTTCAGTTCATGAAGGTTAATTCCAACCTTTTGGTCATATAAAATTGTATTTTTCTTCAGCGATCAGTTGTACTTGGCTCCACCCTCGTCTGTCACTGTCACACAAAAATGAAATGGCGACAGCAAAAAAAACAAGATGGCTACGGCTCTCAAGCTTTCAAAACTGTTGTCGTGTATATAGTCCATGGTTAAGTGTGTTTTGTTTTTTTTTGTTTTGTTTTTACTTACCTTACAGTGCATGAGCGTGAATTGGAGGCAGACATTGAGGATGACACCAGTGGAGAAGTGAGGAACCTGCTGACGTCACTGCTGCAGGTAAAGTCTCATTATTTTTAGCTTTATTTAATCATGTGTGATACTTCCATCAGCATTGATGGTTACAAGGGCAGCTGCAGTACACAAAGGGGAAAAAAAGACCACATTTTCAAGGACAAAGTCTTGAATCTGGATGGAAGCCATAAAGAGAAGGACTTTTCTTCCTTTCGATAATGTCTTGCACAATTGTTCTCCACTGTGTGATTCGCCCACTGAGGCATTCGTCAAACATCCCATCATCGGCATGCTTTGGCCTCTCTGCCAGCTTTTTCAGCACCCCCACCCTTTTCTGCTTCCCCTCTCTTTTCCTGCCCCGCAGAAAGGAAAGACAAACACAGAGTGACTCATGTTCTACAGCGACGTCTATCCAAAGAGGCCTTCAAATATTTCCCATTGATGTGCAGCAGATGATTGTTATCCCATAAATGCCTGAGATTATTTTTGCAATCCATCTTTTTGACCTTTCCTCTACTCACTAAATATTTTCCCTCACTCTCTCTTACATGCATCGCCTCCCTTATCCATCTTCTTAAACCCATCTTCCCCTTTTCTCGCTCAATGTCTCTCTCCTGTATCCCCCTCTTTCTCTACAGGCGAGCAGAGACGAGGGCTATGAAGTGGATGAGGGTTTAGCCGAACAGGATGCCACATCTTTGTTTGAGGTACGTTCCCAGATGCTGCATAAGTCCTTTCAAATTAGAGGCCTTATTCATAGTTTGCTCTTTAAATGACACCGGTGTTCGCAAGGTAATGTGATCCTAGACTTAGATGTTTAAACATGTGAGCCCAGGGTGACTGGCAATTCTCACAAGTACAGATTTTATGAAATCAAAGCTTGTTTTCGTGGTAATGCTCAACTGTGGCTTGCATCACGGGCTCTTTGTGAAAATTCACGACTAAGGTCTGAAACTTCATATTTGAAGTTTCACACTGACACTGTATAAATATAAATGTGCGCAGAGACTGTAATGTGGAAACAAATCTGACAGAATATCAGCAAGTTCTTCACTTTTTTTTAAGCACAAAATTTGGTACAGACATTCATGGTGCCCAGAAGATAAATCATTCTGTCTATCGGTGTGATCCGGTGACTTTTCATCCGGCACCATCATCCGATCAAAAGTTTGATTGGACGACTACTTATAAACTACTTAAACTGATGGTTGAACAAATGGCATTCCCATCATCAGCTGGAGGCTACTTTGTGTTTAGTGCTAATTAGCTAATGTTAGTATGCTAACATCCTAAGATGGTGACGATAGTAAACATTATACCTGCTAAGCAGCAGCATGTTAGCGTTTTTATTGTGAGCATGCTGACGTTAGCATTTAGCTCACGCTTAAGTACATCCTCACAGCTGCTACAGTAGCGTGGCTGTATACTGTCTGGTTACAATATCATATCAGTCATTCTTATAGGTCTCTAAATATGAGAGAGCCAATGTATTATATACATACGAGTTGTTTATTTGCGTCTGTAGATTTCAAAAATCAGCATTAGATAATTCCTCATTTGCATATTTAAATATAACATTTCAGGAAACTTGCAATGCAAAAAATAATCAGCAATGTAATGTAAGTAATCAACTGGGGAAGTTTAATGGTGATGTTTATTAGTTAAATTATTTTACCCTTTAGTGTCTCTTCTTCTATCTTATAGTATTACTGATACGAATTAAAAAATGAGACCCAGGTTGTACTAAAACAGGGATTAATGCTCTCCAACGTTGGTGTATTATCTCCTCTTTTTGTGCCTGTCAGGCAGGAGAAGGCAGATTTGGCACAGATGAGTCCACCTTCACCTTCATCCTGACGCACAGGAACTACCTGCAGCTTCAGGCCACCTTCAAATTCTATGAGTCGGTAAGGACTGCTCTAATTCCTGCAACAAGAAAAAAATAATGTTTTTGCAAGATGGTTTCCTACTTGCCTCTCTCAGTTCTAATGTTAACTCATTGCTTTGCAGCTTTCAGGAATAGACATTTTGGACACCATTGACTCTGAAGCAACAGGAACTCTGAAGGACTGCTACGTTACTCTGGGTAGGTCATACTGGAGCAGTGTTCACGTGACATGGCATCAAATCAAATATCAGCTCTTGTATTAATACTTGCTGCCTTTGTGTGTGTTTTAGTCAGGTGTGCTAAGAACCCACAGCTGTATTTTGCCAGACGCCTTAATGCCGCCATGAAAGGAGTAGGCACTGATGAAGGCACACTCATTCGCATCATTGTAGGCCGCTCTGAGGCAAGTCAGATGTCAAACTTATTTTCCGATTACCAAAACAAAATTTGGGTCTTTAAAATTAAGACAAAAATAACCAATGAGAAGGGATTTGTGTGACAGCAGTGTTCTGTTAACTCCACAGATCGACCTGGAGACGGTGAAAGACATGTACCTGGAGAAATACGATGTTACCCTCAAAGACGCTCTGGATTCCGAGTGTGGTGGAGACTTTAAACGCCTCCTCATCCAGATCCTGCACTAAAGCTTCTCGACATTTTTCCAACAGGCCTGTAGCAACACATTACGTAATAACTAAACAAAATGACATTTTCACTTTATTGTATAATAATTGTCGTAATCTGCTGCATTCCCGAAAGCAATGTGTAAGAAATGTTCCGCATTTTAACATGATTTAATAAATATTGCAGTGGTTAATACAAAATGTAGGAGTTGCACTTTTTTTTTTTTTTCCCCAATACAGTACAATAACAATTATGTAATAACAAACCAAAACGGATGTCCTCATTCACAAAAGAATGTGATAACAATGTTTATTTTATGCAATCAAGCATGAATCCTATCGATAATTGTACATAAAAAATTGCAACTTCTGCATTTTGTTACAACCACTTCAATATGTAATAATTGATTGAAAAATGCGGGGAAATGTATAACCTATTGTGTTTGAGCTGTTAAATACAAAATGCAGCAGTTTATTACAACATGTGGGTGTCCTCACATAATGAAGTGAAAATGTATTCCATTTTTGTCGAGTTATTACAAGGCCTTATTTAACCAACATCTCTCCTCTGCTCATCTTCTTCCTCTTCTTTCTACTCCCTTTTTTACCAGTTTTACTCATTCACTTTGTGGACGTCTGTCTGACCGTCAGTTCTCATTACAGCATGGACCAAAAACGTTTAATAACGCCAGTCATTATTAAATCCTACAGTGTTTTTACACATGGGTAACTTTCATTCATAGCCTTTAAACACAGTTTTGCAGAGAACATTACACATTTGATGTTTGTTATCCCTTTGACCACATTATGGCAGCGTTGCGGAACTTATATGGAACTTGTGCAGCTGAGCATCATGTTAACGTATTTATCCAAATAAATGGTGTTAGTCCAGTTATTTATTTATTTACAATCGGCACCTTTTTTTTTAAATCCATTCTGTTTCAGCTGCGGTTCACCCTTTCAAGCATATGTTGTAAACATAAAGAGGCTGCTGCTCAACATAAACTATGCAACCGCGTTATATTTGTCGCCTTACTAATTTCTGTCATCATCCATTAACTTCACTACTATTGACTCAAAGATGCCTTTGATGGCGACGCAATTTCCTTTTTGCTGCAACACTTAAGTGCCGAATTATCAAGTTTGATATCTGAAAACAGTAGAGGACTAATTATACATAAGTATGATATTACCCTGATATCATAAGCCAAAACTCTTAAGTATGCAGTATTGGGTTTTTTGTAGCGACATCCCTAAATGTTATGTGGGATTTTTAACTCTGACAGTTTGTAGTCTTATTTTTAGTCACAGCTAACATGCTGCCTCTCACATTTACACACTTTATTAGACCTTTGCCTTTTTCCTGTTCTCATTAACTCGACTACGTTTACATTTACTACAGTTAAGAGTCCTACATAATGGTTGTGTAAAACTTTGAGATGCTTGTGCAGTTAACATCATTAGATGGTGATAATAATATTTAGAAACCGTATGTTCTGCTCTGTAACCCCTATAGTACAATCGCTGATAATGGACTCTCTGTATCCATGTATGTAATTGTATCTTAACACATTTTATTCAAATTAACATCAGAGTAATATGAATTACTATCATATATGGTTGTATTGTCAAGTGAATGCACTAAACTATATTTAAGGAGTTGTTGTAATCCTGTTGTAATGGCATAAAAGAATGTGGCATACATACATATGCAGTGATAATAAATTCTAACTCTCCCCAAAATGTTTTATTCTCTTTATATCCTGTAGAGGGCAGTATTGCACCACACTGAATATTGTATAAATAACATGACATTTGTTGAAATCAATTATTCTCCGTGAATTATATGCTTTAACATACTGTATAATGAACATTATGGTGTTGTTTGCAAACAACCTTTTGCTCTGTTGTTAAATATGAAGATTTATTGGGTTGCTTACCATTTCATAATGTTTGTAGTGGTGGCCTATGATCCGAAGCCATATAAAAGCTTTTAACAAAATCTAGCCCAAAACATTTTTGACTACGGTGCACAGAAACAGTGGGACGCCTCTAGGCGACTTAAAGTGGGTAGAGGAGAAGAAAAGTTCAAAACAAGTGAGAACTGCTTCCAGATGCACCGACACAGGAGCAGCCAATTTCTCACTTTCTTTCCCACGGCTTTCTTCTTCTCTTTCTCCCACTCCTCCCTCTGTCTCTTCCTTTCCCCTCACATTCCTTGATGTAATGGCTGTTTCAGTATGAATGGCAAGGTTTGGAGCACACTTGCTTTCTGTAACATTCTTGCTACCTGTATATCCGAGGTCTGTGCACCATATGTAGCCCCACTGTTCACCTCATGCTACACTCTGGCGGCCTGCCTGTCTCCCTGACGACTGTGTGCACCACACATGCCTGTTCATAAAATACAAAGGTGGGGAGTGTGGATTCCATGCAGTGTATGGACACAAGTATGACGTGTCAGACTCCCTTTTGAGAAACATTTGTATGAATATTTTGTAGTTTTTGGTGGGAAATCAACCCTATTACAACATATTCCAGGTTATATTTTTAATAGAAACAAATATGGGATCGTAGGAAAATATTGGTGTGGGGAGGGGGGTTGAATATTATATTTTACAATTTTTCCAAAGCCACAGTTATTAATATCTGGACTCGCCCTTCAGAGAAAACTGCAATACTTTCCCCAAATAACAAAAAAAACACTGCAATACCCTCCCCTTAATAAGAAAAAAACAGCAATACCCTTAGAAAAGAAAATACATTTTACCATAATATGTTAATGGAAAAACACTTTTAAATAATAATAATAATAATTTTCATTCTTTAAAAAAAAAAAAGCTTCATAATAGATGTTATAATTTAGTTGTATGACATTAAATGACATTTATTTTTGCATTTTGGAGGCTAGAAAAATTGACTGATAGTCCTAGACCAAATTTTCAAAGCCATGTAATAAAGTCTCTTTGAGGACATGTAGGACCTTAACATCGTCTCATTTCCCTACATGCATACAAGCAGCCCTACGCACTGCTTAAAGGCAAATCCATACTAACTCAACACACTTTCCCCCGTCTGTACTCTATTATCCAGAGTGCTAATGTGTAAGGGCAACTAGTCCTGCCAGACGGAGCTCCACTCTCTATACTGTGGGGCTCGACCTTTTTTCCTGAAACGTTTATCATTGTCAAACCACCATAACTCACCCAGCTGGTCATCCATCAGCCTGAAGGTGGTTTAATTTGTTTCAAGGTATGTTTTCTTTCTGTTTTGCTAGTCGACTCGGCTCTGCTTATTGTTTTCTGTCTAGTTTCTGACAAGATTTAGGCTTAGTTCATAAACTGTGCTGCTCATGCTTTATTCTTCGTAACGGTCTGGTCAAGCAACCTTGAACTAGAGAGAATTAGACGACTGAATTGGGAAATGGTCGTGCCGACACTCTTTTGATCCCTCCAGCACTTCCAAGACACAAACCTGCATATTAATAGCACTAATCCCCTAAAAGTCATGATTTATTGAACAATCTATGGCACACGCTAACCTGGGGGTCATGACTTCAAAGGATGAAATAATAACATGAACTGGTCTACTGGTTTTCATAGAACATATGCCCAGGATCGTAATATGCTTTTTGATCTTGGGCCAAAGCAGAGCAGCACACAAGGAAGGAGAGGGGCTGTCGGTGGGCGTGTGTAGGAAGGCCATTAGGAGGTTAACTACCCGGCTAATATAATTTCAACTGTTTAAATTCATGATGAAGGATCTGTTCTTTGATGTGTAATCGGAAACACCTGGCAGCAGCTGCCAAGAGCAAGCTTGTCAATTCAGTCTCCACGTTTTTAACTGCGGCACATAAGGAAAAGCTCATGATAGGATTAGTACGCGCGAGATTATCAGTCTCTAAATGGTTGATTTGGGATGAATCAAGTGCATTTCTGACAAAAAAACATAGCGACACTGATTGATAATGTGATATAATTTGTTGCAATTTTGATCCTGAAATAGCCTACCTTAAAATAAATGTATAAGAAAAAATTCAAGGTTTTTAGTAAATATTCTTGCAAGTGTCGACTACCTGTGGTAAATAAATGGATGGATTGGGATCAGTTTATCTTTTCCCAACTCACATCGCTTTACAACACGTCGGCGGCTACCGTACAAGGTGCCTCATGCTCATCAGTGATACACATTCACACACACTCACACACCGTTGGCCATAACATCGGGAGATTTGGAGTTCGGTATCTTGCACAAAGGACCACCACTCTACTTCCTGAGACAAACACAAAACCGTAATTCATATGGTTAAAAACCTTTAAAAAGAAACAGGTAAAATGATCAATAAACAAAAAAATAAAAAATCTATTATAAACTGTAAATAACACAGTAACATAAGTTCAAATAGGTAAGAGTCATAAAGGCAGTCAACTAACTCAGGAATGTCAGTAATACAGCGATATCTCGATAAAAGTTTGCGCACGTTAGCTAAAACTAGCTCAGTGTTGGGGAGTAGTGAACAACACACTATTTCTTCTTCTGGTTTGCTTTAAATGACTAAACTTTGTGTCCAACCAAGCAGAATCCTTACCATAGACTGTAGAATTGGACAAAGTCACTGTGACGTCATCCAGGTTTGTGCACTACCGTTTTGAAGTGCTGAGTTTTGTATTTAGACCTTTGCTGTCTTGTTTTTTGTAACCAGAAGTGACATGAGAGGGTGGAGCTGCGCACAACCGAACACTGAACAGACATTTTTAGGCATTTTAAAAATGTTACGATTAACTCTCATGACCTGAAAACACACAGAGAAAAGGGTTAAAGTTAAAGAGAACATGAACAACACCCAAACCGGACAACACATTGAGATCAAACTGTAGCCCTGCCCTAAACCATACGCTGCTTTATCATATATTTTACTGGTCATTTTACTATAATGAACATCATTCATCAGTATTCAAGAAGACTTGAAATGAGTGTTTGACACCATAAACTTATTAGTAAAATGTTTACAGAGGTGATAAATCAAGTAAGAAGAAGATCATTTTTATTATAGACTTCTATATAATCACACTTCTTTTTGCAAACAGTGGAGTCGCCCCCTGCTGGCTATTCGAAAGAATGCAGGTTTAAAGCACTTCCGCATTGAATTAACTTTTCACACCCAGAAGTTTCCTCCTAGTCCTTACACAGAGGCAGCAGCCAGAAATATGGCAAAACAATTTTTTTTTTTTATTGTATTTAATATAAAATATCAAATATACACTTTATTACAGCTTAGTTTGAGTAAACAGTGACTATATCTTAACATGTAAATATTTAGGATAGCATGCTGTCTCTCCAGGACAGTTTAATGTGAACAGGGCTTAAGTGAAACACATGACTTTCCTTAAGTCCATAATATGCAGAAAGTGGTCATTAAACAAGGCATGCAGTAGATATTCACATTAGAAAATGGCGGCTAACATGAAACACATGCTCTTAAAAAGCGCACTCCAGCAGCTAACCACTTTTGGGGACAGCAGAAAAGGCTGTAGTCACAGTGGTGAATGAGCTGAAGATCCTTTGGCGTCAACACGCTAACTGAATTACATAAATAAAAGACAGAAGTACAGCACATGGAATTTCTGAACATTAAAAAGCAGAAAACTCAAGTGTGAGAAAACTGTCATGAAAATTGAGCCATAATTTACTTCTGTAGTGGTCATTACACTAATACTTGCATCGATATAAATACAATGACTAACGCATAATGCTTCTTTTTTTTCTTTTTAAATAAAAGCCATATTTGAGCTTCTTTTTTTTTTTTTTTTTTTTTTTAGCACAAAATAAAAAATATATAGCTGTAGGCTACTCACTACAAAATCAGCATAAATGTTTACTCACTTCCTTTATGGGAGTTAGATAAGAACCTCGATACCACTCTCATATCTGTTTATTAAACATGAAGCTACAGCCAGGAGACCGTTAGCTTAGCTTAGCACAAATGCTGAGGGAAGCAACTAGCCTGGCATTTTACACCTTTCTTTTGTATAGATTAAACAAACAATATAGACTGTTTTAATAGATGAGTTTTTCATGTGCTTATCTTTATAAAAAATATTCTGCATTCATATTTTTGATCCAGCTTTTTTTGAATACAGCTAGGCTTGGGCAATAATTGCATATGATCATTTATCATCTTCCAATGGAATTGTATCAGGACGAAATCATTTATCAAAATATTGTGATAATAACAAACACATACTAACACAAATTTCTCAGAATCTTCGCTGTGAAATATTTTGAGGGAATGTCAATTGAATGGTTTTGATTTTACATTACCCATTACCACTAAAACCACTAAAAAATATATATAGAAACTTAAAACTGTTCAGTTCATTTTGCATTTAAGTTCTTAATTAAATGAGAAAAATACTCAATACTTTTTATTTGACAAGTCCTTGATTAAGAAAAGGAGTATACAAAAATAGGCTTTACCTTGTGGTTATTTTACTATTTATTTATTGAATTACCAGAAAGCATGCTAAATTGTGATATATATCGGTATAGAGATATGAAAGGACCTATATCATGATAGAAGTTTTTGGCCATTTTATCAAACCCTAAATACAGGTAAACAGTCTGTGTGAAGACCAATAAAGGCAGAAATGCAAACTCGGAACCCATCGGCTAACTTCTGAAGACGATTTAGCTTTTTGTTAGTTTAAAGTTAGCTTGTTAAACTGGGTACATGTGAAACAATCTGGTTTTACACGTCTTCTCTCTCAACTCCAACTCCAGTCTCTCATCTCAAGTTGCTATTCCGACTGTAAACAATGAGCAGCGCAGGGAAAAAAGAAAGGGTTGACTGGGATATCCGCTCGTTACACCGGAACCCCAGAAATCTAGCCCCTTGCCCGTGGGTTCTGAAATTGTAATTGTACTAATAGGCATATGTTGTTACCTTATGACGGAGCCAGGCTAGCTGTGCCCCCACACCCCACTCCTATATGCTAAGATAAGCTAACAGACTGCTTGCTTTAGCATTACATTTAACAGACAGATATAAGAGTGGTATCAATACTCTCCCGGCAACAAAGCAAATAAGCCTCTTTCCCACAATGTCTACCTATTCCTCTAAGATCAAACCAATCAAACTCGTCCATATAAATGGCTTATCATCTACTCAACTGGAAACCATATAAAAAAAACATGGTAAAGTTTTGTCCGTCTTATGTTATGCTGCCACCCAGAGGATTGACACTCCGCTTCCTGTTTGGTAGCTGATCTGGTTGACTCGTCCGCGTACACAGTCCAGTGTGAAGAACACCGCTGTACCGTTATGAACCTGGAAGGACGCCCGCAGGCTAACGCTGGCCCAATGGCTTCCCTCAGGCATCTGACCACCCACCTGTTGGGCCAGAGGGACGGGTCGCGCTCCCTCTCCCTCCCGTACTCCTTTAGCCTCTAGATCATTTCGCCTTAGAAGACTCACCTTGACCAGGTTGCAGGAGTGAATGAGTTTGAGGTCCAGAGCCACACTGGCTGTGCCGCTCTCCCTGAAGACAACATCTCGCCTCTGATCTGTGGATCCCTTCCCTAGCAGCCCCATCTGAGTCACCTGTGCGCTGATCTGGCGGAAGAACAGCGGCTTGTTTCGGACTGCTCCTAAGGGTAGGCCGGTGTGAGACACGGACGCAAAAAGAGAGGAAGACAGAGCAGCGGGGATCCAAACCAAGCTGAGTATACTGATGCCTGTCTCGTCTCCAAAGAAACGTACGTTGCACTGGGCAGGAGAGAGGATCTCAAAGCCCAGTGTGTCCCCAGAGCCAACTTTAGCCACTCCAGACAGAGTTAAGGATGTGTCTCGATAGTGGACGCCTGGTTTGAAGGAACGGCACAGCTCCATGCCGGTTCCATTACGGTTGAGGTACGCCAACAGTTGGAAGCCATCACTTACACACGCCTGGCCCATGGAGTATAACGCCTGCTGAAATACAAAACGCACGGTGCCACTTTCTGCAAAACGGATCCCACGGCCATCATGAGTCAGCCCCACTACGTAAGGGTCAGAAGTGGAGGTGGTGCGGAAAACTGGGCGGTAGTTTGTATGGTAGTGTGCAGACACCATGGCCTGTGCTGTCATGGCAACAGCCCCGGTGTCATGCGAGAGCCAGAATAGACTGAGCGGAGCTGCTAAAGGGTCGTACAGCTGCAGACCTTCACTGCTTTGGTTACAGTGATTGCTGGCGCTCCGGAGGATGAGGGAGATCACGTTACCTGGGGCAACTTCTGCTACCCCACTGATGCTGACGCTCTGGAGCGACCTTTCCTCCCGCTGCTCGACCCTTACGCCACTGAGGTCGCGACCTTCAGAGCCATCTGTGTTGTTCATACGGAAGCACAACTGGATGAAGCTACGGCAGCCGTGGCTCACGGAGAGATTCTCATCCAGCCAGACCAGACCATGCTGCCTGAGCACTAGGCGGCCTTCCTCAGTGGACAGCAGGCCTGCGTTGCCTCTTCCCTGAATGTGAAGCTGGACGCTAGGGAAGGCGTGAGCCAGTATGTGGCCTTTTGCGCCAGGCAGACTCACATCTCCGGCCCAGGACAAAGAGAGCGCACTGTCACTAGCTGGAACAGGACCAGAGCAGACGGCGTCAGTGGTGAAGGTACAAGGTGAAGCCACGGGCTCTCCATCGCACTCATTGCAGGCCTGACACTCATCCATGTCTGAGTTGAAAAAGTAGCCATGGCCGCACATTCCTGAGTTACCGTCTCGCTCTGTCATGCCCTGGCACCTGAATCCACCTGACAATAGGGAAACAAAGAGCTGAGAGCTCAAAATGTATTTCAAAAAGCACTGAATGTATTGTCTCCAATTACAAATAATAGTTCAGTAGTTCAACAAATGGAAGAGAGGGAAAATGTGAGGAAGTTTTAGAGACATTAGAGTTGTTATCAAATGCAGGCTATATTGGCAAAAGTTCTCAGTAATTCATGTTACCTGGAGTATTGAGACACTTCTGTTGATCTCCACACGAATCAGCTATTTCAAGGCATTCATCTCTGTCCTGTGAATAAATCGACACTTTGAATCAATTTTAAAGCAGCTATGATTATTACTTTAAGTCACCCTACTCTGTGGTTCCCATCTTTCAGCACATTGTTTTGATTTTCCGGCCGGTTTTGGTTTAATCCCCTCATAATTTAGTATCAAGTAAATTCCACAAACACAGACTTCTACACAGCACAAAAATGCTGACACACAAAGTCGCCTGCTTGCTTGACTTTAGTTTTGTTTCTGTCTGTCATGACAATTCCACTTTAGATAGTGTTCAGTGGTAAAACACTAAACATCTGCTATAACTCAGGGACCCACAACACAAGCTTTGTTTTGCCTCCAAAGCTTTGAGCTAAAGTTCTGTCATATTGTATGAGTCCTGTTTATGTCTACAAGTTCAACTGTAGGCAAGATAATTACATTATCGACTTAAAGTACAGTACATGGACATGACCGTGATCATTTTTACGTTAGCGACTTATTGTACAATACTTGGACATGACCTCGATAATTTTTTACTTTAGCGACTTATCATACAATGGACATGACCTTAATCCTTTTTGTTGACCTCCATACTACCCATTGTGTTTACATCCATGTTTGTTAACAAAAAAATGTCACCAACATTTTAGCCAACATGATGCCAGAATAAACAGCAGGGTTTTCCCTACCATCAGACATTGCACATTTTTGTTGACAGAGCACAAGAGTCCATTTTATTTATTGTGTTGGCTGTGTGGTTTAATTTTATTCATGTTTCATTTATTTCGGATATTTTAATATTTTTTTCATATTCCAATTCCAATGTCTGAATATTCTTAAGAATCAAAAGTCCATTGCTCTTTGAAAGGGATTATTATTATTATGCTTTTATATAATCATCATATCAGTGGCATTAAATGGTCTTAAAATGACAATAATATCGTTTATTCCAATTATTTCTGGGACAATATATCGTCCAACAAAAGTAGTTAACATGACAGGCCTAATACAGTCATACCGTATAAAGATTGTAGCGCTAACCTGGCAGATTCTGTCTGCATGGACTGAACACTGTGCGACCAGAAAGAACCCGGCAGGACAGACGGTACATTTCTCACAGCGAGGATGACCGCTGCTGAAGCCGCAGTACTCCTCAGGACCGCAGCTCCCACAGGCCATCAGGGAGCGCCCCACCTGATGGCATCAAACACGTCTTTGAACATCACAGTCAGTCACATTATTTAAAGAAGGCTATGTGTCTTATTTCCTTGTCCAAACCTTTTAATATATTGAAATTGGAAGAGACAAGGTTTGTTACTTAATTTAATTATTTAAAATGATTCTATAGTGCAGTTCATTCTTTTGCAGGAGATCTGTGTCCCGAACTGATGAAAAAAAGAAAAAAAAAAGAAGAAAAAAGAGCATATATTCTTGCAGAAATAATGGCTGGCATGAAAGTAAAGCCAATTTTGCACATTCCTTTAGTTAGAAAATAACTGTTATCACAGTGACTTGTTAGGTCGTTGAAGATGGAGATATCTGGTATCATATTTATTGAATATCAGGTTGATGTTTTTATACACGATATTTTAAACGCCATTGATTCCCTTTTTTTGTGCAGAATAATTGATATTGTGTATTTATTGCAAGACAAATGACAAAGCAAAACATAAACAGAACAACACAACGGAGACAAAAACATTGAGCACATCTCACCTCCATCACGCTGGCCTCCATGTCTACCTTATGCAGAGAGAGAGCCTGCTGTGCTTGGTGGGCTCGAACCTGCCCGCTCATGGTTTCCACGTGACTGTCGAGCTCCCCCTGCAGGTTCTGGAAAGATGTTTGTTTGATGCTGTCCATCATTATGTTGTACTGGGCTTTAACCTGGAAGTAGAAAAATATAGAAGGGCAACTTTTTGTTGTGCGATCAAGATAATAGTCACCATGAATACACAAATTAAACTACATGTATGATTATTAATTCCATGCAACCCCTATCAGTCTATTTCAATTGGATTGCGGTGCAGAACATTCTCGAGGGAGTAGATCCTCCACGGGGAGGTCAGCGGTCAGGATCATCTAACAAAGTAAAACTTCTGCACATCAGGTGTTTTCCATCCGCCTCATCTAAATAAATGTGTAATGCTTGTCTAATAACTGCCCAGTAACATAACCGCCAACATCTCCCTCATCATCAATCAAGGCGGCCTTACTTGCTCCATCTGTTCGTACATCCTCCTCTGTTGCTCCAGTATTTCTCTCTGCTGATTGACCAGCGTCCCCTGCTGCTCACTGAGGAGCCTTTGCAGCTCCCTGACCTCGTCCTGCTGGCCCCTGAGGGCCTCAACCAGCTTCTCCTGGCTCTTAGACAGCTGCAGCTGCAGCACAAGAGCATCCTCCGAGGGAAGCTCATTGTTGCCTGTGGCAAAGAAAGAAAAGTATTACATAGCAATTTAAAGCGGCGATATTGAAGATTTTGATTGAAATACATTTCTGTTAAGTCACCATCTATCGCCGAAGGAGGTAACACAATGGTGATTGAAAGTATCGCAATATTTATGTATTAGCGATATTACAAACTGGGTGTCTGTGGCGACGTTCCTGAGAAAATAACGCTGTATTACAGTTGTTCTTCATGGCATACACTCAAAAAAAATGCAACTATTCCCACAATTCTGAAAACAAAAAACAAAAACATTATCTATCGACAACAATACTTCTAAACTCTAAGAACATTTATTTCTCAATCCTCAACCAGGACGTTGCCACTGTAAGTGATTATTATTTCCTTACAGTGAAAGCTGCATTTGTTTGTCTATCTTTCCATTGTGTGGCTTATCACTGCGGCTGATACTGACCTGGTTTCATGTCACATGTCAACTGTATCCATGCACCACGTTCCGACCCGAAGTCTGGAAGCTCGTCCAGAAATTGCGCCGCTCTGTCTGTCACATGTACCGGTGACGAGTGTCCTTTACCGTCGTCTCCTCCATGCGTACCGCAACCTTCTCCAACGCAAGGCTTGGGCTTCTGGCGCATCCGGAGGGGAAGTTTACATCCAATCCCTTTGCACTCCCGCGTTGCACCGTCATCACTCGTCGGGCGATGAGAGACTGAGGTCGGGCAGGTCCCACCGGCGCAGCCAGGATGGAACACCTCCGCCGTGATGGTTCTTGGGTTTGTCCTCCTTTTGCCATCCGTCCCCGCTGGCTGCGCAAAGCCTCCCTGTTGAGGTTGGATGATGGTGTACGGTGCTAACGGCGCGCTCTGGGCTTGGTGATGACTGAAAAGACCATCCTGTTGGTAGTTCGGGTACACTTGTCCTTGTCCTTGTCTGGATTGTGCAGAGTGGTGAAACTGTCGCCGGGGCGCCACTGCCTCCGCGCGCCCCTGGCAGTGCGCTCCGACGCACGGTCTGCTCCAGTCCTGGCCAGAGAAGCAGCGCGTCCCCCGGCACATCTCAGATACGCTCGCAGCTCCACTGAGTAAAGATGTTACACAGAGTAAAAATATGCTAGAGCTGCGTGCCATGTTGCAATGCTGAAAGGTAAAAGCGGAATCAGGCCCTTTTTGCGCATCAATCCTTCAATCCTGGAGATCTAGTTTGATCATGTCTTAAAAAGAAAGAAAATCCCTCAAATGACTGTTTATCCATACACGTAAGTACCAACTGATCGTGAGCAAGTGGTTTCACAGACTTTCAGACGTTCTCTCCATTGCGCGCAGCGCGGTTTCTGCCCCCTTTGCCCCTTCTGGAGATAGCTACGTCTAGCCCACATGTGGCGCTCACTGCTCCTAATTGGCAACAGGCTTTGCTCCTAGTCTTAAATTAACCCGTAGCTTTCCCGGACATACCACTCTGCAGAGTCACTCCGTCTCCTATTGAAGCTGTGCATGTGGTAGATATTTGCACATCGATTCTAATGTTATTTTTATTCTGACACTCCGGTGGGTCATTCATGAGCAGTTGTGTATGCAATAGTTACCAGAACTAAGAAGAAGGAAGCTCCAAATGGTCCAGTGGGATTTCAGATGTTAAGTTTAACAAGGCTTTTTCGCGTGTAAGTCTATTATTCAAAAGGAAAATAGCTTCTCTTTCTAACTATTTTCTTTTTCTTCCATTCCAGGATCAGCCCTGTGGGTTTTTAACAAGCCCTGTCAGAATTAAAAGTGCTGCTTTATATGGCATCAAAAGCTTTGATCTGTTCTGTAGTACTAGATTAGGGTGCAGTAGTGGGACCCTGTGATATTTTGAAGCCAAAACTGCCTCTCCTGTAAAATGTCAACGTTATTACAGTTTATTGCCACTCTCATTTCCCTTCCCTGACCCCACATGGCCTTGATTAAAGCTCCAACCCACATGAGAAACACTTACATGTTTCCTCCTCTTTTTATCTTCCGGGCAACACACACACACACACACACACACACACAGACACACACACATAAGTCGGGACCTTTGGGTTTTCTTTGAGGACTGTCTAAGGGCGGGTGCACACTCACGCACGCTCACGCACACAGGCGGCAGGTGACAGCAGGGTCGCCCACTTAGACATGGTTACTAATTTACTCACTTAAGCTAAAGTGAGACCACACACGAGCGTAACTACTGACATGAACTCTGTACTTAAGAAGAGGCCGGAATAGGATTAAGGGATGGGAGATAATTGTTTCCTTTCAGATCATTCACTTAGTTACTTTTATATGTCTACGTGTGCACGTACACAGTATGTATGTTTACAGGATATGTGTATTTGTATGTTGTATATGTATATGCAGCATATATCACTACTGTTGTTGTGTCTTTTGGTGTATTTGTCATTTTTAAATTGAATGTAACTTTTACAACTTTTAGTTTTTAGTCTTTTAGTCTTAGTCTTTAATTTACTTTCATTTTCTTTTCATTTTGAAGAAAAAATCCAAGAGAAACCGGACAAACTGACAAGCAGTCCGCATGCAACGACTGTGAGACAGTCAGAAGTTTTCACACTGCGGGGCCTCTGACCGTCCTTTCACTGTGTGCACTATTCATAGTGATGCTATTATCATTTGCTCTATCTGCTGCCACAACAACTGTTGAATCAACACCTCTATGAAACAGTTTGAGCGAACACTTTCTCTCTTGTTCTACGTATGGCTTTACATTTTACAAGAAATCACTTTTGTTAATTCTTGTCTTTGTAATAGAGCTTTTTCATTGCATAACTTTGGTTTGTTATAACAGGCTAACATTAGCGGCATTAACCCATTTGTTTCCATTATGTTCTCTTAGCACTAATTTGAAGACATTTTCAAAATGAGTCAAACCGTTTGGACATGGAGCTACTGTTTTTCTATATATATATATATATATATATATTGTCATATTTTAGGAAAAAACTAATCCCATGTGCCCAAAGACAAAGAAAATGGCTCACAGTCAAGTATTTAGTATCTATGAACTCATAACAAGGTAAATATCAGAGATGTGCACACATATGCAGCGTAACCAAAACATTTCCTATGAAAGATGCTTAATAAACACAATGGTAGCGTTTTTCCTCATTTGTCAAAAATCCTGACTTTGACTATTGCTTAAAGTTCGATTTTTCATATGATCTAACAACAATTCCTTTTCATACCAAATCTAGTCTTTGCACACAGATGGGTTAATGAGGCCTCCTTCAGTGCAGGTGAGCAAGTTTATGTGCTAGAACTAAGTCGAACATCTAAATGAAATGTTCCAGTCGATAATGTTTCTAATTTACACGTGTGCTTTTCCTGCATGTCGAGAGGTCTGCCATAAAAAGGCCCGTGACTGTGTGCGTCCTGCTGTCTCTCGCTGTTGTGGCCTTTATAATACTATAATGATTCTCACTGCTGTTCCCCCGCAGGGCATCAACAAAGCTGACCTTGTTTTAAACAAACAATATTCACTGTAATTGTTGTTTCTTGCATCAAGCCATGTAAGTAATTACTTAGTTGCACGGTGTACTACCTTACGTCACCCACGGAAACTCACACAGGTGTTTCCCGTTATGCTGATTGAGTAGGCCTCGCTAAGACGAGGCTGGTATATTAGTTATATTAATGCGAGACATTAAAGAAACACAACAACAGCAACAACTAAAAAAGTATTTAAAAGGGGCAGAATAAAGTACAGGAAAAAAAACAAGAGAAAATCGATTGAATTTGAATAGATAGATAGATGGATGGATGGATGGATGGATGGATAGATAGACAGATAGACAGAC
>CALSBV010010931.1:1733071-1758310 GCA_943590825.1 Bovichtus diacanthus | reverse complement strand
AGACAGACAGACAGACAGACAGACAGACAGACAGACAGACAGACAGATAGATAGATAGATAGATAGATAGTTTATTTTTATTGAAATAACTTTCAGTAAAAGTTATTTTATTGATCCCGAGGGAAATTTAGGCATCCAGTAGCTTAAAAGACATATGGCATTACAGATCTGTGTCCCCCCCCCCACCATTAAAAGTAAGAAACAATACTAAAATTAAGAGACAAAATATAAGAATAAAGGCCGTTACAAGTACAGAAATACACTGCAACATTGACACGTGGCTGTGTAAACCTGAGCAGATTTAGTGCACATAGAGTTAGTGCCAACAGTAAGGTGCAAATGTACAAACAGATCTAACAGATCTACAATACAGTGCAAGATATGAATAAATCATTCAAATGAAAAAAAAACATTTTTTTTAAAGCACAGCCAAAGTCCTCACTATCCCCTCCTGACAAGTGCAACAAAACCAACAGAAGACAGAAGTTAATACATGATGCTTTATACATAATAAATGTGTAATAATGCAACCTATGGTGGGACCACCTGTATGGCTCTACCATGACTGTGCAGGGCTGTGAAAAAAGAATAGAAGAGGCAAGTTCATTGTGGTCAGTCGGTGCAGAACAGCACCACCAATATGCAGCATTATAATTAGCAAAGTAAACCTCACTCTGCTTTCAACAGAAATGCAGTTTAATCTACTTCCTGATTTTACAGGAAATCCAGTTTATATCTGCAGAGGCAGTGGGGGCAAAGTCACATGTTCATGTAGTTACTTATAGACGCACTCCTGACAGCTTTAGCACCTGCACACACTTTATGAATCTCCCATGTGTGAAAGAGACAGCAAAGGTAAGAACTTGATCCCTATGATAGCGAATATTCTTTTTATGTAAACTGCATAGTACATCAATGGAAATACAAATAGTGTAAGGTGAAATCTAGAACTATTATGTAGCGATGTATATCTTTTAGAGCCGCAACCATTAGTCGACTAATTGATGACACGATCGACAGAAGCTAAATATTTTAAGAATCAATTATTCTTCAAAGTAATTTTTAATGCAAAAATGGCAAAGAATGCTGTTTTCAGCATCTCAAATATGGACATTTCCTAGTTTTTCTCTGTTCTACTGTATATCATCATAAAGTGAATTTCTTTTGACTTTGAGGAACTGGAATTGACATTTTCCCCATTTCTTTCTGTCATTTTATAGACCAAACAATTATTAGAATAACCAAGAAAAACAATCGGCAGATTAACCGATGATGAAAATAGTCGCCAGTTGCTGCCCGCATATCTTTCTCTCTTGTGTTCCTCCCTTCAAGAGTTAAATACTTGAGCAGCCACATCAGCTTTGTTTAGGACAAACACATGTCTTCTCACAAGCGCCAATAGATGGTTGTGCAACTAATTAGAAAACAGTAAGAAGCTCTCGACCACAGGAAAAGAGCAAACATGTTGGTTTACTGTCAGCCAGCAATGCTTTCTGATTCCTTTCATGCATATAAGTCTCAATAATAGACTTTTGTACTCAGGCTTTGGCCCGTAAGCCTGTCCGTCTGTCTGTCTGTCTCCTGGCGGCCCCTCGTTTTGTTGACGTGAGAGACCACAGTGGGAGACGGCAGCAACAATCCGACATGCCCGATGAGAGCATGGAATTCATAAACAAATGTGCTTCTACAATGCATGCTTTGATGGGCACATGCCCGGGATCACCAGTAATTAATTAGAAATACTTATGTATGAGAGAGAAGTTACGGAAACAGAAATTCGGATTGACTTTCACATATGCGAGGCAGAAGTCCTGGAGGCCACAAAGGTAAGTTCTCTTGATGAACGATATTCACTTTCATATGGAAGCAATACTTAGTCCACTACCCTTCTCTCCACTTCCCCTTCTACCTCATTACAGTTTAATGGACAGTCTGTTTACCGTCCAGCATAAACACAGAACGAAACTGAGCAGCACAGGCTCGACCATACGTGTTTCTGTTTGTGTGTGTGCACATTAGGCTGTGTGTGTGTGTGTACATATATGAAGAAGAACAAGTGGTACAGAGCGCACTAAAGAGCGGGACATTTATGAATGTCCCAAACACCACAGATGACTTACTGTATACAGGCCAGGATATGCACTTTGCATACCTCAGCCCTTTAATGTGTAAAATATATCAGCGTAAAGTTAAACAGATGTCTGCTGTTGGTCACATATTTAGTATTCTGAGGTGATATATGAAGCTGTGTCACAACGTGAGCCCACTCTGTCTTCAGCGGTGGAACGTAACCAAGTACATTTACCCAAGTACTGTTCTTAAGAATACATCTGAGGTATTCATTATCTCCATTTTATGCTACTTTTACTCCATTTTAGGCTGACACCCTAAGTTCCCTTTCAGGTTATAATTCTTCAAACACTTCCTTACCGGTGCAAACCATGTATATCTCCAAATTTGGAGATTTTTAATTAGAATGTTACTCGTTAAAATGAGAACATTCCTACACATGTACAGGAGACAAATGCACAATAATGCAGCATTATATTTATGTATATTATTTATACCTTAAGTACATTTTGCTGATAATACTTAAATGTGTTTTCACAGTGTGGTACTTTTACTCAAGTAAAGAATCTGAATACTTATTCACCACTTTCTGTCTTAGCAAGTATTAAGAAGAACAAAATAGCCTAAAAAACATATAATATGTTATCTGCTCTCATATGGTGCAGTTTTCAACCGCAGCAATGCTCTGATAAACCCACTTTACACTACCTGCCCAGCACCAAAAAAATGATTTTAGCAACTAGCTGATGAACATTTAAGATATTTTCCCTCAGGAGTTGGTGGAGACCAAAACAGAGGTAAAAGGAGAGTAAATATTGGACATACACTCATCAGGTGGCCAGAAACAAGACTCCTAATGAATGATAAAATTGCTCTGCGTCTGCTGGATGTGTTCACAGATGGTTGTCGTCGCCCTTAAATGGCAAAAAACAAACACAGTAATTGTAGGTTTAAAGCTGCTGATCAAATGACTATTTGAAAGGTGTCATTGTAGTGATGAACCCACGTAATTATCACTAACCTCCAGCTCTACAAAGTATTTTAGCCTCTTTTTGCTATTTTGGGCGGGTTTTACAGCCACAACTTTACTGTTTTGGTTCATCCTCACTGGCAGCTGTTTTTGTCAAACAAACAAAAAACTGTGGCCTGCACTAAACAGCGGACCGACACAGTCAGCAACCATCTGGGGAACACAGGGGAGCATTTAGCAGCGAAGGAGCCAGGTATTTCCCTCAGGAGTTGGTGGCGACCAAAAACAGAGCTGAAAGGAGAGTGGCTTTCCGGAGGAGCTATGAGTGAAGCTACACCGGTGTATACACTGTGGCGTATAAAAGAGGCTTGACACACAGCTGGAATAATCTCAAACCATGGCAGGAAATGTAACTGTTCCTTTTTGTAATCATAAATTATAGTTATTTAGGATGATCAAATGTGCAAGCAACTTTCTGCTTTTCTAAACACATTCAATAATGACATTTTACCTGGATCTTACTTATTTTTTTTTATTCAACTGCTGTAACTGTGACATGATGTTTACAAGTGCAAACAACTGTCTCTGTGCAGAAAGCATAACTGGGACAGCTGTGTATATCATATATATCACTCAATCCCATATATGATTTTATATACATATATACTATCTGTCATATTATATATAACTCTTTATTTCTATAGTAGGCTACTTTTCATACAGTCTGTAATTTGTAGTGCTTCACACAATAAAATATATCAAGGCTATAATATATATATTGTGTGTATGAAATCCATACCCCCTCAGTTGTATTGCTTTGCAAGACCAAGACCACTCCACCTCCTGAGCCACAGCCGCCCGTGGTGGTGTGTAGGTGTGTGTGTAGGTGGGTGTGTGTAGGTGTGTGTAGGTGCAGCGGTTTCAGGTTTTTTTCCCCTGTTTGCTTCTCATGGTTGCAAATTTAACTGTCCACCATTATTCCGTTGTAGCAATCCACAGACGGAAGGTGAAGGAAATGTAAAATATATTTAGTCTCTGATGGTGCTAGTTCTTGTGTGACTGCTGTCATTAATCAATGTATTGTTAGAATTTGAAACCGTAGCCTTATGCTGTTGTTAGCATTTCTGAGGCTGTTCCATGGTTAAATCAATTTATTTTATTTTATGAAAACATTGCCCCCACAATTTTTATCAGCCCGCACTGTCACTTCATCCAGGCGCCTGGCCTGCATCTGTAGCCTACATTCTTGTCACATAAAAGTAAATATATAAGTGGTCATGAACGCTGTTATGTTCATCTGAGGGAGATCATAAAATACAGCGCTATAACAAAACAATGGACAGATGCCGCTGATGCTGCGCTATAAAATGACGGCTCCGAGGAAAGGATTTCTCATTTTATTAAATGCCTGTTGCCGTCGAGAGGAGTCGAGGATGTCCAAACTGAGATTTGAGAGAGACACACACATGACTGCTTGAATACGTATTTAGTTGTCATTTGGGTCACAGGGTGTATTAAATTAATAATAAATTATTAAATTAGAAGTATAAAAATATGAAAACAATGCAAACAAAGACCATATTATCAGTTTAAATGTCATGGCAGTCTGTGGTGGATATTTTGTAATAATTAGACAGTGTGTGCTTCCAGGTTTTTCTTTGCTTATTCTACGACCATGTCCACCTTGTCAATGCTGCTCTATGCATCCCAAAACAGAGGAGTTATCAGAAATGTAAAATGTAAAGTAAAGTTAACGTTCAGAGAAGAAGCAGGTGACAATCTTTGCTGCATGTAAATCTTACCACCAGTATATACTGTTTTGTTTCTATGTATGCTGCTGGGGCTTTACAAAATATGAATACCTATTGTTATTGATAACCACAATATACATAGCAGCGGTCTTGAAGAGTTGGCAAGAAGCACGGAACTCATTCTTCGCTTTGGTTTTTAAGCCGCTCCACATGCGAGATGTATTTTTGACCCTGAATCTGAAGAAGGGCCGCCTCCATATGGACAATCCCAGACGCTGAGTTCCACAAAGTTTTGCCTGACAAAAATCTTTGATCTCAGTGAAGCCCTTTATTTGTTTTTTCCGGAAATTTTTTCGCCTACAGAAGACATTTCAAATCGTGCTAAATGTATTTCTTTACAAAGTTAATCTAAAGGGAGGAGTCTTCATATCAAGATATTTTGGGGGTTTCTTTTCAGCAAAATGAGACACAGGAATAACCAGTAAATCAGTTTTGAAGTTAGAGGTTATGCGACATTGTTTCTGAACTGTATGGAATGTGGACCCAACATGGTGATCAGTGAGGTATGTTTGCTTTCTCCACCTGTGACATATTTAGGCAAATTTAGCTTTGAGTTCTCCAACCACTTGGCTCCACAGTTTATTGAAGGTGAAGTTCATCGGTTTGCTGGATGCTGATAAAAACAACATGTGCGGAGTTCACAGCCAGACCAACATGGAACACATTTTAACCTGCCACACACACTGATTTGTCACTTTGTCAAGGAACGGCAATGAAATGTCATTGCACTGCAGTGTTTGTGACATATTTAGAAATAGAGATCACATTTCTGTTTCTTTCCATGGAAGGATTAAGCTCTTTTTGCATATTGTTCATTTGTTTTTACAGCTGTGACAGACATATCCAAACTGTATATGTGCGTGGGCATGCATGTGTCCAAGAGTGTTTGTATCTCTACCACAAAAATGTTGTTCTGCAGGAGTTGGTGGCCTCATGCAGGCCTGTCAATAGAGTTTATATCCCAGCTTTTCTGCTTGCTGAACGAAAATCTTTTCAAGAACTGGCGCCGGTAGAAACTATTTAAACTGAACTGAAATTAGGCCACGTTAAGTTTCTGTTGTCGCTGCTATGGTCTTCTGTAATCAACTTCCTACATTGAGTTTGATCCCTGTACTGCTGCTAAAATGTTTTGTCCTACCTTCTCAGATGGACAACATCGATGCCATGTTCAGTGACCTGCTTGGAGAGATAGATCATCTCTCTCAGGTGAGTCGTTCAGCAGTGCTGTGAGCTGAATGCTAATGTCAACGCGCTATGGTGTTAAAACATCTCATAAGTATTCACAAAACATATATTTACATACAGCACCATGCTCAAACCTTGTGACTGGAACTATATGTCAAGTTGATGTGTGTCATTTCACAAACTGAAGAAAAGTTGAAATTTATAATAAACTTTTACAAGTGTTGGACATTGTTGGGCCTAGTATTTTATCAACAACTAAAAGCTCCATGATTAATGGCTATGTCCCATCTTGCTTGTTTTTAACAGATATTTTAGTGAAAACCATAGACTGTATATAAGAAGTGGACATAGTCACCGTGACGTCACCCATTGCTTTGTGAACTATAGTTTTAAAGCCTCCAATTTGTTTTTTTTAAACTAAAAGTGACACGAGAGGGTGGAGCTAAGTACAACCGTCACAATTAACATTCATGAGCTTGAAACATACTGTGAAAGGGTTAAAGTTCTAAGACGAAATGGTTGAGATATTTATTGGGGTTATCAGACAACCCATCATGCATTAGTAAAGTTCATCTGGAATTGTGAGGAACAACAGCGCTATATCAAACATCTTTAGTCGCATTCTTTCTCAAAACATGACCAGATGAGCTGAGACTCTCACACTCAGGCCGACTGCTCCCATCACTGCTTTTGAAGTAGGAACAGGTTACAAGAAGAGAATCTGACAAATCACTCGATGTTTACCTCACTAATCTGGGCATTATCTGATTACACATGGCAGTCTTTGTGTTGGAACTGAAGGATCTGACAGAAAAATGTAAGGCGACGTTGAGATGTGAAGTCATCACATCTGGATTGGACCGTGGGCGATCGCTGCAGATTCCCTTAAGCACACATAAGCTGATCATCATATAACTGCAGCTCACCAAGAAAAACATTACATACTTCGAGCTGATGCAACTTCAGCCTGTAGTGCAATTGATTATTGTCCATCTCAAAACTCTTTATGTAAGCTAAATGACTGCTGCCCTGAGAATGGGATCAATGTGGAACATTATATCAGCCATAGCAGAAAAGGGCTCTATATGTCACTTTGGCATGCGTCCTCTTGGAAAGCCATCACAGTGACAAACACGATTCCACAGACTATTACCAGAGTTAGCAAGAAACGCATTTTGATTTAAGCCTTGATCCTCTCAGAGTCTGAGAAACAGAAGGATTTAAAGTGATTCCACTCATAGCCTTGATTGGGTCCATTCTCTGCTTTACTGCCTTGGAGCCATACGACGAAAGAGGAGAGTTTTTTTATTTTTTATACTTGGAACTTGGAGGTGTCATCTAAGCAGCAGCTCCAGCACGACGTCATGTGTTTAATCAGGGTTGAACTGCATGCTGGCAGGAATCATTTTGTGTACAGGTTGGCAGTCTGCCTGTTTCTAGAATATGATTGAGCCTGCGGAGACTTGTGTTAATAATTAAGACATTGCAGTCTGGATATCAGCCCTTTTCCTTATGATATTCAAGCTCTTTAATAGGGACGCAGATTCAGAATCTGGATGTATGCAGCGGATGTACTGCTTGTTGTAAAAAAAAAAGAAGAGAGAGAGTCTGCAACATCACATTTGACAAATCAGTTTCTTTTACTGAACTGACGTATGATTTATTATCTATGTAGAAGCTGAGTGCAATATGTTCTCTATTAATGGTACAGCTTGAAAACAGAGCATTAAAACAATCACTGCTGGAAACGCTCATGCAAACAAAAGTTCAGAGCATTTCAAGGACACATATGGCCCATTTTGATCTTTTGGCTTTGATTTGAAGTGTTAATTAATTAATTGAAATTAAAAAAGCTTCAGTCATACACACGACTTCTGTGTAAAATGTATTTAAATTTTTTTTACATTTTTTAAATGTATTTTTTTTTACATTATACAGCTGTCATTTATGGGTGTGGCGTGTGAGCAAGACAGTTGGACTCCGGTGGTGTGAGATGTTGTTCATTTATCATCTCATTGCTTCTTTGCAGAGTTTAATGACGTCAGCGGACACACCAGCGGGGGACCCTGCCTCACAGACAGAGAGCACCTTCTCTGTTGGATTCACAGACCTGAATGGTAAGTGCTCGTTCAGATGATGACGCTCTCATCCAAAGCAAGAATGGGAGACATGGCTTTAACAGTGTTACACAACCAAAAGTCAAATTGCCCTGAAAGTAAGTGTGATGTAGAAGGATGCAAGTGGGAGAGTTGTGAGTCTTTCAAGAGATAAGGTTTCTGTCAAGAGACGGGGAGTGAATGTTTCTTCTTGAGCCAGAAGATCACGCCAACCTCGAGAGACCAGGGGGGATAAAAGGAGATACTGTATATCAGCTGGGGATAGGATGAGTGGATGTCTATGGCACAACTGTAAAAATGCCCAAATCCATTTTTAAGACTTAGAAATATAAATAAATTCAATAGCGTCCCGCTGCAGAGCTCTAGGCTTTGGCCCATCTCCAACACCAGGACCCAAGGGGGAAAATGTGTAAAGGTGGGAAATCATATCTGTTCATTGTACTTACTTATTAATAAATGGCTTTAAATATGCTACTGTATTAATAGTTAGTATTATTATTAGTGCTTTTTGTTAATAAATAAAGTAGTCTACTGAGCTTTTTTTAAATACATTGTATTACGTCCATGCCACACGACCTCCACCAATAGCATTAATATTGTGATACAACTGTAACTTTAAAGTTAGCGTAAAGGTAGTCTAAAGCAGTAAAAACCTTGCCTTATGAGTTTGTTAACGTTAGCTAGCTGTGCTAATGTCTTTAGCAAACCAACATTAATGTTAGCACAACAACAACAGGAATAAAAATGTCAAAATGTCAGAAGTTTAACGTAATAATTTCAGCTAACGTAAACGTTAGTTTGCTAATGTCACTACCATATCTAGCTAACATTCATAAGGTTAGTTATTTGACGCTTAAACGTTACGTTACATAACTTTGTAAGATACATACTTATTCAAACTAATGAACACATGTTATCTTATCCTGATGATCTTCTCTGAATACGTCCCTCTCTTCTCCGAGCTCAGAACCTGAAAGCGTCCGACGAATGAGGTAGGCCAACTCTGGAGCTCAGCAGCTAGGCCCTTCTCAAAGAGCTAGATAAATTATTAAGACATATTAAATCATGTGGGAAAAAACTAAAGCTGCGCAAAAAAAAAGAGTCTCTTGCTTCAACAAAAGTGATAAAAATATTTACCTTTGATTCAGTGCAAAGTGAGAAAGTTGTGTAAAAGGAGTGGCTTCACTTTTTGGGAAATTCGATACCACTCTCATGTCTGTACAGTAAACATGAAGCTACAGCCAGGAGACACTTAGCTTAGCTTAGCACAAAGACCAGAAGCAGGGGGAAACCGCTAGGTCTTGTTGTCAGCGTGAGGTTGCCAGGGATTGAATGTAGACTGGCACCTTTACAAGGCCACTTTTCTGACCTTTAAGCCACAACTGCGGCCTTATCTCCTTACAGCGTCTCTTAATGAACTGGAGGACCACGACCTGGATGCTCTCATGGCTGAATTTGGATCAAAATCAATTACATCGAAAGGGAACTTTTCTACAGATCAAGAGACCAGCAGCCGTAAAGATAATCGAATAGCAGTGTCAGCCATAACTCAGGAACCTGAGCCAGCAGCTACTCTTCCTCCACTATGGAACTCTGCTGAAGCCTCTGGAGGGCTGCAGATGGTAACTATACAATATGTCACTGGTAATAAAAATGAAGTTGTCATTTCATGAAAAAAAATATATAATTGATTACCTCCTCCTTTTTATTCTTCAAGAGCAAACCACAGACAAAGGCAGAGAAAATTAAACTGGCTCTGGAGAAGCTGCAAGAAGCCAAAGTGAGGAAGGTAAAGTCAGCAGGTTTGCGTGTGTGTTTTTCTTAACCGTACAGTCACAGACAAAGTTAAACTGCAGCTTGCTGCCTCTCCTAGCTGATAGTAAAGGTGCTGATGAGCGATGGTAGCTCCAAGGTGCTGATGGTGGATGAGAGGCAGACGGTCCGAGAGGTTTTGGACAGGCTGTTTGAGAAGACACACTGTGACTGCAGCATCAACTGGAGCTTGACTGAGACTAACCCTGAGCTGCAGATTGGTGAGATGAACACGCACACACATGCTGTACATGCACTCAGATCATAGTCAGGAAATATAGCACGTTCCAAAGAATAAAAACCTCCACAGAGGCAGGAGATACATGTTTTCTCATCGTTTCAGAAAGAGGCTTTGAGGACCATGAACACTTAGTCGAGCCTCTTTCTGCATGGACTCGTCTCAGTGAAAACAAAATCTATTTTGTGCCGAGACCTCAGAAGTATGTGATGTTCACAGACCCTCAAGTGAGTGCGAGTGTTTTCTTCTCGCCAAAGTTTTATGACACGGTTTAATGCTTAGTTAGTAGATTGAACTATGCTTTTCTCCCCCCTGAAGGTATTTTTCATGTGGAAAAAGAAGAAAGCATGTTTGAGTGGGATTAACGAGCAAGCCAAACAGCTCCTACTCAAGGTCAGTTACAGCTCCATGCTCAAACCTTGTGACTGGAACTCTACGTCAAGTCGATGTGTGTCATTTCACAAACTGAAGAAAAGTTGAAATTTATAATAAACTTTTACAAGTGTTGGACATTGTTGGGCCTAGTATTTTATAAATAGCTAAAAGCTCCATGATCAATGGCTATGTCCCATCTTGCTTTAAACATGGCGTCATAAAAACCTAACCTAGATCCCTCCGTTCCTAATATTTACCAGCCAAACTCAAGCCTCTGATTTTTATCCAACATTCTGGAAATAGTCAAATCAAATCAAAATCAAGTTTATTTATATAGCCCAATATCACAAATTGCACATTTGTCTTAGTGGGCTTTACAGACTGTACAGGATACGACACCCTCTGTCCTTAGACCCTCGCACCGCACAAGTGCTCCCTAAAAGATACCCCACAATTAGAGGGGGAAATATGGAAGTTGTTTTCTCTCAACTCATGTACTTCTTGGACCAATTTACATTGCACCATAGCACAGAGGCTTCTCTCCTCAGAGTGACAAAGGAATTGTTCTTATCTTTCGACTCAGGTAATCACACTATTTCAATTCTTTTAGAACCCATTTTATTTCCCCTTTATATGCTTTCTTTGGGGTCTATTTTAAGAAATAATAATATTGCCTGTCATTATTACGCTGACGACACCCTGCCTTACCTCCTACTCCTCCTGTTGTGTCCTGTTGTGCTCCATAAAATAATTGACTTGACTTGACTTGACTTAGAGTGCATTGTTTTACAAATCAAAGGTAAACCATTTTTTTTCTCTATCCTGTGTTAATTTCAGTTTTGCATGTAATCTTTGTCTGACCCTGCAGGAGCATTTTGGAGGTTCCACTGTGATTGTTCCTGATCTTGAGGGCACACTGTACCTAAAGGAAGACGGGAAAAGGGTTTGGAAACCTCGCTACTTTGTGCTCAGGGCCTCGGGCATCTACTATGTACCTAAGGGAAAGACAAAGGTATGACGGATCAAATACGTTTCTGAATCATGAAAACATTCTACATCATATTTCATTTCAAATGCAGGAATGTTTATAAAGCACTGTTGACACCGATGCACTGTTGCTTTAGAGACAACAGGTAGGTTGTAGATTACATTCAGCTATTACAAACCACCTCCTACACACAAAACCTGGAGTTATTCTGGTGAACTGTTGTTATGACAGTGAAGCTGGTACGAACTCAGTTATGGTTATGTTTCATGAGGTGATTCTTTTTTGCACCAGGCACAGAGACTGTGTGAATATTCTTAGCAAGCAGTAGCTGTAAGGTGTCTAAACTTACAACCTTCAGAACAATGGCAAGTAGGTATTTTAGGTAAGTGTGCAAAAAGGTGGATAATTAAGATTGAACAGTATTGTTAACAAGATCAGAGTTGTACGTACATTTACACAAACATTAAATTTAATGTTTTAACTAACTGTCTAACTTCATATTCCATTAGACTCTTTGCTTAAAGCCATTTTGGGGAATACAGCATTGGTTTTCTTGCAGAGAGCTAGATATGAAGATTGGTAATACTCAATCTTCACATCCAACTCACGGTAAGAAAACTGTCAAATTTCAAACTATTGCTTCAAGGATGCGTCTGTGCATATCTGTACATTTGCAATGTTGACAAATGGTGTCAGGTTTTTCATGCAGACAGTATTAACAACTGTCCAGTTGAGGAGAAAGTTCGAAGAATAAAACTGGTTAGGAGGACAAGTATGGCAGCAATCCTCAAACAGAGAGACAAACGATTTTGTTCCTCTTTGTAAACTCTATGATCGCTCACATCTGAGCTCTCAAGCGTAGCAGAGGCGAAAGGCGACAGAAAGAGCCGGAGAAATGAAGATGGACAGTGTGAATTGAGGCCACGGCCCAGTTAAAGAGCTGCATGTCATTCTGTCTCCGAGACCGAGCAGAAAAAAAAAAACGGCCATGCAGGCTAACTCCGAAAAATCACCCGAGAGGGAGAAATAGATGGAGGGTAAACTGTGCAAAGCAGATGTGCAAATCGCAAACATAGGAGAGCTGCAGGAATCATCTGAGGCCATGGACACATGGACGAAGCAGAGGAAGATCTGGAAAGGATGGAAATGGCCATGTCAGACCGAAAAAAATGCACAACTGAAGTGCTCCAGCTGTCTAAAGTGGACCTTCTTGTAACGACAGTATGACAAGACAAGACTAGTAACAAAAGCTACTGTCATGTATGAAGAAGAGCTATAGATGAATAAAGCTTTGATCATCAAGCAGGAAGAGTCGGAAAAAAGGTAGATGGAAGAAGAAAAGCTGAAAAAGGGGGGGGGGTCAGCTCCACTTAAGCTTCACTCTGTAGATTTCCGTGAACAACAGCATCTTTGTCAGTGTGGTTTAATGTGTAAACACGATGTGTCTCTGCTCATAATCAAATCACAGAAGGAATGTTGAAATGATTTAGAAAGAGAACTTTTTTTCCCTCTGACATGGAGCTTCATTGGCGATTTCTTTGAACAAATTTAAGAAAAACAAATGGCCTCGCACTTCTTTGAAGTGTCATCATTTGTAATTATGAACATTTATTTCTTCTACACCAGACGATCGCAAGTTAATGGAACCACTCCAGTTTATGATACATCTTAAATATCACTGTAGAATTGAGTGGCATTTAAACTACATTTATACAGAAACATCATTTCCTGTGATGCCAATATTTGAAATGTTCCACTATTCCCTCCTAGCACCTGAGATGATAACCTGAGACTAACCTACTCATGTCCAATATGTAATATTTGTATGTTATTGTGAATATTTGCCTTTTTTTCTCTGTCCGGCAGTTTTCCAGTGATCTCGCCTGCTTTGTCCATTTTGAAAAAGTCAACATCTACACCACCAGCTGTTTCAAAGAGAAATACAAAGCTCCCACCAACTTCTGCTTCATGCTAAAGGTAAGCTCAACACATCATCATCAAACTTGTGAGGAATATAGAAAAGATCACCTGATTAAACAAAAAAAGGTTGTGATCGTGGACACTTGAAGGAATTACTGAAGCAAGATTTAGTTTCTTCCTGACAAACCGTCTCTCCCCAGCATAGTAAGAGTTGTCTCAGTTCAAAGTGGTTCTGAGCACTCGAGGAACTCATGCAGTACATCAACACTACACATACTCGGAGTACCATGCGGTTTAGATTGTCGATGCATTTGAGAAGAGAGAGAGAGAAATGGAATGGAGGACAGGCTGGTGGTAGTGGCGGAGGTCTGTGTGTGTGGTGTTGGGGCATGCAGGGTGTCTCTGTTGTCTCTGGTTCGTTGAGCTCTGCACTGCACACATTGGTGTTGCTAGCAGGGATCCATAATGATCTCAGAAGTTGACCTGTTGTAACTACGTTTTTGTGTTTTAAACGTCCAGAGTTAAAGCTACTGGTAAGATATCACTTACTGTATGGTACTTTCTATACTTCACAACAGTTTGGTTACATCAAAAATTAGCATAGACTGAGAAGAAGGCGAGAGCAAGACTCAACACAGCTGCACCTCTACACTGCAACAGATTAAGTTGTCCGGAGATACAAAAAGTGTTGTTGGCACCGACAGCTAAGTCTTGTTGAGGGGGAAGTGAGATGACTGAAGAAAAACCCATTTGCCCGGTGACTTTGATATTGACAGTCAAACAAATGTCAAACAAGTGATAACCTGGGCAAAACAACAAAATAGGAAGTTTGCTGAGTTTTATGTTTAATGATGGGATAAAAAAAACAAAAAAAAACAGTGACATTTAGATTTCCAATTTTTGGCTGTTTGTTTTTAATTTAATTTGATTTAATTTAATTGAATTAGATTTCATTTATCAAGCGCACTCTGGCGCTGTGGGCCAGAGTGCAGCAACAGCTTGGTATCTGCTGCCCTCTGCTGGCTCTTATGGGTACTACACATACTCAACTCAAACTAGAAGCAGAAATGAAGAATATGTATTTAAAGGAGAACTAGTCTGAGAGAAATAACCCCAATGATGTCATAGTGATGTCATCAGGGTTATTTCAGCTTGAACTTTGTGGATTACACAATTTTAACGGAGCGCCTCTCTTACAAACTTGGGGCGGTAGAGTTTGGAAGACGTGGGCATTTACCAGGGAGGCAGGGTCGACCAGAAGACACTTCTGAGTTGCATTATGGGAAGTGTAGGACGCAGCGTTCAGGGAGCTTGACCCACACTGGGAACTGAAAGTTAGGATATCTCTGCCTGTGGTGCATCAGTTCTGACCATTCTTTCTTTCTTTTTTTTTTTAATATGCCTGTCTCAAGTTCCCTAACTTTATGGAAGTGCAATACTAAATCATGGCAGTGGCCCTTTAACATCACTGTTCTCTCTCCATGTACTCTTTTCCCAGCATCCCTGCATCCAGAAAGAGTCGCAGTACATCAAGTTCCTTTGCTGTGACAATGAACACGCACTGTTGCTTTGGGTCAACTCCATCAGAATAGCCAAGGTCAGATTCAACGCTGTCTGTAATACGAATCCCTTTGAAATTTCATGGACAGAAATAGCAAATATACGTTTCATCACCGGCAAAGACTTTAAGCGCGTGTGTGTCCTCTGTGTGTGTTCAGTATAGGACTGTCCTGTATGAGAACTACCAGGCTGCAACGAAGAGAACTCTTCCCTTTGCTGCGCACAAAGGTGAGTCTCCACATTACGACAGGGCCGGTCAATGAAAGCCTCTGAGAAATAGTGCGGGACACTCAGTTTGCTTTGCCATTTCTGCAAAATGACAATTTTTTTTTTGTTTAAATAAACAAACTCTATTAGTCTATTTTCATGCCTTTTTATGCATTCTGGCACCTCATTTACATTCAAAATAATTCCCATTGTGAATCAATTTATTTTAATTGTGAATTATAGTGAATTAGAAAATGGTCGACAGGCTTCTAATAGTAAGTGCAGTCCGCAGTTTTGTAAAATAAGGACTATTATCATGTCTACCCAACATGCCATCCTCCAAGCACTGAATCAGCCAACAGCAGGCCTCCGAAGTTGGTATGACAGTATATGCTATTTGGAGTATTAGTCATAAAATAAATTACCATTTGAGGTTAGAACTGTCTGAGGAGGCAGTATACAATGTGTGTATGTTGTTCAAGTACATGTTTAGCTTTTACTCTTTTTCCAAGACAAAAACTCAGTCTAAAAGTAAAACATTTACATACATGATATTTATTCTTAACACTAAATCAAAATGACATCATTCTGATGACCCTGACGTACATAAAGGGCCAGTGTGTAGTATATTAGAGGGATCTATTAGCAGACGCAATGCATCACACTGTACCTTTAAGACCATGTGTTACTGCTGCTTTTGATAAGCCATGGAGAAAACTGTAGGAAAGCAGGAATTTTCAACAAATATATGGAATAAGAACGCCACTATTAAAACCCACATCTCTGAAATCAATCCTGATTTGATTGTCTTTACAGACAGATATAGCAGTCATGCCCCTCAGATCAGCCCACAGCCGGGTCTAGCTCCACCCAAAACCACAAATGTTGAAGACTACCCACATGAGCCACCACCTGACTTCATCCCTCCTCCTCCTCCTGGACACACACAACTTTGAGACACATCTTCGCCTCCTTCAACTAGCCTGGATTTAACCAATTTAGTCTTTCTTGTGCACACCACACATCTGGAGAAATATTTTAACCTGGAGCCAATAATATCATGTTTTAATAATGCACATACATAGTAGTGTTACATGCACATGACGCAAAAGAAATCAGTGTATTTATTCCTAGCTGTATAATGATATTTATTTGTGTTTGGTTTTGCACAATTGATCATGTTTCTGCACCTGTTCCAGCAGCTTCACGACACACAAAACGCACAGTTCTGTTCATTGTTCCAATGAGCTGTTTATTACAAAAAGACTGTACATAAATTTCAATGAACACATCCTATGTACAAACTGAGAGAAGACAAATATTGGATTATGTTCCCATGAACATTTAAGTTACGGATCCCCCCCGCCCACCCCACGTTTCATCATTAAGAAAACACACATCAAAGAAAGGCGCCTTGACCTGTGATGCCCTGAAATGCGAGACGTTAAGTGGTAAACATTACAAAGTTCTGCACGTCAGTGGCTGTCTCATGATTTTCTCTATGAAAAAAGTATAAATTAATCCTTTACATACAAACTGCTATGAGCGAACCTTCCTCAGCAGTCTCCGACACAAAAAACAAGTTGAATGCAAAGCTAGAAATACATTAGGTAGAAAAAGTTGTTTCCTCACAAAAGAAATTAAAAAAATAAAAATGACCTCATGATGGAATAAATACAATCAAGAATGGGATGTAGTGGCAAAGCATTCACTGTTACGACGTTGAGATACGTTCATGCTCAGAGGCGGAATGAATACTGTTTACTTGAGTCGTTGTGTTACCTCTGGAAGTCTGTATCAGTTTCAAAATAAAAGTGTGTGTTCAATGCCCGTTATTCCCAAAGTACATGATTATGTTCGTCAATGTGGCTTGTTACAAACACACGATTTCTGAGACAAACAGAAGCGTCAATGATATTTGACAGTGGGCTTTTTGACTTGCACCAACAATCACTTTATAAGAGCAGGCATCTTACTGAGAAAAAAGTAGTAGAAACCATAACAGAAGTCTTCATATCGGCACTGTTCTTTTAAGACCTCGGCATTGCAATTCATTCCTCCACTGCAGTTAGCAGGTGTCATTCATATGTACGACAGACATGTATCTGTATCTGTGTGTAGATCGACAAAAACACACTGAACATATACTTTAGTTTTACATTACTGCTGGGTTGCCTACATTCACTAAAATGCAGAGGTGATCGAAGACGATTACAATCGAATCAGATGGATGTTCACCCTGTGGAACAAAGCGACGGCACTAACATCGCTTGTTACGTTTCTACAGTATGTAGAGAAGTCTTGGTTTGAGGTTGTTTGGGTTGGTGATTATGGTTATTGAGCACCAATGTAAAGCCCCACACCAGGCAACCACTGACAGAACGTGTACAGGGCCAGTCGACACTTCCGTAAGCAACTCGTCACACATCTAATCATGAAGTTATCACCGTTGTTGATAACCGAATCAGTGCAGCTCTTCCAACACAATCGAAAAAAACAACATGAGCACAAACAGGTTAGTCCTTCCTCGTGCTTCACATTTCTTTAAGCAATCTCAGAGCTCTGCTACAGTAGCTGGACAGCATCACCGAATATAGTGACAAGAAGGATATAGTTGTGACTTGAACATAGAAAAATAAATGTTTATACACGGCCACTTTGCCCCCCCCCCTCCCCCGTAAAGTTAAGAATGGCACTGTGAGTGATGAATATGATTAATATTCAAGTAAAAAAAGAAACTAATCAAATAAAAAGTAAAAAGACGGCATCCAATCGCTGGCATCACCTGCACTGACGCTGATGGAAACTCACAGGTGAAAACACACTAACTGACAAATGTACTGTTACTGGCAGCTTCTCACGTTACAGTTTATATACACGTTAAAGAACAGAAAGAAGAAACTGTTGTCTTTTTGTTTTGTGATGCATTCTATACACTCGGTTCAACCTTTTTAACAGCATCCCCATTGACACAGAGCATAGTAAAGTACACAACACGAGGTTGCTTTTGTTCCACCTTAAACATCTTGTGATTTGGACATCGACGGCATCGAACATTCAGTGGTGTCCTAATGCACTTGATGATGTCTGTTTGTCCATTTTTTCGTTTTTTTGTTGTTGATTAGGTAAGATGGATGCTTTTTGAAAGTAGGGAAGGGTCGGTCTGCTGGTCTACAATGCAATTAAAGGGGTAGGAGCGTCTTTTTATCCTAAGAACGCTACTCTGCCTCATCTATTCATGAAATCCTAGGAACACTTCACTGTCTGGATCTCCTGCATACTGTACATACTGTAAGTGTTGGTTGCACTTACACAAATTAACACAAAATCTCGATTAATTTGGCGTTCTTTGAAATTATTCCGTAATTTCTCGTGAGGCAAAATGTGATTGTTGAAGGGGACATATCATGAAAAACTTACTTTTTCAATGCTTTTGCCAATCAACCAACTTTCACATTCAGGCTCATCAGAATATACCGCCCGCCCCCCCAATCTGACTGTCTCCACCAACGACTTGAGGACTACCTTTACCATTTTTCTCACAAGCCAATCAGAGCAGACTGGGCTTTCTCGGGAAGGAAGCTTAAAGAGACAGGCGCTGAAACGGCGCGTTTCAGACAAATGGTGAATACAGGTATATTCAGACAGACAGTTTGAGAAGAATAATGCGTTTCTTGAACATTAAAGCTTGTAAACATGTTCTAGTAGAAACCCAAAATACAAGTATGAACCTGAAAATGAGCATGATATGTCCCCTTTAAAAGTCTAATGAGTGCTACCAACCACCAGAGATGTAACAGTGGTAGCAAAAAGGCCTTTGTCTCCTCCCTTTTGTCCACAGTGTAAACTAACAGACCCCAGTCCGAAGCTTTAGCACCCTCCTTCTTTGTGCGCCACTTTTTTTCTTTTTTTTTTTTTTTTTTGTTTTGGAGCATAACAAAACCGTGCAAGCACAAGCCCCCCCAAAAGAGAACCATTTTTAAAAAATCCACCATGGCACTTCATTCGCGATGGGAGCTGTATGAAGTGCAGTAAATCAGTACTGCGCTTTTACCTCTGTTCAAAACTGCAGTGCCATTTTTGGGGTGTTTTTTTTTATTTTTTTTTTTTAGTCAGCATAGTGCATGATCGACTCGACGTAGTTTCCTGGAAAGAGTCCGGTGACGCCGTTACAGACGCCTTCGAACCAGCCGTCATCGTTTTTCTTGATTATGTAGATGATGGCTCCTTCCATGAAGGACAGCTCATCCTCCTTGTCCTTGCTGTAGTCGTAGATGGCCACAACTGCGGGGAAATATAGAAAGTGATTATTACAAACGTGTAAACGAACACTTAAGGTTCCGTTAGTAACTTTTATAAAAATACGTTTTTATCATATTTGCTGAAGCTGTCACTTTGTCCAGAAGTGCATGAGAGCGATGATCAGGTTCCTCACCTAACCCATTTGCAAGATTCCGATGGAAAACGACCAATCAGAGATTGGTCTCTGATTGGTCGTTTTCCTTCCCTGCAAACACCGTTAGAAGCTTTAGGTGGAGGCAGAGAAACCAGATATTTTTTTAAAGATGATCTGTCTCATGCACTACTGTCAGGACACGGTGACAGCTTCGGCCAATATGACAAAAAGTTATTTTTATTAAAGTCACCAACAGAACCTTTAAGATGAGTGTTTGCAATGAAGACTATGAAAAATAAAAGTCACTAACCTTTCTCTAAAAAAGTCTTGGGCGCCCAATGGGGGTCTCCGTCAGCGTAGGGGTCGCTGTAATGAACCACTGCGGCCTCCTCATCCTCATAGTCCACAGGTGGGGGAGGAGGAGGGGGAGAGGGCTCCTCAAACACACCCATGTCCTCTGGGGGAGGCGGAGGGGGTGGGGCGGGGCTGTCTGTTACTGGAAGAGGACAGACAGCGGAGGAGATGGAGAATCAGGAAGAGGACAGGAGTGCACAACTCATCTCATCTGTCACAGCAGTCAATTTCAAAATATGGCTTTTGCAGCACAGTTTGTGTTCAAATTCCAGTCTAAAATTCAATACTTTTATTTATTTATTCATTTTTGGAGCTGGATTGGCTCAGGGTCCAACACAGCAGAGCAATCTGTAACAATAATTTGATTCTAAGACAACAACAAACCTCACTGTGTAGAAGGACGATTGGACTATATTTTAATAAGTAACTTCGTGTTCTAGACTTTAAACTAGCATACATATTGTCAAATATATATATTTTTTAATTTGACAGCCATCGTGACAACCAACAGAGACCTTTATGAACCTCTTTACGGTGGAGACTTATGCATTTAAATGTTCACTAGAGGGCAGCGTGGGCCCTTTCAGCTCTTTATCAAAGCAGTCCTGCTCCAACAGCCATTCAGATGCTTGTAAAGGATTTTAGAAATACTGAGGTCATCAAGTCCAACACTCATATGTCAGTCATTCAGTTACGGTTCAAGGTTCAAGAAATGTATTGTCATTGGACAACACAGGAGTGTGCAACGAAATTAAGTTTTAGTCCCATTTTGCTAAAAGAAAAAAAAAAAATTAATTTTCTCTCGTGTGCCTCCAAGGTGAACGAAGAATCAAATAAAGTAGTTTTGCAGTATTTAAACGCGGCCCCCATCTATTTCAATTCATCAAGACTTTTCTGCAACTTTTCATACTTCATTCACCGTGGAGGCATGCGAGAAAAAAGTTTTATTCAAGAATTCAAGTTAACATCGTGTAGTGGGTGAAGTATCCCTTTAATTGTTCACTTATATTTTCTTGTACATTCTATTTCCCAACATGAAGGTCTAAATGCTGTTTTAAAGCCTTCTCCTTACCTGCCAGGAAAAAAACTCTGCCAGGGAAATATTGAGTTTATTTATTTATTGCACTAAAGTATTGAAAAAAAAAAAACGTATTAAGGCTAAAATACGGGAATACTCATTTTTGATTTTGGAATATATTTCCTTCAGGTAAGGCTGCCAAACCCCAGTCTCCTCAATGGTAGCTACAGCCCTGCAATTAAAACTACAAATACTAGTAGCACTATTCAGTTTATTTTTCAGTCTATAGAAACCAAGAATTAAAATAGCTCACTGGGTCGTTTTTTCCTTACTTTTTCAACAAAGAAATAAAGTATGTTATTTCTTTGAGTTATTGTGCCTCAAAGGGATGTTCAAGATTTGTTTTAAGTCTCAACAATTTACCTTTTCTTTTTTTTTTAAAAGACATTTACAAAGTTGTATGATTTGTATTATAGTTTCTCCGAGCAGAAACGAGAAGTGGCGTTATAAGCGTGCACTAAGCCTGAGCGCTCCTGAGTCTGGAGGGTAAATGTTCGTCTAGGCCGAGTGTGTTCACACAAGTACCAGCTGGTATATTGAGTGTTTTGCTGGAAGTGGGATTTGAAAAGCTTCACTTTGTCCTCACTTCGGCGTCCTCTTGGAGCGAGTCTCCCTGCAGGCTCACAGCCACAAGTCCAGTGATGAAATAAAATAAAAAACTTCTCTAACTAATTCATAAGCCTGCTCTTGAATTAAACAAACTGCACCAGAGGACTGGATTTAATGCATCCCTTCAATTCAAACCTGCTAACATACCTTATTTTTTTCTTCTCTCCACTGGTCTAACAACTGACTTTAAATCTGCGTAAGCATTAAGAGCTAAACATTCTGAACTACATAACAATGGATCCATTACGCCCTTTAAGGTCTGAGCCAACACAGCACCGTGACATTTAGTTTATGCTATGTAGTTGGCAAGGACGAATAAAAACTGTAATAATAGCAAATTACAATTCAGGAAAAGCAAGACATTCTCTATTAAAAAACCTTTGAAAAGCACGAGCGGGTACCTAAGTGTTATCCAGAATTAAAGTAGTAATATATCTTGGCTTATTATTGCGGCGCTATTTTGTTGTTGTTGTTCTGTTCAGGGCTGTGACCTCATTTTCACTGAAGCACTCTTTGTCTGTGCACTCAGAGTGGCTATTGCCGGTCATACTAACTACCCAAGTCTCCTTCTATTTACATACTAATCCCTGCTTCTGGTGCAGGAAACGTAAAATGCATCACTTCCTGCCTCTACTGAGAAAGACTTTCCAGAAAGCGGCTGCTTGGAAGAAGAAAGGTAAAAGCTTGATAGAGACAGGCTTACAAATCCTTTATCTAAAAATGTGCTTATTGCTGTCTTAAGACCATTTAAGGTTGAAGGCATAGTCTATTCTTTATTGGACTGTATGACTCATATCCGGTAGTGTAGCAGTGTGGCAGCCCGCATCACATTTGACCAGACAAATATAGACAGTTAGATCGCTACAGCTGCATTCCTCCAGACAGGCGGATGGAGAATCAGGACACGGCATCAGGTCACATTTTCTCTCCTCAGTGGACAGAGAGGACAGGACAGGACGCACGCTTCCAGTGACCCATCACCATGGCAACAGACAGTCATCCGAGGAGCCCGTGCTCCCACTCGACCCCCAAAGTACAGTGCAAGAAAAGGTGTGCCGAGTGTAGCAAGCCACAGAGAAGAGTGTCAAAGTGAGGCAGTGTGCGGACAGTTTCGGAGCATTGATGAAAGATATGACGAAAGGAGTCTCTGTGTAAGTATGCTTGCATTTATAGAGACCTAAAAATATGAGCAATGTGACCTTAAATCTGTATCAAGGTAGATTCACCAGATTTGACGATGATAAATGCAGTGCATGTGTTTCCTTGGCTGTTATCACTTTACGGACATTCAGTGTAAAATTGTGATTTGAGTAAATTTAGGTCGATAAGAGATTTATAATGTAGGTCATTCAATACATTTAAGTGGCTTTAGTGGCCCCTAAACCTGCACAAATAAGACCAAAAGATTCTCATTCTCAAAGCACCTGCAAAAAGTGAAATTAACCGCTAACTGTGCTGCAGAGCAAATAGCGTCTCGGAGTACCTGTGCTTTTTGCACGAATGTACTAAGTCTGGTAATATGCATATATTTGGTGCAAAATTGACCCTATTTTATGCAAATGAGCCTCATTGCAAAAACAGTCCAATTCACAAAGATCAGTGCTCATAGCCCCACACAGATGCAGGGAAAATATTAGCATCTTTAGAGAGTTGGAGGTAACTGAAGAACATTTATAAAGGTTTGTCACTCCTCAAATGAAGCCATGTTCTTTTAATAAGTAATTGCAGCTCTTGCAATCATCCCTAATATTGCTCATGGTTTCTGAATTTCCTCACCTTGGAAAGCACTTTGTGTGTATGGCTTGAAAAGTGATAAATACACTTTACTATGTATACAAATTATTATTATTTTACAGTCTTAAGACCGGGACATTAAATCAAAACTACGGTTTCTCTCTGTCACGTTTTAATTCCTTGCCTGAGGTTTTAAGAAAGGCCTCTGCACCTCTCTTAGACGTCTCTGTAAGTATGTGATTTTTTAAAGAATACATTCTGAGATCTTCGATATAACGGATGTAATTGAGTACATCTGCTTAACTGAGTGCATGCGCATGTTTTTTGTATGGATTGTTCTACTTACTGCTCTCCTGCATTCTGGCCACAAAGCCGGTCAGAGGGATCTGTGGGGTCAGCTGCACCATTGGAGGAGGAGGCGGAGGAGCCACAGACACTGGAGCAGCAACAAAGCGGCAGAGAGACAGAGAGCGATGGAGGTGGTGGACAGGGAGGCAGACAATGACCAGGGAAGAGCAAATAGACATAATGGAGGAGATAAAGTCCAAACACAGAATGGAGAAAGAGATGAGAATAAAAGAAAACAAAAAAAAAAGAAAGAAAAAAGCTTGTGAGTGAGCGAAATAGTGCAGGAAGCATTGCTGAGCAACTCATTTACAGACTTCCAATCAGTGTTCTTTTGTACTGCATTTTTCAAGCTGGGCTAAAGAGGCATTCATCTCATCTCGGCCTGAGAATCTACCGGATCAGCATCCGTTTGTATGTCAAAAGCTAAAGGATGTAGCTGGCAGGAGGTTTCTGCTGCAGTGACAGAACAGCAAAGCAAGGTGACAGCTCAGGAGCTGTGTGGTAGGAATAACAAAGCAGAGATGTGTGTTCTTAAAAAAAAGCATTTACAAGTAGAGCGGCCGCATGTGATTCTGATCTGGTCATTTCATTAACACGACAACAGCCATGACGGTCATTTTGACCGCTTTGAAATGTATATGTGCAATAACTTAAAAATACAATCCTGTTGGTACCTGACTTTTCCTAAAAGTGTTTTGTATTTTCATTTGAAATATTTAGTTTTTTTTTTAACATAAATTACACAAAAAGGAAAGGAAATATGGTAATTCTGACCTATTTAGGGCGTAAGCGGTCATATTGACCACACGGTATTTTGCGTTATTCTATATTGTTAATCTTTCGTACGGTTGATGATGCATTTTGGTTGCTCAACCGCGCAAAATAGGAAGGTAAAAATTACCATATTTTCTTTGCCTTTTGGGACTTTTAGGAAAACGTCAGGTACCAACAGGATTGCATTTTTTTATTCAACAAAGTTATTGCAAATATGATTTTCAAAATGGTCAAAATTAACGTCATGTGATGAAATGAATATTGATAACGTAGGCTATAATTAAACATGATGTAATGTACATTTTCATATTATTTGTATTTCTAAAAGATATCCTAACACAATAAATGCATTAATCTTCAATTGGGTATTTATCATGAGAGATTATAGAGTTTGGAATCTAGCCGTCAAAATGACCGCTCACTGCAATTCGAATGTTGAATGCTCAATTAGCGTGGTATGTTTGGATCAAGTGCAACATTTTGTTTGATCACACCCTCTTTTTTTTTTAAAGGCGTAGCATTCATATTATCTCCATCTTCTGCCTCTAAAATAAATGAAGCTTTTTTGCTGCATTGTCTTAAAGGAGCGGAGAAATCAACAGACAAACAAAGTGAATCACAGCTGTCCTCACTCGAAGACATGACGTCACACACAAACACACACACACACACACACACACACACACACACACA
>CALSBV010010931.1:1649785-1726758 GCA_943590825.1 Bovichtus diacanthus | reverse complement strand
CACACACACACACACACACACAGAAAAGCCAGACAGAGAAATCACAGAGAATTTCAAATGAACCAACCAGAATCCTTAGAAGTTTTCTTCCTTCCTAAAATGATGATCTGACCCTCATCAAAATACCTAAACTTGATTGAATCAAAGGTGCTCTCCAAATGTAGACTTCCCAAAATGATTGTTTAAGAGCTGGCAGCATGATCTGCTGTTTCTCTATGCATGTGTACATGAAAAGGAAACATTATTCTAGCATCTACACTGATCTGCACTGAATTCTGCACAGATCCATCATTTGCAGCATCCATGAATGATGCTTCATTTGCATAGTGGGCCGTGCCAAATCTGCCTCCATGTGTGAGCCAGCTCTCAGAGGAGGAAACACTGGCTTTTGAATTTGAATCAGCGGATGTTTGAAAATCAGCGGACAGCCACTATCTCAACAGAGACAGACAGGGGGAGAGGGATGAAGAGGGCGACTCAAACAAGCTGTGGAAATGTGTGACACCAGCAATCAATGCGCATAATGGTGTGTGCACACTCACACACAAGCAAAAACACACACAGAATGGAATATAAAAGAGGAGAGGAAGAAGAAGAAGAGGGGAGGTGGCGAGATGGATCATGGGGAGAGAGAATAAAAAAATTGAAGAAAGAGCCGGAAAAGGGTTGAAAGAATATTTTCCCACAATTCAATGGAGGGCGTGATGGTGCGAGTAGAACTTGGCCAAGATGTGTCACACTCTGAGAGCTACACACTCAAACACACACTTTTTTATTAACTTCCAGCTTAGGAAGTTGTTACTGGGCATGAAGAAAACCTCTGAAAAGCACAGCCACAGTCAACTACCAACTTCGAATCTCATTCTCAGGCGAGTGTTTGATACATTTCTAGGTGTTTTCTGTACTTAATTAACTAAAAGGCCAGTGTATTGATTGGCTTGCAGTGCGGGTGAATTATGAAGGGAGACAGTCAGCTTGTTCACATGGAAGTGCAGAGTGTGAACTCGACTAAGTGTGTGTTTTCCTGTCTAGCAAAATTGATTAACATTGGAAATCAAGACGATAAATCAAAGTAATGACTTTGCAACACTCTGGTTGTGGTGAAGCTAGAATACTGTGGAGGTGCCTTTTGAAAACGAGTAACTAAAATTGCACAGAAACTAGGGTGCTCTTGACATGAGCAAATAAATGCAATGAGTTTGTTTTGTTTCACACAAACTATAAAGGGTTTATTTTGACATAATGACCAAAAAATGTCTTACTTTGACGCCGTGCCCCACATCGTCCAGCAGCGTGTAGTCGATGGGCTTTCGAATGTAGCGCACCGGCCGCTCCATGTTGCCCGGGGCGATGATCTTGTGGGTGCGAGCGGTATTCTTATTTGTGGTCAGGATACCGATCTCTCGACGTGCCACCTTCTCCTTATGGATATCCACCGTCTGCAGGAGAGAGAAATGAAGGGGGGCATGAGTGGTGGGGTACAACATACTTTTAGGGTTTACTCCTCATATTGCAAATGCTCTAAATTCTCCAAATGTATTGCATTTATTTTAGACAGGCTATGATTAGAGACATGCATGATTTAGAACTACCATGTTTTATAGAGAGAGAGAGATTGGATCATATTTTACTCCCCCGTGCTTGTTACACTAATTTGCTTTTAATGCAAACCCAATACTTCCTCCATCTGTTTCACATTAAAAGCCTCCCAGGAGCTCAAGGGGCATAATCACATCCCTCCCCTTCCCTGGTGAGATTTTATTATAAAATACCTGCAAAAATTTCATAACATCAGCTAAACATTGCAAAAGCACAGCAAAGTTTTTAGTTTTTATTTTTGACAACCCATCTAAATGTGGTTCCATCCGGAACAACTTGTCCATGCTTGAAATAAAAACACCTGTGAGGTCCCCCAGGGATCTGTTTTGGGCCTCTTTTTATCATTCCCATCATGTTCCCACTCTTTTCTTTTTCAAGCATATTTATTTTAACTACCGTATATGTACTATCTATTTAAGAATATTTATTATTACTATATTAATTTTTATTCTGGCATATTTATTATTACTATATGTATTATCTAGTAAAGCATATCTGTCATTACTATATCAACAATCAATTTAAGTATATTTATTATTACTATATTTACTATCTATTCAATCATATTTGGTAAATGAAAGTACAACCTGCACGCTGATAAATTATTTTTATGAAATCTTTTTACATCTGCATCACTAAATAATTACTGTTAATGGGCAAAATTATGTTGGTCTGCGCACAACAAATCTATATTTAATATCGGTTGCACTACAGTTAAGCATTTCATACCTTGACCCTTTCAGTCCATGTTGTGCGATATATCAAGCAGCTAAATTATCATGTATTTCACTCAGCTTATATTCCTCTGTTGTTGTTATTTTTAATGCCCAGGCCTTCCACTGCCTGGACATACTCTCTGGGTTCATCCTTGAACTTCTACTGGCCCACTAGTCTGCTCTCTTGGCCTACACCCTGGGGCCCTTTTGACGAACCTCTCCTTCGACCCCTCTCACCAGGCGCAATTGAAAATACCAGTGACCTCAATTTTGTCTTCGATTACAGTCATTATCGCTCACAGCAGGCGCATTATGGACCGGCCTTCAATTTTATGAATGATAGATGACACTGGAAGGAGTGAGGGATGAAGGGAGGGAGGGAAAGCTGAACGAAATGTGGGAAAGAATGAAGGAGGATGGACGGCTTCATCTCTGAAAAATGAGGTCACACTTGGGACTAGAGTGCTGACGAACACAAGTGTTATTAAGGCCTGTGTGAGAATTCACGACTGTTGTTAATCAGACCCTACTATTTGTATATACTAGATTGAAAAAGAGACTCATTTGAAAGGAAATCAAAACATATGAGTCTGTGTGTGCATGTATATGTGAGTGCATGTTTTGTTATATGTGTGTGCGAGACCCACACAGCAACAAAGTCACACATCAATCACGACTCAGACATCTCATTCAGTCGAGCCGAGAGCTCCTCTCCTGCAACCGCCTCTCTCTGTGTGGTGGAGATGAAGCGTCCAACAGAGAGATTGAAAGTCTGATAGGTGTTGTGAGGTTGACCTGAGGTCTGCCGCTCTCTGCTGCTGTGCAGAACTCTCTCTGGGTTTGACGTGAAGGCTGTGTGCTGCATGTGAGATATATATAGAGAACATGCTAGGCTCTTGTTTTAGGAGAGGAAACTGAGGCGGCACGCCCTGCTTCAGTTGGGAAGTAAAGAAATAGAGACCCGCCTATTTCCTGCCAGTGATTAGAGAAAGCGAGAACAACTAAACTCAGAGAGGACAGAAAGGAACTGACTGTTTGAGATAGACAAGATAGAGAGAGACAATAGTGTAATGTAAAACTAGAAGCTGATTTCTGCACGCTGTCATGATCTAAAAGGAATGGAGAAGACAGTACAACGACAGTACGACACAATGTGTCATTTTCTGCCACCATGGCTCTGTCAATCAAAAACAATAACAACAGACAGAGTAGTGTGGGATCATGGGAGTTCATCATGGCAGTCAGTTTTTAACAGGTGCAGAATTATCCGCAGAGGACCTGGTTAATAAAACCTGTAAAAACTCTAAATAAAGCAATTTCACGTTGAAAATCAACATCTCAAACGCAGTTTGTCTGTCGCTAACGTCCGCTCAGCTTGTTTCTCTGATAACTCAAGATCCAATGACTAAAATCCTTCATCCGGTTAAAATATAAAGTTAAAAATCCCAAAAGTTTATCGCCAAAATGGCGTGAAAAAATTTAGAACGGCATAAAATGTCAATTAATGACAGCTTCTGACAGACAACAGGGATGTGACACCATTACATCCAACATTTGGGATATTGTAAGTACACAACTCAACAAAATATATAACATAGGTCTAGTTGTTTTCAGACATTTTAACGTAGAAATATTACATATTGTATCTTTAAACGGTGCACAAACAACAAATGCTGTCACAGCCTATCCTGTGTCTCTACTGTAATACCATTAAAGTACCATCCAGAATTACTCTTGATGAAAAATTGAAGCAGCAGTGCATCAAGCATGGAACTCATCTGCAGGTGATGACTGGACCCTGCCAGCTGTATATCAGCATCTCCTCTGGACGCACATTAACGATAAAACAGAGTTATCTAAGTGATGTCTTTATGAAACATCGAGGCCTAATAGCTGTTACCTAATCATTGACGACAGACCTTTGTCTGCCCTTCCTGCGCTCTCTCAATCTAATTTTCGTTTGCAATATCTTAACTCCAATAAACATCTGGCAGTCTGCTCAACCTCTGCACTGCGTCTGAGAGCAGATGGTACATGTGTCATTTTCACTGCTGGATCTATATCATAGTTTCAGCCTAATAAATCTGTGTTTTAGCAAATGATTAGTCTCTGCAGTAGTGTCGTAACAAGTTCTTTTTTTTTTGCTATTGGCAAGAGGATTATATGATGCAGTCTGTATTGAGGCGTGTCGGCAGATGTGTGTGATTTCATACATCAATGATCTCATATATGGCTTGGTAACAAGTCCACAAAGTCAGCCAATAGACATAATATTCTAGCGTTCTGAATCACAAGTGTCTGCATCTGTGTCATTATCATCTTTTGAATTTACACTCAGTTGCAATTCTTGGTAGGTTCTGCACTTGAGACGAATTGGCCAGTTGAAATGCAGAAAGAGGCACAAGTGGGTCATTGAGATGATGAACGTCAACTTCTGAGAAATAAGGAACAGATGAATCAGGAGACAAACTGGCAAACAGCAGGACTCGAGGAGGAAATGGAAAAGAAGAGCGAATAGACTCCTGGGGAAGGTATTTGCGTTTTTGCATTGCAACAGAATGCCGTGCACAGGTTTGGGTCACACAGAAAGGAAAATTCAGCTGCAACATCTCTGCTTTTATTAAACACAGTGTTGTTTTGCATTTGGTAGCATTTCTTGTGCTTTGTGACGGCCTCCTCAGCTGGGGGATTTTAAAATCCTTCAGAGATGGGGCTTGGATGTGGCAGCAATGTTTGGCTGCCACCTTCACTTTCTAATCCCACCTTTTCAAGTCGAAGCGATTTTCACCAGCCTAAGCCAGAAAAACACCTGGCACAAGCAAGCAAGTTAGAATGTCATGTTTTGGACACATCACTACTAGAATAAGGTATCGACGCCCTGTATGAGACGCATGTCAAAGTAAATGAACGTTTCCCCTAGATTTAAACAATTTGAGGTGATTCAAACCCATCTGTGTCCCATCGCTGAGACAAATGTATAATTTGTTATATTGGGCTACATAAATTAATGTGATTTGATTTTTTATATATATTTTTTTTTTTCATGCACCCTACGTCTGTTGGATTGTCTTTCATAAAAGCATACATTGATGGAATTCTGGGAAAAGAAGCATTTTTCATGAAAAATTCAGGTGTCTTATGTCTATTTAAATAAATAACTTTAGTGATGGCTAGGCCTGTCACGATAACTACTTTTTTAGGATATTGTCCCAGAAATGATTGCCATAAACAATATTGTGAACAAAATTATCAAATTGCTATTAAAAGGCTCTGTTAACAAAAATGCACAATGTCTGTGCAATGCCCTGGTTTTATAATGTTTATTCTGGCATCATGTTGGTTAAAAAGTTGGTGACAACAAACACACCAAACACAAACACAACGGGCAATAAGTCAATTACCTAAAAATGATCATGTCCATATATAGTAAGATAAGTCGCTAATTTAAAAAGGACCACGGTCACGCCCATATATCGTACGATAAGTCGATAACCTAATCACCGTGACGATGCATCTGGCCAGCTGTTCTACGGCTCTGCTACTCATATGGAATGAGTCATTGTTAATATTTTAGTTCCACCTGTGCTTTTACTGCTGTGAAGTCAAAATGGCTGCTGTTCAAAAGAACTATTTTGAACTTGATGGATAGACTGGGGCTGATGTAAGTCTCCCACTTGATTGACACAAGACAAAAGCTCTCAGTGCCGACTACAGCTGGCCATACAGACTTAACAGTTTCTGTACTGTGGTGCTGTCAAGTGTTCACCTCAGCGTTGTCCAAAGGCCCTATAGAGCTATTGGATCAGAAGCTGAAATATCCACCATCAACTGACCATCCAAAGGATCAATAAAAGACTTTTGTGTATCTTCATTAGACTGCACCTAACTATACTCCATCCTGCAGCCTGTGGAGTAAAGCGGGAGCTGAAAATGCTAACCAGGCGAGAGAGCTGGCGTCAGGATTTTTACTTCATCCCTGACAGGCTTAATGAAGCACACAGGGACGGGGCGGGGACAGTCGCTGGCTGACAGGCAGGGTGGCTGCACACGCAGGCAACGAGACAGAGAGAGGACTGCTGATGAAGCAAGAGGGACTGAACAGGGGCTGTGCAGTTTTGCCAGCTCCAGCATGATCCATGCCCATGCCATGTCTGTCTGTCTGTATAAAGTGTGAATGTGTCATTGTGCCCTGATGACACAGAATAATGCAAGCAGGCTTGTACTGAGATAGGTTGAATTTTTGAATGGCAATCCTCAAAAACCTACACTTTGATCGACAAACATTCCTTTATACACAAATCATTTGTGGGAAAAAAAAAGAAACTGTATTTCTGTCAGAGATGAGGAACTGGTGGTGAGTGTGACATGATGACTGTTTGTGGAAACGTACATTATCCTGGATTTATACATCGAGTAGATCACAAAACAGACCTACTAAAATGTGGAATATAAACTTTTAAAACAGAGGAAATAAGAAATAAAGGCCTGGGTTTAAAATGGGCTTGTTTCAAATAAAAGCTTTGTTCTCTTTGCAGATGAGGTAAATAAAGGCTCTGGACATTATGCATTTATATAAATGCAAGTTATGCATGTATACAGTATGTGTATCTTCCAGCACTGTGTGTACCTGGCAATAGAGTTGTCACAATAACCGCAATATCACGCAATCTTTTGACAAGCCAAGCGGGGGGGAAAGCAAGCAACCGCCACAGCCGCTATGTTTACGCACTTTTTTTCTTTTATCATCCAGCGGCATGACAAAACTGAGTGTCTATCCTGCTTGTTTTTTTTCTGCTCGGAAAGAGTTGAACTGTTCAACTTTGGCTAAAACGCTATGCTTGTCACTTTAATTTTTGTTTACGCAGCCGTCCAATCACAGTTGAGGAGGAGTGGGACACATCCTACATGTACAAGTGCCGAAGAACAACAACAATGGAGGAGAACTTAATACACAGACCGGCGGTTTCCTCCTCTCCCTACTTGCTTTAGCCTCTCCTTCATCCAGAGCAAGTAATCCACCTTGTGCTAACATTTTTACTTCTTACACGAAGAAAAAAAAACCCACGCTGCGCCTCATTGCCCTTCTGTGCTCTGCATTTAACAATAAACAAGTATTTAATGAATTTTAATACCATGTCATATTTGTCATTTAAAAAACAACACTATGCCTTATACTAGCCTAACGATAAAGCTTATTTATTTTACACTAAAATCAGGAGAAGTATTCATTCATTCAATTCCTTCACCGCGAGAGCCCTACCTGGGAGATGTGGTTGATGGAGGACTCCATGCGTCGTAGTTGCGAGGCCTGGATGTCCAGCAGCTGCAGCACATTGTTAGCTAAGGCATTGATCTGGTAGGCCACGCTGGCCAGGGACTGGGTGGTGTAGGCCTTGGTCTCCTCCAGGGCCTTCTTCTTGTCTTGAGCCTGGCAGAGAGAGGAAAAAGAAAACACAAGTCAGACAAATTGGTGGAGGGATGTATGGGTGGAAGAAATGGAGAAGTTGGCAGAGTGAAGGAAGGTATAAGCTCCAAAAAAACTCCAATCAGTTGTGTGAGCGGGGAGAGAGAGGGGGGCAGCTTTCTGCAGGGAACTGTGTTTGACAGGACTGTTCATTCTTAACTGTTTTTAAACTGCAAAGATCTGAGGGGAAGTGCACAAGAGTTCATGATTCTCAGAGGGAATGACTTTGTGGAAGCAAAGTAGCCCAGAATTGGACAACAATAACTTTCGAAATAACTCAGATGGACAACGTGGGACAGGTGCATGGTGGGAGCTGAGCCCAGTGAGCAGGAATGCCAAGACATTTCCTCGGATCCCAAATCTCCACCCGGCTGCGCAAACCATCTGTTTCTCGACGCCTTTAAATAGCGAAGGGACTGAATGGACATATTTATAGTTTGGAAACAAAACAGGGATAATGGAGCCACACAGAGAACCCCTCCAACAGGGGACTGTCGGTGTTTAGCAGGAAACAGGAAGCAGGATTACAACGAGCAATTATTTTCATAATCAATTATTCCATTGATCTTCTTCTTTTATTAATTAATTCCTCATTTAGTGTATAAAATGTCGAAATGCTGACCACATGTTAAAAAGTATATAGTTTGTTTCACAAAACACAAAAAAACTCAAAGTTGCTCAATTTATACACATGTGAAATGAGGCAAAAAATTTGCAAATCTTTACCATTTCAGCTGCAATCTTTTCAGTATATGGTATATTAAAAATAGGCAAATATTAAAATGGCCATTGATGCATTTCTCTCAATCAATGAATTGATTATTTGGCTGATCACAGCCTACCTCAGAGTATGATATGAGTCGTTCGTTTGAAGCCCGAACATTTTTTATATTTTTTTACACTGAAACATTTAAGGAAATACTTTTATTCCCTTTCACTCTCATGCCTTTGCAGTAAGTATGACGTGAGAGGCCAGGAAACAATCAGCGTTGTTTAGAATAAAAACTGGAAGTTTGCTTGGCTCTCTGCAAAGTAAAAAAATATGAGATTAACTTTTTTCCTTACCTGCCACAGTAAAATGTAGGTAAAAAATGTAGAAGGTCAATGTAAAATGCTTTAGAATAACTAACACTGAGTCAGTGGTACCAGACATAAGAAATATGGAACCTTTATCCCCCAACATCTACCCTGTTTTTGGCAGGTGGCAGGTGCTTATTGTATTCCATGTCTACGTATCGGCACCTCTAAAGCACACTTATTACCATGTAAATGTAAAAAAAACAAGTTGTGGTTTTACAGGATGTTACGTGGTGAAACACGATACCTGTTTCCCCCGTTTCTTGTATTTATGCTAAACTGAGCTAATAATCTCGGGGCTCTAGTTTCCCACAAAACAGACAGATATGCGACTGGTATCAATATTCCAATCTAACCCTTGTCAAATAAGCAAAAAAACCGTGTTTTTCAAATGTCAAACTATTTCTTTAAAAATAAATATACCTACCCACTGAGTTTGCTCTGTAAATTAAGATGCTCAATCACTATGATTATGTTGTGTCTACTGTTAAAGCTCTAATCTAGAACCCCCTAAATGCAGTGTGTGGTCTGTGTGTGGCTGCAGGAGGCTAACAGCCTGCACCATGTCACCACTCTCCAAAAAGGGCCACCTGTCCACCTGCTACCTTGCAAACCACCTGCAACACCAATATCTGTTGCAGATGTCTGGTGGGACCCACAGGGCAGCCCTTCGGTTTGTAAAAGACCGAGGCAGAAGAGAGGGGAACACTGCTGGCTTACTCAGCATTATCACAGACACTGGAACAGGTCCTCGTACCTGAGCTGGAAAAACACTGACTTGTGTTTAACAAAGTGCAATGTAACGCATGAGAGAGAGATACAAGAAGAAAATGTGTGAACTGGGATTTAAAGAGAGGTTAAAACTCATTTAAAAAAGTCTGAAAATACCCTGAATAGAAACCCTGTGGTAATAATAGCCTACACCTCCCTCATACTCCCTCTCCTCCTTCTCCTGCTTTGAGATATTATGTTTTATATTAAGCTTACAAAAGGCTTTTTGTAAGGGCTACACTCGTTTTGTTAAGCACCATACTCAACCTTAACTACGCACTAAAATAAAGACATTTCTGAGTGTCATGTCAAACGGAACACCAGGTCTGATACTGGGATACCATGAACCTCATGAGTCATGAGTGGAACAGCTGTGAGTCAGAGGGGTATCATGTGAGCGGGCGGGGGGATTTTTTGCGGGATCAACACCAGGGAAATATTAAGCAGATTCATGGGTTTCCATCCAACACCCATTTCCCCACACATCTCCTTGTTGAGAGGAACTATTTCTCTTTAACATGGAAACAATAACTGACACTGACACCGACTGGTCCATTCAAAAAGACATATTGATTGGCACTTTGTGGTTTATATATGCAAACCACAAACTGGCACACAATGAAGAAAGTAGTGTTCATTTTAAGATCTTGCATTTTTTTTTCTTTTTTAACCTAAATGGGCCCATCCACAGATATCCTCCAAAGAGTTGCTATTTTAGTGTACAACAGCCTTAAGAAGGGTACTAACAAAGCTGAGTTCTGCTTTTATGCCACCAATCATTTTGTAGGTGACAGCTTTTCAAATGGATCATTTCAAATATCTCATCCAAGAATAAAACTCTTTTCTTTTTTCCAGCATCAGAGTTGCACATCAGGGCTTGCGCTGGCAGCATGGTATTTTGAGCAATTTTGGTATTCAGGTCGATATTGTGAATGCTTGAACTGCATTTATAAAATGTTAAATTGAGAAGTGAATTGAGAATACAGAAACATATTCCATAGTCCAATATTACTGCTCACAATCTTCAAGCTATAATGGCCTGCACAGCCTCCTCAGTCTATATTCCCTGTTGTGATGGTCAAGCGTGTTCATATGAATGCAGGATTCCAGCTAATGTTTACAATGTCCCCAAAGAAATCATTATTCTGCAGAAGCAGCATACACACATCTTCATATTCCAGGCAATATTCTGAATATTGCAGCAGAACACGAGCGACACAACATTACAGGGCTCTAGAAATCAGCAGAGAACGGGATGAAAAGCATCATGCGTCTTCTTCTCATTAATGTATTAAGAAAGAGCCTACTGTAAGCATCTATAAATAGTATGGGATGTTGTCAATGGAATCAATTAATTTTCTTGAAGTGAAAAAAAAAAGCTGTGTGTGTGCTTGATATTTTTCTGACAGTTAAACGAGACACATCTTGTTAAACTTAAACGGCAGTTAAACATTTTTAGTCCATTAAGTAATTATCTTTTTCTCTTTCAACTAACACATAAATGCAACAATGAGGGTAATACATCTTATTTGAATGATGCCAGCTCTTTCCTACAGGACATTCTGCAATTCAAGTGACATCATGTGACTCATACAAAAGACATCTGTATAATTGTTGGTTTCATTACATGCTGAGTTACAGAGGGAGGTAATACGATGCCATGAGAATGGACATTGCTTGAAGTAGCTATGATCAAAAGCCATCCAGCAGCAATTTTAGATTTGCTCTTGGTCCACTTCAAATACACACCTGTTTTGTCAGTTTTGCTAATTTCCAACCTTGCTTCATGCAGTGTGGCACAACATTTCCACAACACGTAAGGGATGTTTCTTTTGACTTGACAACTGGTACGTGGAAGTCACACCAATCACGCATCCAAATCAGACTTGAGCACGTCTGTCGTCCTGCAGCACCTCGCATGCGTGACAATTTTCAGTTGGGGTGCAGGACGCATAATTCCTATGATTGCTTGGCTTCATCCACAAGTTTATGAATGAAACCACATGCTGCCTTGCAGTGACACAAAAAGGGTCAAGCTATTAACCTGGTGTTCCTAACAAAAATGATCATTTAGTGTCCACACAATAATCCAAACTACTGAAATGTAAAACATCCCCAAGTGAACATGTATTAATCAAAATATCAACCACCTGGTTTACCTATAACCCACTACTTCTAATAATAAATACGTTTAGCAACCGAAGCATAGCATTTCCTCTCAAGCACACGTCAACTGAAGTGCCCACAAAGGAAGTTGTGCCTAAATAAAATGTTATATGTAGCACAACCTTTGATCTTATTATTAACACTCTGTAGATTACACTGCCTGTATATTATTTTGTATATAATCACATTGCTTTCTCAGCACCACAGTTTTTTTTTTTTTAAAGACCGTGCAGGAGCACAGTGGGGTTTCTGGTGTGTGCTGGTCTGTCAACAGACGCTGCTGTTCACACCAGTCCATTCAACCTAGTGATGATATACGTAAGCTCACACTCTCACCCACTTTAACTGAATTCATTCTCACTATAGCAACGTAACAGGGTAATGAGATGTATTGTGAGTAATTCTTCCAGCTAGAAAGCCCCCAAATTGTTGAAATATTTTATACCCGCTGGGCCATGGATCTGTGATTTGAGTCCTCCAATCTGAGAAACATTTTGCTGTTGAACATGTACAGAACTGATTTACATGTTACAGTATTTTGTGGGTGTGGAAACAACACTAGCTAGTAATAATCTTCAAAACAGTCACTTCCAAATAAATTAATACAATTCTAAGTAAATGTGTATGGTCCCTGCAGGTCTCCCAGGTGTGCGTCTGAGTCATACTTCTCCTTACACTGATTTAACATTTAGTCTGTACATGCGAAAAGCAGCAGACACACCTAGGATTAACCTGCACCACCATGCATTTGATTACAAGCAAATGATCCATGGACATGGTCTGGAGCCATGTTTTCAGCACTGTAGCAGCAGACACATGATATCTGCATCATGAGTAGCTTTACTACACATCTAGAATCTCCAATGACTTGTGTTTTCCCCTAAAAGTCTTCAAGGACTTGACCTACATAATGCTATACACCAATAATAAACAGTTGAGAGATGCTTACTTTAATGGCTAATGGGAAAATGGGAAAGACTAAATCGTTCTAACAGCCCTGGTGAGTAGGTTGTCTTTACTCAATGTGCTACAGTTACATTGAGTTTACAGTGACTATGCGTTTATTTGGTCTTTTCGGATTCTTTTTAGGGTGTAATAACATCCACAAAATATCACTTACAGTTTTCCTAATGTTAGTTTTTACATTTTGCACGACTAAAAATGGCTCTTTATAGATTTCCTTCGCGGTGCTTCCTTTACAACGCTGTTATGTGGCCCAAGCGTGTGACGCCTGTTTTGGTTAAAGTTATTATAATTCAAATTATTGCTAATGTCAAAATGTATAAAAATGGGGTGCGATATTATTTTGTGTCACAGGTACCTATCAGAGAATGCAGACAGTGACAAAACCACTTGGTCATAACAACGACACACCCTCTGTAAGCCCCCAGCAGCCCTCAACACATCGAGGATAGCCTTTAAATGTGAACACGGCTCCGGTGAACCGGACCGGCTAGCCAAAACGAGAAAATATCGAAATACAGCCATGCCTGACCCGGCACCGAGCAGCAACTGAATTATTATCCCGGCAGAAAAGGCCACTACGTGTAGTTAGTGGTTTGAGGATCCTGTTCGTTACGACCAGCATTTCCTGTCCCTGTGGTTTCACTCACTTCTACTACAGCACCGCAGACACGACGGAGATAGCTGATAAAATTGGCGAATGTAACGGCCGGGGGCCATCTCTTACCTGGACATAATTGTTTTCACAGTATTCCGCAACCCGGGACAGGTTCTGGTAGCTTTCCACAAGAGCTCTTTTACCGGCAGGGATCTCCTCCTCTAATAGCATTTGTAGCTCTGCCATCTTACATCCCTTTGCATTTCTCTCCTCTCTGTCCTTTTCAGTGAGGCGAGGCGGTGATGCTGTGGTGTGTAGCTGAGAGAGGGGCTCCCCCGCCTGGCTTTGTGGGGCCGCTGGCCTCAGATTCACAACAGCCTGTGACAAATGGCAGCTACGTTATAAACGGTGGCCGGTGATTGGCCGAGAGGCCGAGGAGAAGAGCAGTAGACCAATGACATCTCACTGTGATGACGTATGAGGCCATTACAAAATAATACAAATAATAACAGAAATAATTATAATAAATGTGGTTTTCTATTATTGCCATAACGTCATATGTCATAAATATAATTATTGTGAAATAATACGTGTAATCTTTTATGATCTATTTTAGGTTAAATGGTATATATCTATTTGTTATTTGCGCAGGAATCGTAATAACATATTATGGCATTTCTTCCACCCTTTTTATTCTTTTTCCCCTGGAAAAAACACAACCTACACTAAAATACACAAAAAAAAAGTGTCAATTGAAACATCATGAAGTCAGATATGATCATAAAATAGGAACAAACGACAAGCAGAAGAGCATATATCTCAAAAGGTGAGAATAATTTTACAGTTACAAAACAATAACTAACATCAACATTATCATCACAAGCGTCGCCTTAAAAGCCATCACTATTAGTAAACTTAAATTGAATATCTAGCCTAAAAACATTATGGAAGCCTTGATAACGGTAGCAACAGAAAGGCAGTAGCCTACATAAATACTTTGTAACTTTTTTAAACTATGATCATTTTCAAAAAAGATGCATAACAAATAACAATGAAACTTACCACTACAGAATATAAATTCCCCAACAGTACACTACAAAAAACCCTGTGTGATTCTTTATGAGATAGGAAAAACATTCAAAATTCAATATTAATTTTTAAAGACATACTTTACTCACTGCAGGGTATCATAGCATGTTTTGTTAAACATAATTTACATAAGGCCGGCGCTCCTCCGTGCTGTTTTACTTGTTTTATAAGGAATAACCTTACGACACTACATTACCCATACATCACCGCGGTTCAAACCCCAGCCGAGAGGGGCTTGTGGAACTTGAAGGAGTAACCGTTGCGTTTTAACCACTATCCACCGAAGTTTTAATCCACAAAAACTACATTTCCCAGACATATTTAGTATTCAGACGTTGACTGTTTGGCTCATCCTTGACCGGAGTCGAAATTGGCTTTCTGCTGCATGTTGCAGACATTACCCGGCTAATGAAATAATTATTGCACCGGCGAATATGAACTATGTGGTGAGTTTCTAACAAATCAGCCATATAGGGAATCATTTATGATAAATAATATAGTCTATTGGCGCTAAACCGACAGAGCAAATGTATCCCAACATCTCCTAGATTAAAGAGGAAACAGTCTACCTGCTTAGATAAGACAAGTGGCAACTAGCTGTAGTGATGACCAAATCGTGCTGAAGTGTCCCTCGCTGAACTGCCTTAAATTGTCCATTAATTGCTTCATATTATTTTTTTTTAAGATGTGAGGACTCTTTACTTTCATTCTTATTGGGACTCAGCATGGCGCAGGGGGAGGACAAACACAGCCTGGAGGCGAAATTTGTTGCAGCAGTTAAAGTGATCCGGAGTTTGCCTGAAGATGGTGAGGACTTCTTACTCGTATTATTCTGTCCTAGTCTATGAATGAAAGGGGTATGACTGGTGTTCAGTTATGTGCCGTGAAGTCTGCGCTTGTTTGTGTGTAAACACTCTAGGTGATTGACCTACATGCAGAGGTTTAAGAGCTGACACTCCTGCCTGGCCGTCTATTGATAAAGCTGCTATAAGGATAAAAGCTGATTACCTGAATAAGTCATTTCTCCATTCTAATAGCAACTGAAGCTCACATGTATCTCATAACATTTACATATATTTTCAAGTTGCCCTGCACATGAATGCTTTTTTACCCTTTTATAATTCTGTTAATTTCTCAGGTCCTTTCCAGCCGTCCGATGACATGATGCTGATGTTCTATAGTTACTACAAGCAGGCTACCATGGGGCCCTGCAACATCCCCAGACCTAATGGCTTCTGGGACACTAATGGGAAAGCTAAATGGTACTTATAATGTGTTGTCCTAATGCACAGGTGCAACTAAATACATAGTTGTCACTAATGGCAACACTGCTGGTGCTTTTAGCATGTTTCACACCATAATATTCATACTATCTCACTCTCTGTCCATTCACAAAGGCACCGTCACTTCACTGTACAAATCCATGACTTATTTTAATACAACCGTTTACAGCACAATACCTCGGGTTTATCAAATGGATAAGCCTGCAGTTATATATAATAGATTAAGTTAAGTGAGATATCTACACCACTTAATGCTGCTGTAACTGCACATTTTCAGTTATTCAGTGTTCACTTTCCTCTCATTGCTCGAGTGTTGAACTGAGACTTTGTGTTACCAGGGATGCATGGAGCTCTTTAGGAAATATGACAAAGGAGGAAGCCATGAAGAATTATGTTGAGGACATCCAGATGGTAAGTCCTTTTAAGGAAAGCTAAAGCTGAAGAGAGGTAGCATGCATAATAGTGAAAAGTGAATACACTTGGAGTACACATTCTCTCTCTTCACATTGATGTTTTGGTTTGGTAAGAAAAGTGTGTGTGCTAACACACACCATAAATATATGTATATCTATAATACATTGTGTGTTTATGGAGGCTGATGATGTTCTTTCTAACTCAAATGTTCTTATAGGTTACTGATTTCTGGTTCTTTGTGTTAAGACAATTTAAGTTTAATTCAGTTTATTTTATATTCATTTTCAAGCCAGAGGAGTTATTAGTCCTACAACTCTTCGTTGGATCACCATGACATTTTGTAAATATATTCATGGTCCCCAGACGATGTATCATGCTGTCTTTGACGATCCTCTGACTTTTTCATCTAGCACCATCATCAAAAATGTCATTTGTCCCATACCTGCAAAAGTAATGACATTCCAATCTGCCTCATTTGTAGTTTGTGTTTATTGCTAATTAGCCAATGTACACATGCAAAGTGAACACGGTACAGTAAATATTATACCTGCTAAACATCATCATGTTAACATTGTCATTGTGAGCATGTTAGCGTGCTGATGTTAACATGCAACACGTGTTGAACAATTACAGAACATTTTAAATGTTGCACATTTTGTTATTCATTGTTTCACCTAATAGCAGCTGGGTGGCATTCAGGTCCTCCGGGAAACAGCTGTTTTAATCAGCTTTAATTAACTGGTCCAACAGATAATCAGTCAGCCTCTGCTTTATGTAATTATATGTATTTAAGGGGAGACACTACAGGTGAAAAGGTAAAACATTTAACTAATAGTTATCACCATGAAACTTCCCCAGTTAATTACTTACATTAAGACCATTTATTTTTGCATTACATGTTTTCTTAAAATTTATTTTTGAATATGCAATTTAGGCATTATCTTATTAAGTATGTGCTCATTTGCATACATTTCCAGAACAGAAATGTGAACATTGGATAAAGCCAGTTTCAAAATTCTTGTTTAATTTTGTTGACAGAAAGAGTCAAACAGAGCAAATTTTGGATATCTTTAAGGTATCACTCCATAAATCAGAAGATACTGTTAACAGCCATAAAAATATTTATTCTTGCCATGTTTTATAAGGAATAAAACATTATATAAATCAGCCTATGAATGATATATGAACAAACCCTTCTAAAAACCTTCAAAATATAGGTAGGAATAAAACAGCTCAGTGCTGCTGAGGTGGAGATTTCTGGCTCAGAGTCTGAGAAAATGGCCTAAAAATATAGGCCTATGTATTGTAAAATTCTACAGGTGAATAGGGTCTAAATCAAAACTGGTAAGTATCGCCAAAAACTTCCTCAGTTCATTACTTACATCATTACAATTATCTTTGTATCATACGTTTTCTGAAATTGTGTGTTTCAATATGCAAATGAGGCATCATCTAATACTAACTTTTGGTGACTTTAGTAAAATAAGCACCTAAATGTGTATTTGGGATGTTTTCTCTCCACTAGTCTGAAAGAACACATGTTATGGAAGAAAAACAGCAAACGTCTGTAGTGTCTCCCTTTAACTTGTTTCCTGGTGACTTGTTGACAAGTGTTTTATTGTAACGATTTTAAATTGGGCATATTTAACTGTAGCATTATTATTCATGTGTGCTGTGAGATTTTGGAGACCATCCCAATCTCAGATGAAGTGTCTGACCTGATAGAGAAGCTTGGCAACTTCTACACAGAGGTAGACAGAGAAGAAGAAGAAGAAGCTGAAGAAAATGAGGTGGACAGGAGACCCTTCACCAGGCCTTTTGCAAATCATGCAGGTAATATACATGACCAGCGATGCCGTAATAAAAGCATAACGCAATCCAGGGAGAGCACTGCTGCTCAAGTGGGATGAAGTACTGCTGTTAATCCTTTGTTAATCACACAGATGACATTTATTTCGAATCCTGAGCCTGTTTTTACTTGTGTGTTTTTTTTTTATCACTAGATGAGCTGATCAAACAGTTTAAGAAACCAACAATGGAAGGCAAGTCTTTTGTGTTGGCAGCAGCTGTAGAATTGATAGATGGGTCTCACGGTGCACAAGCTTATTTTAACCTAACTAAGTTGCTTTCATTGCTTCATTTGAATAGTAACAATTGTACATTGTCCTGGGCTTAAACAGCAGGAACTGTAAAGAAATTCAATTTTTAAATGGAAGTAATGTTCTTGTGTAATCTGTCACGCATGTGCTGTAGTTGGTCAGCGAGTGGATTTGTTTTTTTGCTTGCGTGGTGATTTGCACTTTGTGGTACAGGTGTAGTGTGTAGAAGCCGTGGTCCGCAAAATGTTTCCTCAACCCACTGTGTGTGACGCCTTTCATTTGTGTAGATGTACACTGTGCAACGTAATACTTTGATAAAGGGTTAATCCAGAGTGTTTCCCTCATCGCTCAGGCTATGGAGATCTGTGGGATGATATACAGAACTTCCACGAAAATGACAGCAGTGTTCACGGCGTAAGTGCCAGTAGCGAGGAGGCTGAGGGCAGCAAAGAAAATAGTGAAATGGAGAGAAAAGAGGAAAGTAGTGATTGGAGGAAAAGTGAGGAAGAGGAGAATGGGGATGAAGAAGACAATACTGACGGTGAAGATGAGGAGGTGGAAGAGGAAAAAGGTACCATCTGTAGTTGTAGCTGTAGTTTGTGATGTGAAATTGTTGTTTGGTAGAGGTTACACACTGCGCAACAGAGTTATGTTTTTGCATAATTTAAAGGGTAAGGCTGGTGATATCCTGTATTTTTCAGTAAATCCCATGGAAAGACCAACCGCTGTTGGACTGAGTGACATGTTACTAAGACCGCACGCACTGTAGTTTATTTCAGTCAGAATCAGCAAAATCAGAATAGTTTATTGTCAAGTCAGTTTTAACATACAAGAAATAACAAAAAAAACATAAAATAACAGCATGTGTTGCAAAAATCAAGAAACATAAAAGTAGATTAGAAGAAAAATACAATAAGAATATGAAAAAAGGATAATAAAAAAAAATACATATAGAAGAAACATAAATATAAGCTACAAGAAAAATATAAAAAAATACTATACAAAAAATGGATTAGCTGTGCAATTTTAGAAGAAGTAGAAGAAATATGCAAATCAAGCCCACGTAAATCGCCCTGCTGCCGGAAATACTCACTAGTGTACCAAGATGTGTATCAATCCACTGCTAAAAATAGTCCATAACAATTTTACAGTTTACTCTTGTGTGAGTAACATTTGTTAAAAACTGCAGTGTCCAGGAGTTTTAGGAAGGTAAAACTTTTTGAAGAACATAATCTATGTACTTGTGACCGATTTTCAACCTTAAACACAGTGTAAAGAATGCTTTGTTTTTATGTAGCATATATTAACTATTTACTCTTGTATGCACTATATTCTTTAAATTTCCCTTATTTTTGGCATTTCTATTCTTAGTTTAAAATGGAAGGAAAGCAACTGTTTGTATATTTTTTTGCTGTTTTCATAAACCCACAGAATATTAGACCACCTTTATTTTTTCTGTAAGAATAACATTTTCACTATAATGATAATTTCATGTTGAAGGTGTACATATTTTCCATTGAAAGTAAATGAACGGGATGTGTTTTCCCCATAAATACATTCAAATAAAGGAGAAATGTATTTCCGTGAGTTAAGAAAAAAGTAATACATATATAAATACATCCTGGGTGACAAAAAAGAAAGAGCTCCACTCTTTTGTAATGCTTTGTCATACTCTCTCTCTCTTTTGTACCCTCTCAGGCTGGAGGCCTGCCCCGACACTGCTGATGGTGGACAAGAGGTGGAGGTCTGACACCAGGGGGTCCAGCAGCAGCATGGAGCCCAGCATGTCCTCCTTCACTAACGGGACACACAGCTCCCTCAACAGCGAGGTGGAGGAGGAGGAGCTAGCCTGTTCCATAGAGCCTGCCAGTGTGCAGAATAACTCCTACATGCACTTTAATGGACACCTGAGTGGTAAGATTACACATTAATGCAAAAAGTGTACACATGTTTGTTTAACACTATATATATATATATATATATATATATATATATATATATATATATATATATATACTGTATAACAAAGCAGGTTTGTTAACACATACCTCAAAATAGTATAGTTTATTATAATGACTATGCTCTTCTTGATTCACTTTGTGTAAAACCTTAGATATTGTACAGTATGGGAATAAGATGGTGAAAAATAAATAATCTCTATGGAATTTTTTTCATTGTGGCAGCAAAACTAATAGAACAAAAAAGAGAAAATACATCAAACCAAATGTTTATGATGTAGACGTACACTGAAGACCGATATCGTTTACCATCTTGTCCATGTTCAGGTCATACTGATGCTGTACCTGAGAAGAACCGCCGATCCACAGACTCCGATAACGAGGAATTCTGTGACTCAATGGAGCATCTCGCCATGGAAGAGGTGTGGTGTCCCTCCATAAAAAGTGTGCACCACATTAAAGAATTAGCTTTAACATTTTAGAAAATATACTTTCCAAAAGCTAGATGAGAAAATTGATACCACTCTCCTGTTTGTACACTAAATGTGTAGCCAGAGCCACGGGCAGTTAGCCTAGCTTAGCATAAAGACTGGAAGCAGAGGCAAAGAGCCAACCTACATCTACAGTACCAGCACCTCTCAAGCTCACTATCCGACCAGACTCCTGGAAATCATTGCACACGTCCAAGAAATAGTCCAGCACATAAACATGTTGTTTATACACTTTGGTTTTTGTACAGATTAAACTAGGCCGACTTGCTGTTTATCCCTGCTCCCAGTCTATATGCTAAAATAAGCTCAGCTTCTTTTCTCATGTAACCCTAGACAAGAAGGTACGTTTATTTATATAGCACATTCCAGACACAAGGGCAATTTGAAGTGCTTTACCAGAGCATAAACATACAAAAGAAATAAAACAGAAAATAATAATGTTAAACAGTTGGTTTGTGGACTATGGTTTTGAAGCCTCGAGTTTGGTATTTTGGCTTTCGCCATTTTGGTTTTGTTACAATTAACATTCATGAACTGAAAACACACTGAAAGGGTTACATTTCTAAGACAAGCTTCAACCCCAACTTTAACTTTAACACTGGAAACCTCAGTAACTATTTTCCTAATGATTTAGCGACTTGTAACACAGGAGCCACGCCTTAAAGCATAACCTGCTTTATCATCTATTTTACTCTAAATGGGACCATTATCTACAAAACGAACATCATGCTGTATGGAAGAAGACTTGAAACTAGTGATTAAGACCATAAAATCATTAGGAAAATAGTTATTGAGGTAATAACCCAAGTGAGAAGTGGGATAATTTTCTCGTAGACTTCTATACAATCGCATTTCTTCTTGCCCCCTGCTGGCCATCAGACAGAGCTTAGGTTCAATGCACTTCTGCATTGGCTTTTCACTTTTCAGGCCTGGAGGTTGCTGCTTGGTTCTGACCTATTATTATTATTAGTAGTATTATTATAATTTTTATAATGGTTAATCAAACTGTGCTTGACTCTCTTCTTTTCCTTCCAAGGGGCTGTCTACTTCAAAAATACAGTCCCCTGGATCAGCAGCTGCCTCAGTGAAGCAAAGGGATCTTTGGTTTGAGAGCAACACTACCCTGAATGGAGGAGAGGATCAAGTGCTCATGGGAGATTCTTACTTTAAAGAAGGGATTAGTGCATGCAACAACAGCTCCTTGTCAAGAAGAGGGAGAGGTGAGAATGCTGACTTACCTTTCTCCTAAGATGTGCACAAGCTTTTAAAGGCACCCTAAAACACAGCAGAGTTTCCCACACATTAAGCTGTCACATTCCGACTCCCATTTCAGGGTCACAGTCACCAAGGGCTCCCTGCGGCTCTCAGTGGTGTGCCAGCGTAGATGCTGCCTGCTGTTGTGTGTCACAGAGCAGACATCCTGCCAGCGCTGCCAGGGGAGACGTCAATGAGCAAATAGCTACCGCTCTGCTGAGGCTGCAGCATGACATGGCCACGGTGTTGCACAGGCTGCACGCTCTGGAGGCGCTGACAGTGTCACAGGTGAAAGCACAGAGCTGTTAGCCACAGTGTGTACTGAAATGTAACATTGTTGATGACAGTCTCCATGACAATTTATTATAGATGTATTGATAGATTTCTATGTTTTCTTCTTGAACTTTTCAGTCAAGATCATCTTCACCAAGGCAGGAGGACTCCCTAACTGTAGCACAAAAGGTCCTTTATTGATTTTAATTTGAAATGTATTTGTTTTTATATGTAATTTTTATGACCAAGTTGTATTCAATCAAAAAACAAAACGTCGATTTAATGCAAGTTTCTGTTTTACAGTTCCTGAGACCGTCATGGTGGCCTTTTGACTTCTCTCCACTCACAGTGGTGTTGACCACACTCTGGCCTGTAGTTGCCCATTGGCTTGTCCAGCTTTACTTACAACGGAGGAGAAGGTGAGCAAACTGCTGATCAAATTGATCACAAATTACTTTTGCTTTATAGCCATGCTACAGACTCAGTTTTACCTTTTTCTCCTCACAGGAAAATCCCCTGAATTGTCTGACAACCATCGGCATCATTCAAAGAACGTGACGCTGGGAAGAAATTGTTGCACTTTTGTTGGTTTGTGGCATTTTCAAGCCACCACCACCGACAGAGTATAATGAGGCACCAGTAGAAATGGAAAGGCTACGTTTGATAAATTAATGGTCAGATAGGTGTGTAAAGGGCGACTCTACAATATAGTGTAGCATTTTGACTTCATGGATACTTTTTAGGTGTTTAAGAAAGGGAAGATTTGTGCAATATAAATGCTGGCACATTTTCTTTTCTACAGTGAGCTTAGCATTAGGTGGTGATCTTATGTATGACATGTCTCATAGATCACCAGGAACTTAACATACACTTAACTGAGTCAACTTTTAATTGAAATGAATTCATAATCATACAGTAGCTGTGGAACTTAAGCGATGCCCCATTGTCATCGCCAGTTATTTAATTTAATGCACTTTTCATTTTTTATTGAAGTTTCCTTCATGTTTTTGTCAAAACAATGTTTTTTTTTCTAATTATAAAGGACTTTTATATATAGATTGTTAAATATATAGTAATATTTAAGGTGCATTTCTTTTTGGACCAAATAGACATGGTGACCAATATTGATATTCATGTGTAAAGGTGTATATTTATGTTATGCTTCAGTGCAACAGTATCTTAGACTTTTGCATAAAGTGAGATACAGAGTAAGGACAATCCATGTATTTATTCTTGTTTCTAGTCAGCTGTACAGTGAAAATTAAAGATTCTCAGTTAAAGCAAGGATGTGGTGCTTTCAAATACACGGTTGTTAAAACAAGTATATGAAGCAAATGTTCACATGCAATAAAAACATTATTGGGACATTTATTGTAGTGAATATTGTGACTAACTGCTGCAATGCTGTGGCTGCTTGTGAAAGTCGGCTATAACTATGAGCTGGGAAATACAAGTGGTATGTTTATACAGACAATATTGCATTTATCACATTTTAGGCTACTGTAAATGAGCAGAATCGTGTTATTAAAAATGTACATTCACTGAAGCAAGATAAACGGAACTTACGTAAGGTGGGCCAGATAAAAAGGAACAGATTTCAACGGGGATACAAAATGTGTCACAACACGGCCGAGGTCATTTCCGGTTGTATTTTCAGCTCTACCGCTGAAGTTCGCAGTTCGACTTGCTATGCCTGCCACGGAAAGAAAGTGAAATAAATACGGACCTGTAGCGCTCACGGACAGTGGTATAACTTGTGTAGCTCAACGGCCATTGTGTACGAGTGAGAATTAAAAATGTTTTCCTTGTCAATGACTGTCCAACCACAGGTAAGAAAGCAGGACACGTTAGGCCAAGCTAACATTAGCATTGTGTTTGTTTTGGTTCCAACTCCGTTGAGTTGAGCCTGCTAGCGAGCTAAATTCACCTTAGCGTGTTCTCTCATAGCCAGACTGCTGTCGACCTTTGGAAGAGATTTAACGTCAGTGTACACTGTGTCACTATTGTTCTCACTATTCACCCGTATTTAAACTGAAATAAAGACGCGTTGAGACAAGTTCCAGCGAGCTAACGTCGCTGTTCTGATGTGTGTCCTTAGCTGCCAGATGGGGAAACTGCGTCAATGAGCGACATGTTTGTCTACTGGTGATTTGCATATTCTAATAAATCAGCAGTTTAACCACCTTTCCTACTGATACGTGATAATGACCTCTATGCGGCTAACGTTACTTTAGTTGTAGAACTAACGTTAACCCGCGTGCAAGCTTTAGGCTATACCATGTTGACTTTGTAACACCATCTAGCTGATGCACTTAACTTGTGACTATCAACAGTATCTAACTTATGTAATCGGCCTCCTAAATGCCTAACAAATAGCGTGTGTGGTGATAATTGTAACACGTATGATAGTCTTCCTTCACTCACGGTTTGATTACATGTGATCACAGGTGACTCTACCTCTTAGCCACCTCATCAATGTCCTCCACTCTATGAAGAGCTCAGTGGGAAGCAGCATCAGTTCCTCCTGCAAATCAAGAAATCACAAGGAGCATGCCTCAGACAAAGACCTACACCGCACAGAGGTATACATCAGTACGACATTATCTAATAGTTGCAGAGACCGTGTGATGCTGCACTTTCTCCCAAGTCCACAATAAATCCAGAATAACTTTGTGAGGAATATAAATCAAATCTCATACACAAAATGGTATATTGTATATGTGTGTGCAGCCCACGTGGAACCTGTGTGAGCTTGGCTTATCAGACCTGGGAGCACAGCGCCTGGATGAGCTGGTGAACAGTGTGTTGCCACGCTTGAGTCCACAGAAGGCGCCACTTCCATTGGGTGGACAGACAGCCTGGAGGACCTCGCATCTTTCCACACACTCCTTTTACCACAATAAGCATGGTGAGAGTGCACATCTTTGTTATAAACAGGCCTCCCATACTGTACCTTGTAACACGTAAAGGTCCAGTGTGTAGGATTTAGAGGAATCTATTTGCAGAAATTAAATATATTGTTCATAACTATGTTTTCATTAGTGTATAACCCCCTGAAACTAACAATCGCTGTGTGTTCGTTAGTTTAGAATGAGCCCTCACATCTGCATAGAGAGCGGGTCCTCTTCCACAGAGTCCGCCATGTTGCACCGCCAAGTTTCTACAGTACAAGTTTCTTAGTTGTCCAGTGTTGAAATTTCAATCCCCAGAATGGCTGCAGGACCCAGCATTTATGGTGGATATTGCAGAGCACTTGAATAATCTGAACAAAAATGCTGCAAGGCTGCAAAAAAGTTGTCACACAGTATTATGACAGCATACGCGCGTTCAAGTTCAAGCTGACTTTGTGGGAGACACAACTGTCAAGTGGTGACTCTGCTCTTTTTGCTTGTCTGAAAGATGTGCGTGCGAGCAGAGTTAATGCTGACATGAATCGGTACAAAAGCAAGATTATGGAATTGCTGCATGAGTTTGAGTAATGGTTTCAGGTCTTTGGTGAACTTGAGACAGAATTCGCAATTTTTCGCTCGCCATTCACAGTCGAGGCTTCTGATCTGCCCGTCGACATCCAACTTGAAATAATTGACTTTCAGTGTGATTCCGATTTGAAGGACAAGTGTGCCTCGGCGTGCTTGGACACCTTTTATCATTATCTCTTGCCAGCGTACCCCAAATTGACAGCCCTTGCTGCAAAAGTTGTGTGCATGTTTGGGACCAATCTGTCTCTGTAATGAGCATAAATATAACAAAGCTGCGCTCAAGGCTCACACACAAGCACTTAAATGACTTTCTGAAATTGGCTGCTACTCAGGATTTGTTGCCTGATATTGATGCACTTGTGAAGGCGAAAATATGCCAAGTTTCTGGAGCAAATTAAACAGCGAGTAAGTACTTCATGTAAAATGCTGCTTCAGACACTTTTGCACCCTGAAGAATATAGTTCTGTGAAAATGAATACTTACTGTGGAAATATTTAAAGACGTTGAACATTGTGCAATATAATGTCAGCCAATAGCTTCAGTACAAAATAGTTTGGTTTGGTGGAACGGCCACAACTTTTATGTATTTTCTTTTGTGTACATTTTATACATTTACAAGGCAGGGGGATAACTTCACCTTCTTCCCTAATAGTTCCCACTTTAGTTTGTATGGTGTGGTGTGTCAGTGCAGGTGGTCAATTAAAAATAATTTCTAGATCTTGACAAGTTGTTTTGATCATAAAGTAAAATACTATATGTTCAATCATAAATGTTGTGTGGTTTTTTTTGTAGATGCGCTGTGATCTGTAAGTTGTAATGCACATGGATAAATGATAAACTGAGGCATAATGTTGTTGAAATTGCACGTATTTTTCAAAAGAAATTTCCGGTTGCTCATAATGTTTTGTAAAAAGAGAGTTCATTAACATGAACGTGAACATTTTCAGAATGTACTTGTACCTTTTTGCACTAAAACGCAGGGGGAAATTTGGAGTTGTTGTTATTTATAGGTTATTATGCTCTGATTTTACTGGTCCGGCCCAGTTGAGATCAGATCGGGCTGTATGTGGCCCCTGAACTGAAATGAGTTTGACACCCCTGACCTTGGTTCTCCCGAAACGCTTAAGTGGAGGGATATTCAGTCGGTTGCAATCTGCAACCTCGACACTAGATGTCACTAAATCCTACACACTGGACCTTTTTAGATATGTCAGCTTGTGGCTGGTGCTCTCGCCCGACTCCTCATCATCGCTCATGAATGTATACAACATGCGACGACTTCACACTGTGCAACAAGTTTTAAATGTGGTGTTTCACTTGAGTGCGTAGAATCGCAGCGTTTGTAGCTAGTGTAGGTGGTGGTAAGCATCCATCCCAAGACAAGCAACTAGGGCCTCTGTTACCATTTGTCCTGAAGGTATGGTATCTCGGGGATAACAGTTGTACCTTGACCTCTGTTCCCAGGCTTCTCATGGGGTGCAATGCCCATGTCTTATTCCAGGCAGCGCCCTTCACCTCTTCAGTCCGTCTGCACACAGCTACAACACTGGCCAGGTAACTATGGGTCACCATGTAATAGTTTATAACCAGTGTCCTCAGTTGTTACTAATAAATTACTAGAGTTGGGTTTATATGTCATTTGACAACGATATAAATAACGTCACAGAGAGAAGAATGCACATTCCAGTTAATTGTTGATTATTTTTGCGTGTACATTGTTCATTTATCTATAACAATGTGTATATTTGCAATGTGTATGCTAATCTAGTGGAGTAATAGGCTGTGGAAACCTGGCTAGCTTTTTAATCTGTTTAAACTGCACATGCTTACTGTACATTTAAAGTGTGGGTCCCGAGCAGAGGCTTTAAAACTTTAAAGAGCAAAACCAGACGACTGCAGTCAGGCTTGGACCGCCCCCTGGAGTCTGAAGGGTTCACTCCATCCTTCATGAAGGTGAGTGCTCGGAAATGTTCACATGCTTTACATGCTTAGGCAAATCCTTAAGCGTGTGATGGATACGCTTTAATATTCTTAACATGTTAATCGTTTCGAAAAATGCTTCATAAAAAGCTGACCAGTCTTACCTTGTGCTGCAGGGTTTCCTGACCCGTGACAAGGGGATTGAAGTTGAAAGTCTAGACAGCCTGGTTAAGATAAAGAACATACCGGATGGACAGCAGGATTCTTTCAAGAGGGGCTTCGCTGAGGGGTTCCTGAAAGCCCAAACCCTGACACAACGCACACAAGGCACGTTTTAATACACACACGCTCAAATGAAATCCACTGTTTATCCCATTATTAAGCATTAAACCCTTTTTCTTCTCCCTCTGTTCAGACTCCCTCAGGAGGACTCGTCTAATCCTGCTGGTGCTGCTTCTTGTTGGGCTCTATGGTCTGTCCAAGACCCCCTTCATATCGGGTAAAGGCTCCTTTTCTACTCTGAAGCGGCTTTTTAATTTCATGTCAGACATGAAATCCCCTCCGATATGTTAACATTTTGATATATTAAAATATGAATGTTAACTATAAAGCTCAGCATTTGCCTGATAGACTAATCTTTGCATATTGAACATGTACTAACCCTTTAAAAGAGAAGAGCTTGGTATCACTGAGCCATTTTTGAGCAACGACAAATTCTAACCTGCAGTGTTGCCGCACTAATGTATGCAATCTGATGTGGTTCTTAAATAATCCTCAGTAACAGGCGGCGTATGCGTGTGTGAGTTCATTAACCGTGCCATGCTGTGTGATTTCGAACTTTAATCTAACCATTTTTGATAGTACGGTTCCGAACCACATCAGGCTTGGACTCGGCAGTGGACCCTGTGCAGATGAAGAATGTGACATTTGAGCACGTCAAAGGGATAGAAGAAGCTAAGAACGAGCTGCAGGAAGTGGTGGAGTTCCTGAAAAACCCAGAGAAGTTCACAGTCTTGGGAGGAAAGCTGCCTAAAGGTAGGGCCGTCTTTCACAGTGCAGAGTTTGATGACTTTTCAGCTCAGATGGTGATTGCAAGTTCTATTCAGGGATGTTTTTGTTTCTCTCATTTTTCCTCCTCTTCGCCTCTCTGTACTTTAGGTGTTCTACTGGTTGGCCCTCCAGGGACTGGAAAGACTCTACTGGCCAGAGCGGTGGCAGGAGAGGCAGATGTGCCATTCTACTACGCCTCCGGATCCGAATTTGACGAGATGTTCGTTGGCGTGGGAGCCAGCCGCATCAGGAACCTTTTCAGTGAGATTTATTTTCTATTATTATTATTTAATATCGAAATCAACCTTTTTTTTTTTTGTTTTCCCTTTTCCTTCCTTCAAAACCACTCGAGAGTGTAGAGTCGACTCGTCCTGATACAAGGGCTGCATGATTGTGGCAAAAACAGTCGTTATACTTGTGAATATTGTGATACATGTGTTTTATTGTTCCATTTGTCTTACTGTTTATTTCTAGGGGAGGCTAAAGCCAATGCTCCCTGTGTGATCTTCATTGATGAACTGGACAGTGTGGGTGGGAAAAGGATCGAGTCTCCCATGCACCCTTACTCCAGACAAACTATCAACCAGCTACTTGCTGAGATGGACGGGTAATCTCCTAGATTATTTTATTTAATTTTTTACAGTTTAGGAATGTGTGGGGTTGTTTTGATTAGAGCTGTACCAGAAACTTTTAAAACATTTTTTGCATGTCTATTCCTTGTTTTTAGACCCGGGATTTGTGCAGATAAAGATGAGGCTACACTAATATTATTAGTATTATACTATTTGAAGAATTAGATTCCAGTGGCTGCATGAGATTGTTTTCGAGTCAAACATTTCCAATAACTCCAGAGCGTTGTAAAGTCCACAAAATAAAAATGTTATATTGCGATATTGTACATTTAAAGAAATTGAATTAACAAACCTTCTATAGCTAAAGTGACCACATTGGAATATGTTTTTTGTTCATTACTGCTTTTGACTCGTTCAACTACAGTCTTTAAGTGCAGACAATACAGCAAAGTGTTGGTCTACACAAGAATAAATGAAGGACTGCATTGTGGCTCAAAATAGTCATTATAGCGTGTTGAAGATTGAACGGAAGGTGCGAGCAGAGCTGCTGTGTGGCAGGCACTGACTTGTACCCTGTGATATTATTATTTTGTAGGTTCAAACCAAATGAAGGTGTGATCATCATCGGAGCAACCAACTTCCCAGAAGCTTTGGATAAGTAGGTTCATCTCCGTGTCTCCTGCGAGAGCCTGTGCACATGTCAGAGTTTACGATGCACTTTTAATTTTGAGCTCAGAGTTGCAGCTTTGTCAATAACAAAGAATGCACTACAACCCTGAGGCTGTTCTTGATGCAGTGACCCAGATTGTATGCCGATACACTGTCAGTGTTTTACTGACCAGCTGATCTTCTTTTTTTTAGTGCTCTGATCCGCCCGGGACGTTTCGACATGCAGGTGACTGTCCCCAAGCCAGACGTGAAAGGACGCACCGAGATCATCAACTGGTATCTGAGGAAGATTAAAGTGGACCCAGGTGTGGGATCCTCATCTGCTACTCGTAACAATATTTTTGTCAAATGTGTTATTATGGTATATGATATTTTAACCACCACAAGACAGAACACTTGTTTGTGTGCTTTGGTTTGGTGGTCCTGACACACTGAACACAGAGCTAGGGATGGGAATCGATTTGATAACAATTCCATTATCGATTTCTCTTTAAATTCTTCGATTCTTCATCCGTTCCCCTTATCCATTCATGATAAATTGTTGGGTGGAAAAAGAATACATATACTGTAGCCAAGGCTCCATGCTAACTTCTTTCACAACCATCCCAAAAAATTATTTCAACTGTCCAGAAGTCAGTGTAAACCAAATTCAAATAATTAGGAAATAAATGATTGTATTTTTATTTAAATATTTGCTTTGATTAAAAAATAACTTGGCATTAGTAATTATTGTATTATAAGCTGCTATTGTGAGAAAGTTAAACGGGTCATAATTCCCTCTCTAATATCTATTTTATATTGCTGAGAAAATGTTCTCCTTCAAACCACTGCATTTATTCAAGTTTCGAGCAAAAAAAACTTTTGAATTCAGTTGAACACATTATAATAAAGTAATTTACCTTCGCCCAATACTAATTTTTATTGAATAAACCTTGAACACATCACTATATATCTCAATGGAACCTCCTTTAACATTAGCTGTTAGCTCCTTGCAGCACTGCTGGCCACCGGCTGCTAACATCTAGCGTGAGCTAGCGCTCCTGCCAATTTTAAAAGGGATTTGTTGTTCATAATCTAGCATCGTCAGGTTTAAAAACAGGTTGTGTCCAGGTTCATTTGTGCCCCGCTTTTGAGCGTTTTTAGTTGTTGTTTTTTCTCAGCCATGGCTCCAGTCCTAAACAAACTGAAACAAACCGGTTCTCAATTCCCGTCCCTACACACAGCACTGGCTTTCTTTGAAGCTGACATCATAGGCTGAATGTTTGGTGTTTTACTTTCCTTTTAACAGTAGCCTAGAATGAGACCTGAGGCAGTTTTTGATAACCTTGTTTTCTCTGCAGCTATTGAGGCCAATATTATTGCCCGGGGCACAGTGGGCTTCTCTGGCGCTGATCTGGAAAATCTGGTCAACCAGGCTGCCCTGAAGGCAGCAGTTGATGGCAAAGACATGGTCACCCTGAAGGAGATGGAGTTTGCTAAAGACAAAATCCTCATGGGTGAGTCGGAGTCATGAGGAAGCTTTGCTAGTTAATAAAGAAAGACCACTTCATTGTTGACCTGCAATTGTTATATAAATAATCTTTCTCTGATTGTCTGTCTGTTTTCATCCAGCATGGCAAAAGTGAACTTATCATGACTAGGATGACTCTAGTCAAAGTCATGTGTAGAATGTGTCGATACACTCATTGAATTCATGCCGTCTTCTCTTTTCTTCCAGGCCCTGAGAGAAGGAGTGCGCAAATAGACAAGAAGAACAAGACTATCACAGCGTACCACGAATCAGGCCATGCAATTGTAGCCTACTACACCAAAGATGCCATGCCGATTAACAAGGCAACGATCATGCCCAGAGGCCCAAGTCTGGGACATGTAAGGAAACCTAGAGTTTTAAAGTCTGCATATTATAGGGATAGTTCTGATTGTTTTCATGTGGGGTTGTATTGACTTATCATTCCTTTTTAAACTTCGTACATCTTCTCATCCCTTTAATTTTTCCTTCTGCCTCTCTATGCTCTTCCATGTCTCTTGTCAGGTGTCCATGCTCCCAGAGAACGATCGCTGGAGTGAGACTCGCTCTCAGCTACTGGCCCAGATGGACGTCAGTATGGGCGGCCGTGTAGCAGAGGAGATTATATTCGGCCACGAGTACATCACAACCGGTGAGAAAGAGTTCCTAAAAACGTTTTGACATAAAGGGGTAAAATGCAGAAAAATAAAGAGTAAAAGGCTTGAATTTAAAAAAAAAAAAGCCAACAATGTCTTCCTTCACAGGTGCATCAAGTGACTTTGATAGTGCCACAAAGATCGCTAAGATGATGGTGACCAGATTTGGAATGTGTGAAAAGGTAGGAGACTTAAAAAGGGGAAAGCTGGTCGTAGTATTTGCACCGCAGTCTGCAGTGTTTTGCTCAAATTGTATGTATATCAATCTAATTGTTTCCCCTTCCTGTCCACCAGTTGGGTGTGATGACCTACACTGACATGACAGCCCAGAGCCCAGAGACACAAGCAGCTGTTGAGCAAGAAGTCAGGGCGTTACTGAAGGTCTGTGCGATCTTCTTTCACATACACGATCCAACCGGCTCTGGTGAAGACTTTCTTCTCACCATCTTTTCTCTTTCTATCTCCAGGAGTCTTATGAGCGTGCCAAAGCCCTGCTGAAGTCTCATACCAAAGAGCACAAAAACCTGGCGGAGGCTCTGCTCACGTATGAGACACTGGATGCCAAAGAGATCCAGCTGGTCCTGGAGGGCAAGACTCTGGAGACCAGATGAAACTAGCAACAAGGACGGCAGCAATCCGGGGGGGGGGGGGGGGAGGGGGGGGAAAGGGGGGGAGATCTTCAGAGCTCAGGGGTCATGGAAGGAGGGATGGACTCAGTTCATGAGCAGTGAATCAGAGGAGTAAGAAGTCATGGCCTGCATTCACAAAGTCTCTTGACGAGTGCTCATGTAGGACGATGTCATCTTCATGCGGTCACCTCCGTGTGATCTCATTATTATTTCCAGATAGGTAGTTTTGTTATGTTGTACTTAAACATGACTTCCCTGAAGCTGTATGTTGCACAGGTTCACTGTAGGTGACCAAGGCTAACCGGTGAAATGCCTAATGTTAAGGATGTTGCTCAGGTCACTCAAATAATACGTGAATGTAAGCAGGGCTGCACCTAATAATTATTGTCATCATCTATTTATCTGCCGATTATTTTTCTAGATTAATCTTTTTGGTCTGTAGGACTGCGTATCGTTTAAAAAAAAAAAAAATTATAAAAAAAATATGAAACAAGTACCCTTAAAGTGATACCACTACCAATAGAGTACTTCGATATGCATGTAATGCCACTAGCACTCCTCCCCATTCAAATAATGTTTACACATTCATTTTGAAAGTGTTCAATTTATTCAAATATTTGATTAAACCGTGCTCTACTTCACCGCACCACAGACTAGAATCACACGCCACATTAAATCGAAGAACACTTGCGGTGATTGGCTGCTAGCAAAATCATACAAATAGTCTTTTTTTACATACGTGCACGTATCGTTTGACTGGAGAAGTTTGGTCTGACTTATTTCAGTAGCTAGCCCTAATAAAATGTCAGAAAATAGGAAAAAAAAAAATGTCCATCACAGTTTCTCAAAGCTGTCTTTAAATGTCTTGTTCTGTCAGTCCAAAACCCAAAGACATTCACTTTAATATGATATAAAGCCGAGAAAAGCAGCCATTTTTGCATGAAAAATTATTATTATTATCAAAATAGTTGTCGATGATTTTTTTCTGTCGATCAACTAATCGATTAAAATTCAAAGAAACGCCATCTGCAGAGGATTACTTTTTTCTTTTTTCTTTTTATTGTTAATTGTTGAAAAAAGGAGTTTAAATTTGGTCAAATTCTGTTCAGCAAGGTCTGTTTGAGCTACTGTGTAATCATTGCGACTAGACTTTAACTAAATCTCAACTCCTTTTGGTCAGTTGACTTGTGTCTGTCGTTTGTCTAGTATTTCTTCAAGGTCAGGCTCTACTTCTAGCTTGCGTGTGTCTCAATTTTGGGACCCAGAAGTGTCCCATTGGGGTGCTGCACTTTGTCTTCCCATCGAATTCTTTGTGTCTGGGATGATTGGAAGATCAAGTATATACATTCTCCTGCACCCCTCTGCATATGTCCCCGTTACTCATTTTTAAAGGTGGCCTTTTGGGGAATGTACTGTAAGTGTACGTTTGTCCTTTTTAGAAGGAGGGGGTGTACAAAGTTAAACTATAGCGTCTCAGCACTTTGGGTCAAGTGTATGAATTTATTTCAGTTCTGATGTGTATACAGATGTATTCCAAACTGCTGCTCAGCCTAAAAAAAAATTAAATAAAAATAAAAAGAAGCATGCAACAAATATAAGCTGTGTTTATGTAGTGGTAGAGCATTGGGATCTTTAGGATTTTAAAGTTCAAATGTTTGGCCTAATTTATTTAAGTAGTCTGAGTTCGGCTTCTGATAAACCTCTGAAAAATATCCTTTTTTTTTTTTGTAATTGCAAATGAGTTGATAATAGACTCTTGATCTTCAGATTATTCAGAAAAACAAGGCCAGTCATCAGTTGTTGTCCATTGGCCTCCTATGATTCCACACCCTGGCACTGCTCTGTGTTTAAAGGAAGAACATATAGGTCATGATTGCCACCAGCATATGTACTTCATAGTGTTGCCCCTTTTTTCAGTTTTTTTTTTTTTTGTTTTGCTTTTATTTGACACTATTTCTTCAGTTGGTTGGCCCTTTTATCCTTGTTTAGCTGTATATGTCTTTGGGATATAATGAGAACATAGTGTGTATATATGTATAGTAGTGCTTTTATGCTGAGAACACATTGAATGGCTCACTGCTGTTGATCGACAAAATCCCTCAACAATGTGATTGCAATGGTTGATGAATGTTTGCGCAGCTGAAATAAATAAAAGCAGCCCAAATAAGAACTTGTGATTTTTGGTGTGGGGGTGGGATGGCAGATAGTACCTAACCACCACTATGTGGGCTTATTGTAAAATAGGAGGGAAAAAAAACCTCTTAGGCTATACAGGGCTGTGACGTGCACCAAGGATATTGACAGTGCACGTCCTAACGATACAAGTATAAATATCATTCACAGCTGTCGGAGTCTGTTCCCCCGTAGCGTTTCCCTCCCGTTCGAATTGAGTTTTCTGGAGCACCTCGGTAGCCGAGTGGCCACAGTGCATGCCATGTAACCCGCAATGTGTTTTTCTATCTTAAAGTGGCTCAGGTTAGGTTATGGTTGGGCGTAGAAGAGATAATTGTTTGGGGTCAGTGTAGGGTAGTGTAAGGGAAAACGTAGGCTATATTGACTTTCAACACAACACTCAAACAGAGGCTGGACACTTCAACACAGTTTCCACAAATATGATCAAAAAATAGTTTTATCGTCTTTTTATCATTAACAACAGCTGCAGTAACATTTTAGATATTTCTTTACACACAAAAAATATGAAGAATTCAAAATTGCATTCACAAGCTGGACATCCCCGCTTTAACACCACTTCCCACAGACGCCAAACAGAGTCAGAAACACTGGAATGAACACTAGGCCGTGGAGCAGCCCAAATGTAATCACAAGAAACACAATCTTGAAGAATGTCCTAAAGATGTAACTCCCAGACATGGACAGCACCACCACTCCCAAAACACTGGACAGTGCCCCTTGCAGTATTGGATACCCTAAATGGGCCAAGGCATCCATAGCTTTCTCATTGACATCGCTCTTGGGGCTGGAGACAAAAGAATAACAAATATGTGCCGAGCAGTCTACGGAAAAACCAATGCACATGACCAGGTTGATCATGGAGATGGAGTCCAGGTTTACACCCCACAGCGCCATGAACCCTGTCACACCAACAATGACTGAACAAATTGCAAAAGCCACCCACAGGGAACAAAGAGGACTGGGTATCAGGATGAGGGAGACAACCAGCATCACGCCCACAGCCACCAGGACGGTTTGAATGGTGTTGTCCCTAATGACAGCATACTGGTCAAAGTAGATGAAAGCAGGGTGGTATACCAGTAGCTCTACTGGACATCCCTCTGCTGTTTTCCTGAGTGCACTCATCATGTCCTGCATTGTTGTGTTGTTGAGTGTCTGAATAAAAAAGCGAGAGGCCTGAATCGTGTTGTCTGCAGTGAAGTTGATGTCTTGTTTGAACATGGAGTTGAGTTCCAAGAGATGCGGCAGGTGTCTTTGGAAAGCCTCCGGAGAACTTATATTGAGGTTGGTGGCATTTGCATAGCGTTGAAAGGAGAGAAACCAAGCCAAAGTGCCATTGACAAAGTTCAAACTCTCTAAGTTTGAAATGCATGAACGCAGATGCTTCCGTTCATCCTCATCCCAGTATGGGAATGGCTGCTTCACTGCTACCATCACGTTGCAGCCATATTCAGAGAAGTGTTGCCTTTGATTGTTGTAGTAATTGATGATGTAGGAATCATCCAAAGCCAGATTCCTGATGTCGAGTCCCTCCTTTAAGATAAAACAACCATAGACACTAACGGCCAGATAGCCTGCGTAAATGACAAATGCACAAGCTTTCATGGATTTGTGTGTCAGAAATGGGCCATAGAATCGCTCAAACATGTGACTCACGGGCTCGGTTTCCTCCTTTTCAGTGATTTGATTGTAGCTACCCCCAACACAGCACATGCTGAAGACTTTGGAACTCCTGGAGGGTAAGTCTTCTGGTATTTTGGCACAGGTGAACCAGTGCTTGTTCTCTGCCTCCCTCTGTCCATTCAAAGCCAGACACGCCCCCAGGAAAGTGATGCTGTACAGATAGCAGAAGCAAATAGAAATCCCAGAATACAGGCAGAAGGACCGGACAGAACCAAAGGGCGAGCTGCAGCCCAGAAAGAGAGCCAGAGCGTCTGTCAGGGTGGTTATTGAGATGGAAACTGCTGCATCCTTGTAGGTGTCAGCCAGCCGGTCGGGGACGCTGTCCAGAACACGGGTCCTCTGCCAGCAAGAGATCATGATGAACATATCATCCAGTCCAATACCTTTAGATTAAAATTCAGAGGAGAAAGAGATTAAACACTGTGGTAGTGATGCGTCAATGACAAAGTAGCAACACCCTAAAGTGTACCCTGCTTTATTGTCTTTTTTATTCTGAATGGGACCATATTTTACTAAATGAACATTGTCATTTTCTCATAGACTTCTTTACAATCGGACTTCTTTTTGCAACAAGTGGAGTCACCCCCTTCTGGCCATAAGAAACAATGTAGGTTTTAGGCACTTCCGCATCGGCTTCACTTTTCAGACCCTCAGGTTTCCCCTTGGTTTCCATTCATTTCTGTACACTATGACGATCACTTAGCAGAATCTTGAACTTGAGTTGTGTAATCCCATTATGCATGCATTACTTTTGGTCTTTTTGGTCTTATTTTGACCCAACAGCAAACGTTTACCCAGGGGGTCCCAAAAGGTTAATCCGCCAAAGGGTATTTGACATACAAAGAAGTATAATGTACATAATCAGAAGTCAAGATTGGAAAACATGGACATGACTTGTGACATCTGGTCTAAAAATAAAATGCTAAAACCTATTTTATGACATTTATTTGAATGCTATGTCATGCATGTTTTACTTTTTTTAGGTTAACAGCAAGTTGTTTTGAGCACTCTCTAACTTAGACTCAGGACCTCATGGACCTGGATGTTCAACAGAACAGAACTTACCTAATATCATGAAAGGACAGGAGGCGACTGTCATGACGAAAGGCTGATCCAGCAACAACAACACTCCAAAACCGCTCAGGACTGCCAGACCTGTGGAGAACACCCCACAGGATGCCACCCACACCTTCGTCCTCACATTATCCAACCTAAAAGAAGATCAGAGATCACAAAGAGCCAAAAATCCAAAAGGCATTGCTTAACATGTTTGCAGCAGATGTTTTACCAACCTCCAACATGATATGATCGAAAATGTGATGGCGATGGCATAGGTGATGGAGAATAAGTAGATGACGGACGCTGGAGATTTTTTAAATTCCCACTGCATTGACATGGAGGTTGAGTATGATAGCTAGAAAGATTATAACACATTAAACAGAAGCCACTTAATGAAACAGAGAAAAACAGTGGAAGGTGGTAAAGTTCCGCTTACCTGAATGGAAGTTGTTGATGCGTTTGAGACCAAATGAATGAAGCTTTCCAACCAAAGGTCAGTCTTTGTTTTGTTGTCCTCCCGTAAATAGTAATGGAGCTGTATGGCTTCAGCACTTTCAACTACTGAGCTCTCCTTGTACAATTTCACACTCCCCAGGTTTAAATATAAAGGGAAACTCACAAAATTAGAGTTATACCACGGAAATGTCAAATTGACTGTGTCTATATGGTTGGCACTGTATTCAATGATATCTAAAATGTCATTAGAGGTGCAGGATCCCATCGCCGCAGCACAAACGTCCACATATTCAAACGACTGGTTGTCAAACTGCACTACCATACTTCTAACTTTAAAGTCCACGTCTAGGATGTCCTGGAGGGACTCCACGGTCAGAATATTGTTGTCACTTGTAGCTATGAGAGTTGCATAATTCCCACCCGTGCTCAACCTCAAACTTGAAAACATGGTGTCATTTCCGGGAAAAGTTTGTTGGATGTATTTCCTCTCCAGCTTGGCCTGTCCATCGACAGGCGTGAACTGCTCTTCGATATCGTTTGACATTCTGTCCTGGAGAAGATGAAATCCGCTGCCCAGACATGCCGAGAGAATAAGGGGTGCGAGCAAGAACCACCAGGGATGAGATCCGATAAAATGACCCATCATCTCAAAAGAAATACGTAGGGGTCTCTCTATGCAATCTGTGCGTAATATTGCCATAGCTGTCAAAAGTTGCTAACTTACCTGGATTTCTGGGGAATATAAAAAAAGCTGCTCTTTTTCCTCAGATATTTTAACATTAGAGAGGGCTGTGTGGGTATTCACAACTAGCTGTATTTATTGTGCTGCAGACTCTTTTCAGATCCTTCATTAGATGAGATTTGCATAATAACAGGGTTGGCCCACTCTGTAATGAGCAGAGGCAGATGTAGTTTGAGGAAAGGCTCAGTCAAAGAGCCCATTGAAGAACAGTGGGTGTAGTATGGCTCACTGGTTGCATGTCAATACTTACACTGTCAGTGGTTTCCAATTGCTAAACCCCCAGGTGATACCTTCTCATGGTTGAGGTAGCATTACACTTTTGGGCCCTTGAAGAATGTCGCAAAGGCACAGAACAAAGACGTATTATAACGTGGATCTTTATTTACTTTGTTTTCTACCTATCAATTGACAGTAATTTTCTATGGTAGACTTCCCTCTAATCCCGTATCCACTTCTGCTTCAGGGTAAATTTAGCAAAAAGTCAAAAGGAAAAAAAAGAAGACACATTTTTTAAAGCATTTTTTAACAATATGTCACAAAATTGACTTAAAAATTTTTTTATAAAAATTTATTCTCATCACAAAGAAAAACCGTTTTTTCATTATTATAACATTTTATTGGTAAATGTTTTATCATTTCCCATTTTTAGACACAGTTTTATCTCATTATGTTTGTGTTTTGCAAAATTTTCTATAGTAGACTTCCCTCTAATCCGGTAACACACACAACTTTATACAATAACGTCGTCAATTAATATAGGTAAAATCCATGTGCACAAGAACACAATACAATCCTACTGATAACATTTTCATTTTTTATTTACAAAACAGTATTTCACACAACAATAGCTGCATATACAGAACAGGTGTAAGAGACAGTAAAACATATGAAGATGTAAGAGACAGTAAAACATGAAGAGCGTACACTTTTATTTTCCCACCTCGTGAACCTTGGTGACGTCACGCGTCGAAGGTTGGGCGGAAGTTGCACGAACAGCAGCCTGTCACCGGAGCTGCTCGCCGCTCGCTGCCCTGAAAAACAAGTGAAGTTCATCGACAAAAGCGTCGCCAAGTGCAAAACAAACTAGCCCCTCATAAGAATATGGATGACGACGTGCTGACGACTCTGAAGCTTTTGATAATTGGAGAAAGTGGAGTCGGGAAGTCCAGGTTTGTCTGTGTTTGTAGCGAGCTGTTAGCTAGCCTGTTGTGGATGTTGACACTCTTCTTGTTATGTAAGTTCATTCCCACTGCTCAGCAGCTGGTGTTACAGCTAGCGAGCCGTGCTGTTGTCCTTTTCCTGACAATGTAGGCCAAATACTTACTCTTGATAAGTTGACAATTAGGTGAAAAAATAACGTCAACGTCACAGTGGCAGCTGTAAAACTTTCCACTGGTCTTTTCTTAGCTGGTAAGAGGTCGTGATGCTCATCCTCAGCTCATTTTCAACATTAAAACGGTGTAATTGTTGTGATCTTCCTGTAACTGGCAGAGGAAAAGGCTGATGGAGCGTGTAGTCCTCTCACAAAAGCCTATTGTACTGTATGCCCTGCTGATTTGCATGTCATCTCTATTTCCCCTAATAGTCTCCTCCTGAGGTTCACAGAAGATACCTTTGACCCAGAGCAGTCCGCGACAATAGGTCTTAACACACACACACACACACACACACACACACACACGCACAGATGTACATAAACACAGAATAATGGAAACTACTGATCATATAAAACGGATCATGTGAAGTTCTTTCTCTTTGCTGTCTTGTCTCTCGTGTTTGATCAGGTGTGGATTTCAAAGTGAAGACACTCGCAATAGATGGGAACAAAGCAAAGCTCGCCATATGGGTAAGAATGAAGTCATTAGGTCATTGTCTGCAGTTTTAGTCCTTTGTTTTTGAGGAAAAAACAGGCTGAAGTACAGGGCTTCTCCACAAGATGGCGACATTGCACAGCCAGAATCACGGAAAGAAACTGAAAAACAGATGAAACTTCGTTTCATGAGGCAATAAGTCTTTAAGTGCAGTGAACACACACCATACACAGTGAAGCTACAACATAGGCCCCAGACACTGAACTCCCATAGACTTTATTGTTTTCTTAAGACAAATGTATTGAGGATGAGGGCTGAAAATACTTTACGAGAAAGAGGATGGCACTTTGTGAAGCCCCATGTAACATGGCGTGAGGCAGGTGCAAGGCTCGTATTGCGTGTAGTTCAACACTACTTAGTGATACTTATTTTTAAATAAAAATTATTCTATATTTCAAAATGTCTAATTGGTTGAAAACAAATCAGTAAATTATTTTTTTGTAAGAAGTATTTTATTTAATTTTTATGTGAACATTGTTACATTTTGGTCAACAAATCAAATGACTCTTACAAATGCAAAATAATAATTATTAATAAAAAATACAGTAAAATAAAAAAACACATCAAATGTTTATTCCTGCATTATTAATAATAATCTTATCTAATTTACAATCAACAAATTAATTCTAGTTAATAAAGAGTGTCTATGTGTGCTGTGCATGCAAGTATTGTGTACTTGTGCTTTATTTCAAGATCTGTCCACATTAGTCGTCGTCTCCCCACTTCGCAACATGTTTTTCAGTCCCTTCCTTCGAACCAACAACGTCTTATTTTCAAAGAAAACAGAACTACACAACTACATGTAAATTAGATGTTGCCTTCTCTGCCAGTCTTCTGTTTTGTCTTTATTTTCCATGACTTCCCTGCTCATCCCTGTTTTTAACATTAGAATTGTGGATAATTCCCTCAAGAAAAAAAGCTTCAGGATTGCAAAAAGCAACGGCCAATTTCACAGCGGGACAGTCTGATACGTTGCAGACATATCGGGAAAATCATGTCTGAGTTTGTGCGCAGGCTAGTGTACCTGTTAGTTTTAACGGTTTGGTGTCATGGAGTCTTTTGCTGCTATTGATCTTAAGTGTATTTTACTTTTGCAGGACACAGCCGGACAGGAAAGGTTTCGCACCCTGACACCCAGCTACTACCGCGGTGCACAGGGAGTCATACTTGGTAAACAGTAGTAAAGCCACATAACCTGTTCAACACCAGTTCAACCGAGAGGCACACTTTCTCTTTGCAGTAAAAGGATCATATCCACCCTCTGTTTTTCGTAGATGATTCGTAGATATTTCACAATAAACATCCATCAGATAACTGCAGTGTCCTGTTAACATTGTTAATAATAAAAGGACGATGTTGATACACTTGTGTAAAAATATTCCCTCTAACACCTTTTCTCTTTTTGCATGGTTTTCACAGTGTACGACGTCACAAAGCGCGAGACATTTACGAAGCTTGAAAACTGGCTGAATGAACTGGAAACCTACACAACACGCAATGAAATCGTAAAGATGCTGGTTGGGAACAAAATCGATCGGGTGAGCCTGTCTCCTTTAAACCAGTTTGGTTTGAACAGTTAAACAGCCCATCTCCTTCACAGGTCTTAGATTTCGTAGGCTTATAGAGGCTCAAAGTTGGCCTTAACCAAAACGGTGTGAAACTGCTTTATTCAGTGTATTTACTGGTTTTAATTAACGGGTCCATTTGTTTTGGAGAGGAGGAGAACTCTGCACATAATTCAGCTCTCGGTTAAAAAAACCTTCTGAACGAACCAGGAGAAGCTGATCGTAATGACAAACTCCCATGATCCCTCTCTACTCCCCGACGCCACCAAACTCCGTGTTTTTGTTATTGTTTTGATTGAGACACCCCTAGTGGCCAAAAATAACACACTGTACGTTTAACGTTAACCTTGACTTTCTGCTTGGCTCTCAAATTATTGATATTAAAACACTTTAAATCATACAACACTCAGAAATACTCCAAAGTGTTTTACATGAGGTTTAATCATTCACCATGCGTATTCCACATGGAGAAAATTACATAGGATGTCTATTTGTTTTTCAGGACGACCATGAAGTGGACAGAAATGAGGGGCTGAAATTTGCTCGGAAACACTCTATGCTTTTTATTGGTGAGTATCCATGTCAGACGTGGGCAGGCATGGTCATTTAAACTCATAGAGCCATCACGTTTAACTTACTGTACAGACATTAAAACTTACCATACTCTCCTTAAAAGTCAGGACTGTTATTTTGTAGTTGGACCAAGTCAAGACATCACTTAGTAAGTCATGCATTGAGTTTGGGTTTGTTGCGTTGTTTATACTGCTTTGGCATTTCTGAGTCTCTCTCGCGCCGAAAGATGCGGCCGCTCCAGAAGAAGTGCATTATGATTAAAATCTAGCGGGCTTTCATTTATCGGATCCATGTCTACACGTGTTCCTGATTCTCATCTCCAATCTGCCCCTCTCTGGGAAATGACGTTAACATTTCTGTGGAGTTTCCATTTTAAAATGGCTAAATTAAGGGGTATTGAAAAGGGTTGGGCAAGAAGAAGTCGTGGATTTAATCCGCTGTGATGATGTCTTCATCCAGCTGGAGATGACTCCGGCTTCTTAAATGAAGTCACTTCATACTTAATTTGTCATGTTTGTCAACACGTGGATATATGTATTTTTTAAAGTTTGACTATATTGCAAAAATAAATGTTTTGCTCTGTTTTGGATTTAAAAGCGGACGTGTACTTTTGAAAAAGAAAAAATAATAATTTTGGAATGTGTTCTCCCAATTTTTTATTTTTTTTTGCTGATCCCATAAATCTTAGTAAACCCTCTTTCCTTTTGTACAGAGGCCAGTGCAAAGACCAAAGATGGCGTCCAGTGTGCATTTGAGGAGCTGGTGGAGAAGATCCTCCAGACTCCGGGGCTCTGGGAGAGTGAAAACCAGGGTCAGAGGATCCGTCTGGGGGACCAGGAGCAGGGCAGTGGCAGGGCGTGTGGAGGATACTGTTCCATACCCTGAAACTGGACAGAAAGAAGAAAGGAAAAAAATTAATTAAAAAAAGCACCAACCTGATAGGAACGACTACGGACCAGAAACAGAAACATGGGAGGGAGAAGAAGAAGGAGTTAAAACTGGATGAGTACTTTACAAGTAAAAAAAAAATTTAAAAAAAGAAGTTTATTGTTGGAGCAGTTCTGTCGGTCGAAAGGACTGCTGTTTGCACACTTCCTTTTCAACCATCATCCGTCACTACTTTCTGTTTAAAACATGAATGAAAGGACCCTGCTAAAATAGCCTCTTGCCGAAGGAAGTATAGTGTTTTAAATTGACTTAACCATGCCGAGTGTACGTCATACGAGTACATGTCTGGTTTGAATTCAGCGTATTGGCAGCAGTGATTCTGTTGTGCATTAAGGCATCAGGTTATTAGCGTAGTGCCTATTACGCAAACCAATTTGTAGGTTACAGCACATAGCTTGTCCAATTTTTACCCGAAATAATTCATTATAATCAATACGGATATCCCCCTTGATTCTTTTCTTGCAGGCAAAAAAATAACACGAGCCTTCTTGTGCTTTGTGAGCTGTAAGTGGCAAAGTACAAAGTGTTCCACAAGACATTAATTTCTAGGCTTTATTTCATATATAACGCATCACTTGGATTGAGGACTGTGGTGGAAGAGGCTTGTTGTCATGTGGAGTGTGAGTGATCTGTCATTATGCACCACAACACTGTGAATGCTTTGTTATTCTTTGTCCGATGCTTCACAACATATAGAGGCTTTCAGATGAACTGCTTTCCTTTTCACATGGAATAAGCAAGAAAAGCGACCATCTTTGTCTTTTAGGATTTCCGGCAACACGTCTTTGTCTGTGCATGTTTGACCTGCACCATAACGTCCACAGCTGCAAGTGTAAGGTTTACAGTATTAAGAGCTCTTGCAATACAAATATACACTTATACTCACTTCAGTTCACAGCTTTTTGCCTATCTGATCTGGCGGAAAAGAAATGGCAAGCAGTTTTTTTTTTTTTTTTCAGTTAGCCTGCAAGCTTATTTTCTCCCCATTTTATTTAACCGTTTCCGTGTGGTGCTGTGGTCCATTTAATGTTCCAGCGACTTATTGAAGGCATTTCTCACACATTATAGTATGAGACATTCCTAAGAGCGTTGTTCTTTCATGTCTTCAGTATGCATTTCATGTATTGTATAAATTCCCTTTCTTGTTTAAAATCATGCTGACATTTTTTTTTTTTTTATCCCTGTACTTTTTTCCTGTTGCAATCGCTGTGCTTCTATTCGAATCATATTCAGCAATATGTTAATTTGATATTATCTGCCTTAACGTTCAATGACATGCGCTAGAGTTATGGCCCAGTAACGTTTGTATTGTTTCAAACTGAAATAAATGACAACCTGAACATGCCGTCACTCAAGGCTAATTATTGTGTTGCCATTTGAGAGCTGCCATTAGGTTTCCACGTTGTGTTGAAGCCCACCTAATCAAAAGCAGGTTACAGTGGAAACGGCAGTGAGGTGATCTTTCCATATTACTTACTTGATTACGAGCCTGTCGTACATGCGAGGCTGAAAATATTCTTTGCACAAAATGTCAAAAAACAGACCCGAGATGGGGAGTGGAAAAATCCTGTTAATCATGTTTTGTAAAATAGTCCCAGAGGGCTGAGTGTGATTACTAGTTTATGTTTGGTGTCAGGATGTCCCCAGATGGAGGACGCTCACCACAAGTCTCTCTACCAGACATTCTCCTGAGGCTTATTGTGTTCTCTATATTTCCAATAGCATACGTTTTTGGCAGTTGACCCCCATATTGAGGTCAGAAAATTCCTGAGCTCTCATTTGGCATTTGATGTTATGTTTTAACATCAAAAACAGATGACAGTTGTCTCACCTATCATAAGGGATGTTCAAGAAAATACAGAAGATTTTGTTCCTCACAAAAGACATCCCATTATACTTGTGATCAACTTACCCCATCATTTAATTACAATACATTCGATATTTCATCAGGAACTTTTCCGAAAACTTGAACCTGCATTAACAGATGTTTAGGCCGCAACAGAAACAAGCTGTAAACACACCACTGACATCACTTTTTAAAGGACCAGTGTGTAGGATATAGGGGGTTTATTGACATAACTATGTTTTCAATAGTGTATAATCACCTGAAACTAACAATGGACAAACTAAACTAACCAAACTCTGCTTCTTTAGAGGGCCTTTCACATTTTTACATTACCTGAAGGCCACTGCAGGTTCTCCGAAAGGCTTGTAAAGGGAGGGGGGGTTAGCGGAGGGGTATTCAGTTGGTTGCCATGTGCAACCTCACCGCCTGATGCCACAAATTCCTACACACTGGACCTTTAAGTTGGTATAATAAGCTGTTATCTAGCACTAGCCTATTTACACATACAGCCGACATGGAGCAATGTTAGCATTCATTTGGAGTCGCATTTCTAGTCACCTGACGCATGTCCTTTTAGCTTTTTTTGGGGTCCACTAAGCTAATCTCTGCATATGCGTATGATTGCAGAATCTGTAAGTCACGGCACAATATTTTAAAGTCGAAAGCATATTGGTTTGGCTGTAAACATTTAGTGTTGACCAATGAAGTTTGAGCAGGCTTTGGTTGAATGCAGGCAATCAGTCCGTGTGGAGATCAGAAAAGGCGAAAGGCATTGGCGGAAATGCAATCTCAGAACCCATTGTCTGACGACGACTTCTCTTTTAGTTATCTTAAAACTAGCTTGTAAACTGGCTACTTCTGAAACAATGCGGTCGTAGACGTCGTCCATCCTTGCATCTCAAGTTCCTAATCGGACTGTAAACAATGAGCAGTGCTGCGAAAAAAAGAAGTCTTCGCTGGCTACCGGAACCCCCGAAATATAGCCCCTTGTCCCCAGAGGCTTATCATCGTATCATCAGATTGCCACGAAGCTAACTCCGGCTTCTTTAGCTTCTAAATGTTCTATTTTCACTGGCTAATTGCTAGCTAGAAATTGATGCTATGAGAGCGGTGAGAGTGAACCAAAGCATTAAATCTGTGGGCTGAAAAAGCTATTTTACTAACATGTATTTGTACAAAATGTGAAAAATGTCCAACTATCACTGTGAATCCGTCTTTAGCTGGATGGATGCTCATCGGAAGAACTTTAATAACAGCACTCTGCTTAAAGAACTGTCTCCCTGCTCAGTCCACTATGCCGACCTTCTGCCCATATTACAACCCTTTTAAAAAGCAATTTGAAAGTATATAATGAAACTGCGAGACCCACAATTGCACACATGAATACCACCACTAAGTACAGTTCAGTAAAACATAAGTATGCAGCTCCAGCCACGGCAAGGCAATGATTTAAAGCAAACGACTGGTCAAAAGATTTCACATTGGGTTTATTCAAATAGCTGCTGCCAAATTTAAGCATTGGATGATAATCCAGTCTCGTGGAAGTTAATATAACTTACTGCAACAGACGGCAATAGGGAGACATTAGAAACATGGCAAAAACTGTTGAAAACATTCAACTGCATTAGGTTAGTTTTTCCATTTTACAATGTAGAAATGATTGAAAATGTCAAAGTTTATCAGCGTAACAAAATAACAGAGGCTGTACAGATATTGCTAGGCACTTAAGCATCTGGTATTCCTATATGGAACGATAGACCAGATGCTCAAATGAAATGCCTACACGCTGTTTGCCAGGGCCACGTTAACAGTCTGGACCTCAGAGATATGAGAGGACTTCTGGATGATGCGGCTGGTGAGAGTGGGCCCCGTGGTGCAGCTCTGCCTCAGAGCGCCGGTGGGTCCTGTGACACGCATCCTGTCCATGATAGTGGTCCTCGTAACCGAGAACGGCTCGCGGGTGCAGCTCTGCCCCGTGCCAGCTCTGGGCACTGCCGCGCTGCTCGGGTCAACTGTGCAGCTCTGCCCCTGGGCCAAGTTGGTCAGAGCCACGGCAGCGTGGATCTCTCTCCAGCCCTGATCGCCTCGTCTCTGCTGACCTCGTCCCTGCCGCTGCTCCCTGGGAATATACAAAGAAAAACCATCTGTATGAAGCAGAAACGGCGCATTTGCCTTTTGATATGAAGCCAGAATAATATGGATGAATGAAGAGGTTGCGGTTCATATTCAAGAACAACTTCCAAGAGGGATTATGAAGAGTATTACTTTTCAAGCTGATGAAAGTTGAAGAGTGCAAACAGCTGATTCGATTGCAGATCGAGCGAGGAATAATTACACTTACCTGTCACATTTAGTTGACGTATAGTCCGTTGTGTCTGCAAGAGAGAAGGAAAGGACTCACCTAAATCAGTTTACTTGATAGCAGTGAAATCACAAACAGAAGACATTCACAGGACAATTATTGTTGGATTAGGCTTTATGGCCGTATGTTAGTGATACATAGCATTAATGTGTTTTGATTTGCAACATGTGTGTGAGTTTGTGTGTTTCGATGAATGTTCAATGTCGTTGAATATTATTACGCTCGTGTAAACATGTACTACTCGTCCGGTGTGTCTTTGTGGATGTGTCTAACAGTGCAAGAAAGTTTGGCCCTCAGTGTAGTGATCCACTCAGCCTTTGCTCATCTACTCGGGCCAAAACAAATGCAATGCTGTGTTTGTCTTGAGCTTTTGAGAGTGGGGAGGGGAGGGAATCTGATATCTGCATCGTGTCATGAGGACTGACTCTGTTTTTTCAGGTTTCCTGAGCTCTGCTCGCACCTGTAAAGTTGGTCCACTGTGTGTTATTCATCTCCAAGAGCTTCACATCTCCGTCTTCTTTTGACCGGGGCCTGAGCACTTGATGAAATTACACCAATGGGCAGAGGCCTTATGAATGAATATCTGCAGAACCTCGCCCACAGTGTCTCTGGCTATTTGTCATATTTCAATACGGAATAGTATTAGGAATTAGGAAAATGAGAGGAGGAAGATTGTTGTTTTGTTTTGCATTTCGAGAATAAAGTCGAACTTTCAGTATTAGAAAAAGAAAAAGTAAACCAGAGGAGAAAGGATTTTTTTTCTTTTTGAATGTTGAGAATGAAAAATTGAAATGTTGAGAATCAACTTTATTCTTGAAATGCCTTTTTCCCTTACGCCTGGTTGATTCTTCTGTAGTTTGAGGTCCGTGCATCATATGTAGATCTTATTTTCCATTTCAGTTTTGGACTATTGCCTCTTTTCATGGGAGCAGATAGCAGCCGGTCGAAACGGATCTTTCTTCAGAGAGCAATAGACTAGAAATCAGAGGCCCGCTGTGAAACACAGTGTTTCAATGCTGACAGTCTGAAACATCCCTGTGTCTGATTCCTTTAGCCAGGCTGGAGCCAAGAGCAACTACTTGCTGATAGTAAATCATTTTTCTATGTTATACTTTTGTGCTACTGAACGTCCCTGAGCATTTCTCTCTTTAGCCATAACATGCTTTGCCAAGAAAGTACTTCAGTATCTCTGTTGTATTTATTACCAAGACAAAAAAACATTGTTTTACCTCTGGTGAGTCTCAAATTTACAGCAGGGATCAGTTACAACTAAATTTTACAAGGGGTAATGAAGCTGCTCAGCTGCATTATAGTTATAATAAAGATCTTACATCTAACCATATAAATGTACAAATAAGGAATAGTTTGATATTTTAGGGGAAATACTCTTATTCACTTTCTTGAAATGAAAACATTTTCTGCGTGTTAGGGGACTTAGCGTTACCATAAATGCTGTCACATGTGAACCCCTCACATTGAAACAAGTATTTTGGTCTTCTCTCGCAATATCAGTTCAAATCCCTTCAGTCATATCACAGGTGTTTCACTGGGATCCACACTGGAAAACAACTCTGTACAAAGAAAATATTGTAACTCCTTATTTCCTCGACGCGGCCATGAATTCGCAAAAAACGAGACTCTCAGCAGGCATGTTTTCATTTGAAACAAAATGGGTGGAAAACACAGCAAGGCATTTGTCCAGATACGTTTCCAATAAAACACGATTCTGGTCACATTTATGGTTCTCCAGCCTTTTTAAAAGGGAAATACTGAAGTTGATGTGAGTACCATAAGATACGGTGTAAACACCTTCATATTCCTGTGGAGTAAATAGTAACATCATTAATATATATACTATTCCATTAGACTTGTAGTGCCTGTGGGATTCAGACTGATATGTTTAAATTGTCCTTGTAAGACGCTGTGTAGTTGCATCACTTATTAGCCCATCACTTGAGGTTTACTTTAAGCCGTCTCCCGGGTGGAGTATAGACGTGTTAATGGTGGTTAGTGCCTGTCATGTTTCTGGCAGCCTGACTTTCCACTTCACCTCCGCAGAGAAGCCGTACTGGGTTGCAAACACTCTTAATATGACCAGCAGGGATACATTAAAAGGTTGCACAAACATTTCAACAGTGCTGGCCACATAGTATGTGATGACATGAAAACCACAAATACTCAGTCAGACGTTTGATTTAAGGTAAGCAATAACATGTTTCAAGCAATAGTGTAGCATTTTTTGGGAAAATCCACTTATTGGTTTTCTTGCCCAGAGCTGGATAAAAAGATTGATCCCAGTTCCCCTGGTTAGCTTAGCTTAGCATAAAGACAGGGGGAAACAGCTAGCCTGGCTCTGACCAAACAAAGGTAGAAAAAAACCAAAAAACAGCTTACCAGTCAAGCACCTTACAGTTTACAAATTAACATGTTATATCTCATTTAATAGAGTTTTTTGTCTGTATAAAACCGAAAAGAAATGGCCTGGCACATTACTTCCCGTAAAACAAAAACATTTTTGAATGGATAAAACAAATAAGTTAGCCGTTTTATCCAGTTTACAGTCTTCGTGCTAAGCTAAGCTAACCAGCTGCTGGCTGTAGTTTTATATTTTAGTGGCATCAATCTTCTCTTCTCTCGGCAAGACAAGTATTTCCCAAAATGTCCAACTATTCCCTGAAATGAGAATCTTTTAATTACCATTGTTTAATTTATATAAACACTTAAAATGTTTGTAAAATTATACTGTATTTGTTTAGTTGTTCAAGCAAGACAGTACACTTAATCCGATATACCATTTCACTGGTTAAATAAATATTACAAGCCTTTTAAAATGATGAATTATTATTCAAGTTACCAATCTGTAGGTCAATTTGTGGTTAATATGAGTTTCCCAGATACAGATTAGGCCTTGTCAGACTATAACAATATCCATTAAATATCCGTCTTTAGACTGGGACCAGGATTTAACCTTTGCCTGGAAATGGTTTCTAAAATAATAATTTAAAAAAAGGAACTTAAAGCACCTTTTAGAGTGAAACTGATGGGGTATTCTTAAGAGTAGAAATGGTTTCAAAAATCTTTTCACAACTCTTATAATATAATGTACATTGAGATTGATTTTGAGGAGGAAAGTAACACTTGGGAGATGCCGCCTGCCAAAGCACACATGAGTCAGGAGAGTAAAGCTCAAACACCCTCAAACAGCACTGGGAAAAGCTAAATGGACATTAGTAATCTCTCTCTCTGCGTTGTCTCATAGTTGAGTGGCAGCTCTGACGCTGACTGTCGCTCTACGAGACGTCTTCAGTGCTTTACTGACAGACTGCTCCATTTCTGCATTTTGGCTGAGGGCCCCACTTCTCACCCGGGGAAGAATAAAGTCTCAGACATTCTGTAATTGTCCTTGAGACTGGACTGGACATTTCCACCATGGCAAGAAGTTGAAGCGGAACAAATGGCACATTCTAGTATATGGAAATGATATTTGCGGTGTGCAGCAGCAGCCAGCGTGAGCGCCGTCCAATTTTAAAATGAGGGATTTCAGCGTCTGCATGAGTCTTTATTAGAAATGTTTGTAAAGGCCTTGGCTCATGTACATTTAGCGGATTTGAGGGTTGTCAGTGCGCTGGGCTCCCTATAGGTCTGAAAGGGCACCCAGGTGTCAAACTCCCTCCAAGATTCGCTGAAACTTTATAATTGAATCTAGCAGAGCTTCTGACTTTCAGTGGAATGCCAGAGATTTATTAATGTCAAGGAGCTCTGAGGTGCCATGTGGAAGTTTCTGTTCGGTCTGCTCTTATTTTACTGTACACTGTGGTGTGTTAAAAATGAACTGAGTGGAAGCAGGGTAGTTAAAGTGTCACTTTACCACACATTTAACATAAATCTGCAATTAACAAGGAAGATGCGTTAATGATTTGTGTGGACAGGGGGTGCTATGATCTCTTCTCCTCCTAATTTACCCTCTATGATGCATTATTAAATGAGTTCCCTGATTCTATTCACACATATTCATTGCAGATTTTGTGTTGAACGCACAGTATAGAATTTTCTGCCACTAGGGCCTCTCAGTCAAATCAAAAACAAAAGAAGGATTTCTTACCAGGAGCAGAATTATCCAAAGAGGTCTCCTCCTCTCAAAAACAAACGGACACGGTGATTAAAACTAGTAAAAACACTGAATAAAGCAGTTTCATATAACAAATCTGTGTTTTTTCAACGCTGCTCCGAGGACAACGCATTTCCCAAGAGGGGCTGCGAGCTGAGTTGCAAGTAAAGTTTGCTCAGCTTGTTTCTCAGAAAACTTAAAGTCGTGCCGGAGGTTTTTATCGAGAGCTGAATTATTCGCAGAGGTATGGAGGGGCTGTCAGCTAACTGCTAATATTACTAAAGCTAGTTTCTCTAATAACTTAAGATCCAGGCTTCCGATGACTAAAATCCTCCATCCGGTTAAAATATAAAGTTAAAAATGACAGAAATCTAAGAAGTGTATAGTAAAATGTGTCTTAAAATGGAATAAAAAGTAAATTTATGACAGCTTTTGGCAGACAACCATAACACTTACTCAAGCACAAAGGGGATACGCCATTCCAGGCAACCAAATGAAACGGACCATGACCTTGATTAAAATGACAGATTTTTTTCAGGTTTGATATATATAACATATATAGCATATCTAGTCATTTGAAGATATTTTAAGCAGAAATGTTACATACTTTTAAAGCGCAATTTTCCTCTCAAGTAAGAAAACTCATGTAATCACTCTGACGTGTGATGCAGTCGCTGACATTTCTCACCCATGTGGTAGACGAAGTTGGCCTCTGTTTCGTAGGACGATGCCGGAGAGACAACATCTCGATCGCACTCGTTGAAGCTGAACGACTCGGAGTGGCTCCTCCTCTTGCGGCCCGAGGCGACGCCCTCGGCCTCGGCCGCCATCATGTGCCGCAGGGTGTCGTTCAGATACCGATTCAGCAAACTGCTCTTGTACTTGGACGGAGGCGACGCGCTGTCGTCACTGTTGGCGGAGTCCGCCATGGCGAGGACGCTTTCCTGCTTCTCCAGCGCACTCTTGTGGGACCTGCCAAAGTCTGATTGACTGACCGGAGTTTGTAAGGGACACTCTTCATCTGCAGGAAAGGAAACAAAACTGACTTATTTCATGTTATACTGATTCATATGGATATATAAGACCTTACAAACTATGAATATTACTGCTGTTTTAGTGGGGAAAGTTCTAGTTCTGAATAAGTATAAGTATATTTTTCATTGAAAAGGAAGCGTAATAATCTTAAATATGACACTGTATCCCGTACCATCTGAGTCTGTGTTATCGCTGCACACGCTCAGTCTCTCAGCGTTTCCCTGGATGTATTTATTGTACATTTTGATCCTCAGGGCCCAGCTCAGGTCTGGCTGTCTCACTGTGTTCTTCAGCCTCCGCCGGGCGTTCGCAAACCAGTTTGAAACCTGCACAGATGCACCTTGTTATAGAACAGCAATGGCTTCATTTTAACTCACAACATCCAACATATCAACACATCCATGAAGTCACATCTCCTTCATTCTACCATCCACTGCTTTCTTGCACAAGCTCGTCTCTCACCTGCACCAGCGTCATGTGTGATCCCAGAGCCAGCAGGACCTTCTCCGTCTTGGTGGGGTAGGGGTTGTCTCGGTGTTTGTACAGCCAATGTTTTAGCGGTCGGGCCATGTCCTGCAGCACCTGTCTCTTGTGGCGAACTTTGACCCCAGCCAGATGAGACCTGGAGGAATCAAAAGTTGCCTCATAGATTCACGAAGACCACCTAGAATCCCCTCTGTTCAAACTATGACAGCGATTTATACATGGAACTACAAAATGCAGAATTCTTTTTGACTGTAACTTCCTTATATAAAGCAGTGACACCCTGCCACCGGCTCATGAAAGGTTTTCATGTATTTATTCCTTTAAATGATCATAAACATAAACTCTTTTAGCTTTCTACAAAAGCCTTCATAGTTCAAATTATAATATTTAGAATATAAATAATATCTTACATTTTTAATAGAAAATAGTTCATAGATTACATTCCTATCTAACGAATTGTATATTATTTAAAATCAGAATCTGCATTTTATTTAACCTATGTACACTATGCATTAAGTGTTAAACACTTTCTCTTTGTGTGTGTGTGTGTGTGTGTGTGTGTGTGTGTGTGTTCTGAAATGCAAATGATCCCTTTTCTCTTGATGTGCCTTTTGATATTTTTAGTGTTTTTTTTTAATACATGCATAATATCTTTATACCCCATTTCGCCTGTGCTGTTATTGCACATTACTAAGATTATGGAAGTGTAAAAAAGGTCAAATTATTCCAAGGGACATACAACTGCAAAGAACTATTCAACTATGCACTTAAAGGCAGAACACAAACAACATTTTATCATGAACATAATGCCGGGTTAGAGAATTATCCTATCTAGATTTAACATGACTTTGAAATACTGCATTTTAAAATGCATGTTACAACTGTTATACAAAATACAAAAACCTGTTTAACCGCTCAAAACAATATTTCCAACACAGACAAAAAGGGCGTACCCGTATCTTCTGATAGGAGAGCTGTCATCGTTGGTCTCCTGGCACAGCAGCAGGTCTGCGTTTTGCCCGTCTGTTAAATTGCTCTGAGGCAAGTCTACACAGTTCAGTCTGCTCCTTTCCTCTGCTCTCATGTTGTCCTCAAAATGAAGCAGAGTGTCACACTTCATCTCCTCAACTTTGCTCATTGTTAAACACGGAGAGTTCTCCTCGATCAACAGGTGCATCAGTAGACTTCCAGATGTGAAGAGAAGCAGCAGGTTCCCATCCTGGATGCACTCGAAAGTGTAAAGAAAATAAGAAAATGTTGAGGAAGTGTTCCTTCCTCTTCTTTCCGTGCCCACAGGAGCAGCGAGCGAGCAGGGAGATGATGACAAACTCTTGTGAGAGAATAATGTTTGAAAAGTCAGAGTATGTTGTCTGGTTTAGTTGAGCTGTGTGAGGAGAGTTCAAATAACCTGCTGCTGTGCCGGCCTATTGGCTCTCCCGCCGTCCAATCACTTCTCTGGAGAGCTCTGTGAGGAAAAGCTTGCAGAGAAAAGCAGCAACAGCCTCAATAGCACAATCCGGGATATGAAAAATATTGCACATGAATATCAGCAAATGCGGTCGTCAGATTTACTACTGAGATTTTGCCTGGTGTGACTGCAGCCTTGTGCTAAGCACTCCGACATGCTCTCATATTTTCTACATGAGGCGTATGGATCTCTTGCGGTTTCACCAAAAATCGTGTCAGCAGATATTAATGCATGTTTTACCAGGGGATTCTGGAAATTTATGGGTGTAATTGCATGGTTGCTAATAACCAGCAAAACCACCAAGCTGTGCCTCGTGTTAGACAGTGAATCCTGCTGAGCTGAAGTGGATTTCAATACAAATTGGCTCATCATGTAGGTAACACAAACAGTGGAAAATGAAATGAATCCATGCCTAAATAATCCTCAACCAGTGTTGCGCATACAGATATTTCTCGAGTCAGAATGTGTGTCAGCGTGTGCATTAGAATGTCAGAATTGTGCATCTTTAGCAGGGCTAATCCAACCATAACGCTCATATTTGTCAATGTTTTTCTCCATTTTGTGGCAACGAGGACTGTAAACAATTACAAAAAGTGGGTCTGACAGAAGCTTAGCGTCGTCATTAGTACAACTAGATGACAACATGCTGGCATTAGGCCCAGTATTCAAAGACTCTGTGGTTCGACTTTAGTTGTTATCCACGTATGTTTTTCCTCTCGACATCCAAACACCATGTAGGACTGTTTGGATATACAGTAATGACTTTACCATGCACATTCATAACTTGATAATCTTTACGCAAACACATGATAAAATGCATTTTTCCTGCCTAAACTTTTCAAGGTTATGGCTAAAATCCGAGCAGCACTTGTTCAACCGTTAAACATATTAAAGGGCTCGATAACTCTCGTCCCCACTGTTCATAATTCAGAAGTATCGGTGGAGAGGTTGAGTTTCAATGGTTTCAAAGCTGAAAAACACATGGGCCAGAAGCATCCCCGTTAGGTGCAGTAAATTCCTCTCTCACATTCCTCAGCAGTGGTCGGAGAATGCTAAATGCTATCACACACCATTTACTCCCGTCCCTCTGTGATGTGTTCACCGGCTCAACTGTTGATATAAGCTGGGAACACACCTTCATTCGGCAGCCAGGAGACCTGTAAAAAGCACTGTGAGCGGACATATATCTCCGCTTGTTTGGCAATTTTGTGTGTCTGTGTGTGTGTGTTGCAGGTTCACAAACTCCAGGCCTAATCAAGGGGCCAACATCTAGTATAAGTGTGCGTTTGTTTTTTTTGCCAAATTTAGATCTTGCATTAGTTGTAATTCAGGAGATTATAGATTATTTTTAATAATAATTGTCAAATGGTCATTTCCAGCTGCAACTGTTTTTAGCAAAATGCTCTGATAAACCGACTCTACACTACCTGCCCAGGAAACAGCAAACGGACAAAGTTAGCAACCAGCTGGAGAACATAGTTGAACATTTGGCAACTAAAGAACCAGATATTTAGTAAGAGGCCGGCGTTCTGTGGTGGCGAGAACAACAAGTGGTTTGTGTTACGCTAATGTTAGCTTCACTTTCAACGTCGCCATCGGCAATATCTAAACAAATTGTAACTACTTTCTAACGTCAAGGTTAACGTGTATCAACTTGCTAGCTGTTAGCTAACACCCTTTTTACTGTGTGGTATTAGAGGAGGAATGCAGAGGCTAATGACAGGAGATTCGGTGTTTGCCTAGCAACAATGTTTAAAAAACAGTTGTTAGCTGCCATTTTTATAAATTGTAGAGTTCAACTGCGATGCGCCTCGTGGTTTCAACCTGCAACACTCGCTGTGTTTGATTGGGGCCTTACTTATGCAATGAAACCTTTTGTATTTTTTAAATTATGGAATTTCTCTGACTTGCAAGTATGTAGTTTAAGGAAAAGGTAAACAACATGTTAGCATAGCACAGCCAACTGAGTGAGTATTATTAGTTCCACAGCAGTATCATTAGTTTGCTAACATTCGCTAACACTAGCCGTCATAACTTTCTGGTCAAACCAGACCAACTAAGCTGTAGTGAAAAAAATGACACCCCTCAATGTATTGAATAGAACAAGGGTGCGTTTTATTGCTAATGAATTAAACTTTTAAACATTTTTTTGTAGGAGGAACATTGTGTTGCATAGTCTGGCTTTAATGTGTCAATACCAGGAACAATGACTCTGTAGATCTTTCAATTTATTGAACTAAAAACCTTTCCCCTTCTCATGCTTTAGGTTTGTATAATCAACTCCCATATACTTTCAGCATGTGCCTTACTGTGTTGTAAGTTGTGAATATTTCATGGAAAGACGAAGATATTGTTTAACATCAGTTGTATTTATTTTTACATACCTCGAATAGACAGTTAGATGATTGAGCCAAATTATCCGAGACCAATTGACATCATACTCCTGTGTAATGTTTGAAGTAGGAGCTGCAGTGAACATAAAGCGGTGGGTATTCATTGGATCACTCCGGTGTCCTAAATGGCATTGTAATGATCTCAGAGGGTGCCTGCAGATTCTCAGTGGTATGACGAAGTTATACTGCCACGCTTTGGCGGCGGTCGGGCCTCGGGCCTGGCAGAAGGGCGACTGTTGTGTCTCGTTTGTACGTTTTGGTTACCAGGAAACATTTAGACACACCATTGAGTGCATCTCCACCATCATTTTGTGACATTAACAAAGCCTGCCAAAGTAAAATAAATACCTGAGACAAAATGGCGTGCTCTTCATTCCTCCAGCCTGATCCACTTGTACATCATGCTTTTACAGTAAGCTTTTATGCGCGCTCGTAACTTTCTCTCTGTACGTCTGAAAAGGCCCAAGTCCCTAGAAAGCCATTACCGTCTCCCCACATCATGCTGCTCCCTCTTCCTCCCAAACACGACATGATAGACACATTAACACTCCTTCACACCCAATTGAGCACAGCATCCAAAAAGGGAAAGGAAACACCGTGAATGTGGAGGAATGCAGCCGTTAAAAATTATTAGATTAAGCAGTTTGTGTGAAGGAGAACAGTAGAATCTGCACCCGATAGGCAGCTGTAATGCTCAAATATGAGTATTTGTTAGTGGTGTGTCACTAATGGTGGCTCTCAGCCAATTATTCTTTATTGTCTCAATATGTTTGCCTATAAAAAAAGGACTTCTTTACAAATTAAAGGTCCATAATGGAGTAGATTTTCAGCGTAAGGTGTTTGAAAATACACAAATTCAACCCTTAAAAACCTTCAACAACCATGTTTCTACAGTGTCTATGGTACAATAATTATGAAAGAATTACAAGAATTACTCACTGGTTAAAGCATTTATATATGTGTTCATCTACAATATGTACACAATTATGAAAATGACAGCCACTAAACAGGTTTTCCTTCTTCTTCAACCACAGTCTTTAATTGACTGATATCTTGTTTGTGTCCCTATTTTTTTTTTTTTACAGCATGTTGTTGGCAAAATGCCTGCCTGACTGCTACTAATAATATTTCTCTGGTGTACATTACAGTTAATTGAAGTGCGGCAGCTGTCAGAATAATTACATGCCGATGCTTGCAACTTGGCAGGGAAGGATTACTCTCAGCCACAAACGCTCTGGAGAGTTTCCTTTTTTTTTTTTTCTTCCTTATTCTCCGTCCTGCGAGCCGACGTTATTTCAGCCAAATGCCAACAGAAAAACTGGCTCTTAAACAGACGGAGGGGGAGAGAGAGAGATGGATTCTGTTTGCCTAATTAGATACACACTAAGGGCCACTATGGAAAACTGTGGTAATGTCGAGACTTGTTTATAAACGGAAAAAAAGTATTTAAAATATGACAAAAATGTAATGTTCAAGGTGTTGAATTTTCACTAGATACAATTAAGAAATCATTTTTGGGGCTCTTTTTTCTTCTTTGTTTCTTTTTCAGTTCAAAGTTCAAATCCAGCCGTCCAAATGACCACAACTTCTCCGTGCTTTCGTTGGTGACGACGAGCAAATCCACTCTGAAGGAACCCAGTGGACTTCTGCCTCTTCCACCTTCTGAAGGTCCGCCTTCAGCTCTCGGAACGCCACGACGATATCTCCATTAACGATGACCTTGTCAAACCAGTGACCACACTGGCTCTCCATGGTTTCAGCCAAGTCAATCATGTCCTCAAAATCCTCCTCCTGTGACAAGAAACCACCTGGGTAAATACATTGTTGTAATATGATGCTATAATCACAGGTGTGGACTTGAGTCACATGACTTGGACTTGAGTCACAATTTTGATGACGTTGACTCGACAAAAACAAAAAAGACTTGCAACTCCACTTGGACTTTAACACCGATGATACGTGATTTCACTTGGACTTGAGCCTTTTGACTTGAAAATACTTGATACCTTCTCCAAAGCCCAAAAATGTAAAAGTTTGTTATTGAAAAAGTGTGCCATGTATCAAGACATTTCCTTTAATTTCCTGAATCAACCAATGTTAACGGTGTTCATTCCCAGCGTTTCAATTCCCCAGATCCACTTTGTTTGATTTAATCCGACAGCATCCAATCAAGTTTCAGGAAAGAAACATGAAGAACAAAAATGACTTCACTGAAAAAATTATAGCAAAAGTAGTTTGGTTTGTGTAGAAACAATACGTAGTGGTCAACAAAAAACAAATTGCAGTATGCCAAACGTACGTGTCAAAAATGGCATTCATTTTGGTGAAGAGCATAGTATGACTTGTTTAGGACTCGAAACTCAAAGTTTAGGACTTGGGACATGACTTGGGACTTGAGTGCAAAGACATACTTGTGACTTGCAAAACAATGACTTGGTCCCACCACTGGCTATATAATACCTCTATTCAACTCTTTTTTGATTTGTGTGTCCTTTGATTAACCATTGAGTGTAAGATGGAAAGAATCTACACAGAAAAGGAGCACTGAAAAGAAACCGCAATCGATGATTAATGATGATTTCATTGTTAATCTGACAAAAACTGCTGATGGAAACAGAACAGCTGAAGCCTGACCATATGGTGACATTCTCCAAGAAGCTGTTTTACAATAATCTGCACATACTGTAACGTAACAGGACATGGAATGGATCCCTGCGACCATTCAGCTATACAGACCAAGGCGTAACACATCGTTACATGCTGGGAGTAAAGGATAAGAGGCCTTTTCACAGCAGCTGTAGAACAAGTTGAAAGCACAGCCCCATAAGATATGCCTGAACCCTCTCAGGGCTGTGGTGCTTGGCACCGGGCAAACTCCAGCCATGCTGCAACACAGGTGTGTGACCTCATGGGTTTATTAGGGGCAACATGGGCAGCCTGGGTCAAACAGTGAATGAGAAGCCAGATGGGGATTATTAAAGCCTATAGCATCTTTTCTTGTCATGTCTAAAACATGTTTCATCACACATATGTGCTCTTGTTTTGTAAACATTTCATGAAGTCACATAAACACACACACACAAGATTTGACCCCTCATCATGGGGACAGACTTTACTCACCTGTACATTAGTAATGGAACAAGAAACCACCCACCAAGCGGCCTTGTAACTCCTGTCTCTTAAACGTGTCTTAAATGCAAACCACAGGGTCAACCATGTGTAAGGCAAGGTGTGTGCATGTTTGTGGGGTTGGGTGGGTGCGTTAAGGCCAGAGTGTTTGACCTCACACCGCCCTGCATGATACAAGACATGGAACAAGCACTTGACTTCACACATGTATCTGTGTGTTTGTGTGTTTATGTTATTGTTTCTCTTACTGAAAAGATCCTGACCGAGTTCTTGTTGTCTTTGTCGCAGATGAAGTTAACTCTCCGCCTGGTGAGGCGTAGCTCCTCAATACGTGGGGGTTTCACGAACACCACGTATGGTTTAAATTCAGATGTGTACACGTGCTTTATCTTCTGCGGTGACAAAGACAAAAAGATGGATGTCAGATGAATGCAGAAGTAATACGTTTTCTAAACAATGTAGACACATTGAAAGAATAAAATAAGATTTCAGAAGATCAAGTAAATGTTGAATAATCCTAAATAAAAAGATTTGTGTAGAATGAGGAATCCATGAAGGATTACATGTCACACAAGCAATGATGTGTAGCAGACACCCCAATGTCCACACATGTACTGTCCTCATGTACCACAGCATCAACTGTTCCCACTGTTGACGTAGGGAGAGTAAAGAGCGCTATGTGATTCCTCCGATAGTTACCAGTTCCTACTTATTAGCAAGGAACTTCATTGGCAGAGCATAACTAATGGGGATCATGCTATCTCTACTCTGCCCAGGCAACTCAACAAACTAGTAGCATGCAATCCCTCGCTGGCTTCCCACCACTGCCAATTGTGTTTGATGGAGGGTCTGTCCAAGAGGGAATCACCATTGCCAAGAACTTAATCTCCACAAAAAATATCTGCATATGAATGCAGTCTTTAGGCAACAGGACAAAATTTATGTATAGGAAGTGTTCTGGTTTTCGTTTGTAGGCCGAATAATATTGACCATCAAATTTGAGTGGGCTTTGGTTGAATGCACCGGGTGGAGAGAAAAAGATTGGCTGAAATGCAATCTCGGAACCCATCGGCTATCAGAGAAACTCGGACTGTAAACAATGAGCAGCACACGGTAAAAGAAAGTCTTGGCCGGATATCCGTTTGCTACACCAGAACCCCAGAGATATAGCCCCTTGCCCCCCAGATTCTGCTATCAGACCGATGGCCGAGGAAAGTAGGTTTTTATTATTTAAACTTCATTACTGAAAGGCAATCGTCGCAATTAACATTTTTAGTATGAAGCACAAGTGTGAATGATTTACCAGAACACATGAATTATTTGGCTAAAACACTTCCTTCTCCTCTGAAACTTGGTAAAATTGGCTATACGTAAACATGAATTGAATTTTCTTTTTTTAAACGGCATAGCACTCACATTAGGGTGCACACACAGGAGGCACACCTTGCCCTCATCCATCACCCTGTGCACAGAGTCTAGACTTGTTCCATAGTAGTGTCCACTGTATCTCCCATATTCTACAAACCTAGAGGCAGAAAGAAACAGGGACAGGAACAGACAGGAAATACAGTAAAGGTCAGCATAAAATGGTATTCAGACAGAAGTAGAAATGGTGGACATCACTCTGATGAAAAAGGTGAGGGAGTGGGACTATTTTTAACACCATGGGAAAGGAAACACCCGCTGATGTACCTGTGATTGAGAATATCCTCTTCAAACATGTGAATTGACACAAAATTATAATCCACGCCTTCATTCTCCTGCCTTCTCTTCTCACGTGTGGTGTCTGAAAGAGAAAGGGACGGGAGGCTGAAGACAGCTGTAAAAAGATGTAAAACCATTGAGTGCCAGACCAGAGGTAAAGATGACAGTTCTGGATATCTGTCTTACGTGGTACAGTCACGCCATAGTGGTCAGGGTCTGAGAGCAGGAGCCTCCTCTTCAGCTCATTAACGCCAACGCCGCTGGGCCCTAGAGACAAAGATGAAAACACTGTGTTCTGTATGTGCGTATTCATTCCCAATATCCCTGTGTACTAATGTTTTCCTCACAACATCAAATAGGCTTGGTGATCTGGTGACACATCTGTCTTTATCATCAGAGAAGGAGAAGGGGAGCGAGAGAGAGAGTCAGACAGACAGAGCTCTGATTTCATACTGATTTCAGTCTGAAAATGATTCTCCAACCAGCCTCACTCTTTTCCTCCGCCGGTGTCTCTCTATTGAACATTAAACGCTCCCATGCCCTCTGGAAAATCCATAGCATCACATCTAAACGTGACATCTGCAAAGCCACACAGTATCAGTGTCATTATAGTGTAGGATGCACAGGATGAACACACACATACACACACATACTGTAGCATCTGGGATTTTCTTCTAAAGCAGGTTTCTCCAGCCCCAGATTGCATCAGACTCTAATGGAGCGCCGTCTGAAAGTAGGATTCCTGACATACCTGCCTTTTCCATCACAAGCTCGATACAAAATATCAAGTTTATAGACTCTCCACTCTTACACTGCTGATGTCTTTCACAGCTGCGCCACAGAACTGTAGAGGAGCATCGTCGGACACTGTGGATACTTTCTCCTGACCTTTTTTTTTTTTTTTTACAAGAGTTACACGATCTGTAGGGCTTAAAGTGGCTGGCAGTCGCTTTCACCAACTTTCCTAGGGCATAACGGCTATTGTTTCATTCAAAGTGCGTATGCAATGCAAACAAAAATGGATATTTTTCCAACCTGGTCAAACATTATCCAACTTGTGCTGTTTTAGCAATCCAGGTTTTGGTTTTCCCGTCCATAACTCTCATTGCCAATAAGCTATATATTCTTAATGATGACCTCCGGTCAATGAAGAGCCTCCACAGCAGACAGTAAAACGTAATCCAAAGTCGGGGTAAGCTCCAACTCAATTAAAGAAGTCTAAATCTAAATCCAAGCTGTCTTAACTGTTCCAGTTTAATGATGGAGCACTTGGCTGACATTATGTGGGATCTTATTCACAATCCAGTCATCCCCTTCTCTCCATTCACCTATCATTTATCTCCTCTCTATCTGGTTTTGTTTTTGCGCCTCTTCAGTTCCTTTTGATTCTTTCTTCTCTGCCTTCCACCTTCGATTTTCTGTCCCTCTTCTCGCATCGCTCCCCCTCCTCTTCTTTCTTTGATTTCCCCCGGTCACAGATGACCTACAGTTGTATCGTAATATGGCATTAGAAAGACCTTCAGCAGGGCTCGATGTAAAATTCCCCGGGGAGAGATATAGCTAAAAAATACACAGAGCAGGCCTGCAGGATTGGCAGAGAAGTGAATCTGGGGTGGGCCACTTGGTAACTTAAGAGAACACAATATATTCTGACTTGGAGTTCTCTGACAGTGTTTACGTGCCTCTGATGTGAAGGATTGTTCTTGCACTCAATAGTGAGGACATGAATCTTCATCAATGCATTAAGTTTTCTTTTGATCAACAACCGTGTCAATAATACTGTTCTTTTAGTAAATGGGATAGTGTTGTTTTTAATTTTTTACTCTATATGGACATGGTACATATAACCAAAGTGAGTACCAGGTTATAAACTTTGTATATAGCAATGTTATATGCATACAGTCTATCACAGTAGTTGCTCATAGACTAAATCATAGTATAGGAACCTATTTTACAAGATTTTGGCATTTTGCTTTCAAACATCTCCACACAAGATGGGAACGCTCCTGTTTCCGTATGTTTAGCTCATACGCACCAACAAGAACGACCAGACGGTGTCTGTCCTTTGGGCCTCTGTGGACGGGGATCACTTGTTTGTAGGTAGGGGGACAAACTGCGCTGTGTACCCCTGTGCTCCACCTCCTGCACCGAGCCACTTCTCTGACCCAGCTGCTCTTTCTCCCGAGTCGGAAACTCCTTCTTAAACCAGCTGGAAAAGAGAGAGAGAGGGAGCTTAGACCTGCCATGTGCCAATTTGGTGCTGGGCAGGTAGCATTAATAGTATTTGATGCTGATGACAGCTGCCTGCTGTGGCTGGAATTAATGTTGATGAGAGTGGTGAGAGTGAACCAAAACATTCAAATCGCAGCCTGTAAAATCAAAACAATAAGCAAAAAGTGGCTAAAATGGTTCGATTTGTCACTACTAACCCCTTTCACATTACACATAGTCATTTGATCCTTTGTTAATATCGGAATGTTGATCAGTTTCTCTTTAAGGACACATATTCATGTTCTCTGAAATCAAACCAAGCTGCACATACAGAAGAAGGAGTTTAAAAAAAACAATTCAACTTTACGCAATGACGAATGCTACAACCAGGCCCTATGTCTATTTGGGCCATTTTCACGTGATTTACGTTTATTACAATCAAAAGTTTGAGATAACTGCATTAACTTCACACATTAACAAGTTCCACATGCATGTGAGGTTTGATTAATTTAATACTAAAGTACGATCCATCGACACTGCTTCCCTTTGTGCAGCACTTGGACATCACTTGATTAAAACTGCGAACACTGAAACATTTTGAAAAAAGCATCAGACAGACCCAGATGACAACAAGGATCACGACTTCCTAGAGCTACTAGGAATGTGAAGCAGAATAAAAGTGTAAAACACCATCAACACCGCCACCCAAACTCTGCTGTCAAGCACCATCCTGAAAAGCCCAAATCCTGCAGTCCACAGACGACAACTCAGGCTGTCACGCGTGGCTTGTAGGCCCTCTGACAGCCAGCGCCTGCCAAGTGACTGTGGTCTGGCCTGGCTTGGCAGACTCGCTCTCTTTCATGATGTTAACTGCTGCTAAGTGATGCTGCCAGGCTTTCTTTGACGTCAACTGTAATTTCACTTTGTAAGCATATCTGTCCATTTCCTCTGAGGGCAACATGGCACCGTGAGTAGAGATTTCAAACTTTGTTTACATGGGATTTAAACTAATGATTTCATTGAGAAATGTCAAAGGGTAATACACACTTTACAAAATCTATGTTGTACAGCAAACGAGAAATCTTATTTCCTAGAATGAAATAAGGTCTAGGGGAAAACATATCGTAATTGTCAATCTTAAGGAATACTGGCAGTGAAGTTCATCATGTGTTAGAGAAAATGCTCTCAGCTGTAAAACCGTAGTACATTTTTGGAAATGCTGCAAGCTATTTCTGCTTCATTTGACAGTATGAAATAAGGGTGAGATAAAACTGCGAGGAGAGTGAATACATGCAATGCATGTCATGAACTGGGCCTGGGCCCTTCATGTCAAGATAATATGATATGAGTCCAACCTGCAGTGCAAGAGAGTGGACATAAACTCTCAGTATGAAGCATTGTAGTCCAAGATCATTTAGTGCATTTCAGTGGTTCTGAATATGTCAGTCTTACCATTTAAAGGAATAGTTTAACATTTTGTGAAATATGCTTATCCGCTCACTAGCAAAGAATTAGACAAGAAGATCGATGCCACTCTATCTAAAGTCACGATGAAACTGAACTTAGCCCTTTTAGCTTCTGTAACGTGACATCCAGTATTTCTGAGTGAAGCAAAATATCTGGGCTGCAGAGGCTATTCTAGGATCAGACCTTTATGGGAATGTGTCACGAATACAGGGCCTTGCAAAAGTGTCCAACCCCCTGCTAAATCCCCCGTTTCACTGGATAAAAATTAATACATACATTATTTTTCATGTTATTTTAATTTACAAAAAATACTGCTTTTAATGAATGAAAAGTTTTACACCACAAAATATTTTATAGGAAAAGTTTTGTTTCAGTTTAGTTTTGCTAGCTATTACCAGAGCCTCTCTCGGCTACTGTGACCTACGGTCAAGTGCGGCTACACGGCCGAGTGGCAAGGTTAGCTAGCAGCTTGTAAATAAATGTATGTACATATATGTTCAAGATAGGTTGTCCAACATGTATTTGTGATATAACAAGAGATAACTGAACAATATCAGAAAACACCTACCAGCACCTCTAACACTCCCTAATTAGCACTTTATATCACATTTGTTCATGAAAGAAAATAAGGGAAAAACAACACGTTGGATTTTAATAGGATTATATGCTTCCAGCTTCAGTTTGTATGCTAAGCTAAGTTAACTTGCTGCTGCCTTTAAGCTTAAAATTGAACGGACAGGCAGAGGGGTATTAATTTTCTCGTCTCATTATCCGCAAGAAAACCAATGAGTGCATTTCTCAAACTGTTAAAGGACAGACAGAGAACCACTGTAAATCTAAAAAAAGCTATAAGCCTGTTTTTCCCCCTTCACCATGCCTTTACTCGTGTATCTAGGCAGAGTACTCCACCATTTCCCTTGTCTTTCAGCCACTCTCTGCTCTGATTTCTCTGCATGCAGTCATTTGGTCGTGCAGCATCGATAAAGGTTTACATGCCAGACAAAGAAGAAACACAGAGTCTGAACCACATCATCAGGTGGAAGCTGGCCTGAGATAAGATGAAATGCACATTATCAAATGCACATGACTTTTGGAACTGATATAATGCAACATCTGTAATTACCTTGCCTTGTACAGACATAAGGAGCCTTTTTACAATCAGCCATAAGTGCACGCCCCCATATGAACATCCAACATATGCACACACGCAACACACACAAGCACATCATATCCAATCCACGAGATCAAGACAAATGGGATAAATGGGAAGTCTAAAACCACATTTGCTGTTCTAGTCCTCTCCCTTAAATCCCCAAACCACATAACTACATCATCATATGAACTAGTTTGTACTGTAAATATAACCAGGGTCTCCTTTTGTTGCAGTGTTTTTTCCATCAATTTTTATTGCTAAGTTCAATATATATTTGATATATGTGTGTTGTTGTGAGATGTCATGTCCAATGGCCCTGACTTGAGTGGTCAAGTATCATACTGGTTCATTTTCCAGTATCAGTGGGATTTGAGTGGAACAAGTCAAACATCTCACCAATGTGGATCCCTGTTATAGCTCCGTAGTCTACATCCTCCATGACTGGAAAAACAGGAAGAGAGAAGAGGAAAGAGTGAGGAAATCGTGGACACAAACCACAAAGGGAAGACATGTGCGTCACTCTGAAATTTCATACTCAAAGTATTAGCATATGTTCTGACCCAAATCTCCTAATATTTTTGCTTTGGACATTCTAATAATAGTTTCATTTAGAAGTGATATCCACAAATTTGAAATATTAATAACTACCTTACTCTTACAAATTGGTTGTTAGCAAAAACTAGCACATTGCGGAGGGCCAGATACTATAAACCTGCTTGGAGTAACATTTAACGGAATTCTTTCCATTTTGGAAATACGGCGCAGGGGAATTACATGATTATTATTTTTGGATAATACACCTCTTTAAATCTTTAAAAACCCCAAACCAAAACCTAAAATATACATGTGTATTACATCATCTTAATTATGCTCAAGGTACGTTTTCAACAGCAAATTCAAAGAGACAGTACCTTCCCCCTCATCTGTGGCGCATGTGGAGAAAACAAAAGCAGTGAGTACAACGGGAGGGCAGCAGAGCTCACCCATGACCCTGACCTTGACCGTGATCTTCAGACATGACCTTAAGCAGCTCTAGTATGTTTATTGGAAAGTGTTAATAAAAAGCTTTTATTCTTTTCAGCTGTGGTGTATTTATGGACAAATGTCGGCTCATCACCTGGTGGTTTGACTCGTCGAGGTTTGAACAGCGCTTTAGGTCGCTGTAGTGCAACTCTCCTGTAGAAAGCCAAATAAAACGAGGCTGAATCATAACAGGATTTAATCTTAAAGATATTATATGACAGTGTTGTAAGTGAGTGAACGTCGACTAAAAAGCATGAAATGACAACCTCTCATGGAGCTGCTGCGAGGGGATGAGCCCTGCCCGAGTGTTGCTGTCCCTGAGGTGACAGGCCTGCCACCAGGTGTCATCCTCCATGCTGACAATCTGGAGGACATCGCCCCTTTTAAAGGCTACTGCTGCATCCTTGCACGGAACGGTGGGATCCTCGTTCGGATCGTAGTCAAATAGAGCCTGCATGAACAGCTGAGGAGAGAAAACATGTTTAAACAGGTGACAAAGGGAAAAATACACATTCTATGTAATCGATTTATTCATTTGTCTCTTTTCCTACTGCAGCTTTGTGAACTTCTTCTGTATCCTAGCAATGGACACAACATCTTTGTCTAGTGCTTTTTTTCTTAACATATGTTGGTGTCATTTTTGAGAAATGACCATGATCATAGAAAATAATTTGTCTTAATCCATTGCAAATGCTCCCTGCTCTAACAGTTTCCAGCTTGGACATCCACTACATGTATGTGGTGGTAGTGGCCTAGAACTCTTCCGAAACAAAAAAGGATCGTGGAACTTCAATTTTTCCACATAAGGTGAGTAGATGTATTGGTAATGTTGAATTGAGTTGACGTGGCTCAACACGTGTGATGCGTGCAAAATGATAAATCAAGTATTTAAATGATAAAAAAAGCGGTAAATTGTAATAAAATTAGTGAGTGTCTAATCCTTGACTGTCTGATCTGAATTTAGTTCTTGACAGTGCGCTGCTTTAGTGACAGCACCGTGGCAAAAACACAAAATATAACCAAACGCACAAGATACCACTGATTTCATCTCTTTTTACTGAAACCAGCTGGGCAGCTTTCCCCATGCAGCCAGATTGCATGCTACTAAGTTTATGTAAAAAAAGAAAAAACACACGGCATGGAATACGTGTGGTAAATATTTACTGTACCGTCTTATTTGATGACATTTCTTCCTTGGAGGAGGCAGGAATGATTTTGAATGTAACTTCACCCTGAGAACGAGCCTGCGCAAGAGCAGTTACAAGAAGCAGTTAGATATTTTAGGAAATTCTTATTTGCTTTCCGGGCAAAAGTTAGATGAGAAGATTGACACCACTTGCTATGAAGCTCCAGGCAACAGCCAATTAGCTTAGCTTAGCATAAAGACTGGAAGCAGGATGAAACGGCCAGCCTTGTTCTGTCCAAAGGTAACAAAGTCAGCTTACCAGCACCTATAGATTCAGTAAATAACATAATTGTCACGTGTTTAAATCTGTACGAAAAGCATAAATAGCGAAAAATTTAATTTTCTTTTTAGGAAAGAATTTTCCCCTGTTTCTAGTACAGTATATATGCTATGTGCTAAGCTAACCGTTTCCTGGCTGTAGCTTCATATTTCATATATAGGATAAGGCTGGTGGTATTGTACTGTGTTATACTGTCAATAAATCCAATTAAAATAAGTTAATCAAAAAGATTCTACTAACAAAAAAAAAAAACGGGGACATTTTCAGTTTGACAGTCAATACATCATTGAAATATCCAATGTCATTATCTATGAAATAAAAAAAGGGGCCAATTACAGTTTCATGTATTTTGATCATGGTGACTGTTACTGTAATAAACTATGGTGCAGGCCAACTGAAAAAAATGGGAACTAACTAAGTAATTTATCAGACTTTGTAAACCTATCAGAAAATCATTGTTTACAGGAAATGGTAAACTATGGAACACACTAGCAAAGAAAATGCCCAAACTACAATAGTTCAATAGTGCATTTAGAATAGAATAGAATGTATCTTTATGGTCCACAAGGGTGGAAATGTGTCTTTGCCTCAACAAACACAAGAAACAACAACACATTTAAAACGGGGACGTCTATACTAACAAGCATTGTCTGTGAAACATTAACTGTGCAGCCAAATCCTGATATATCTTATTCCTCTGTCCCATAAAGCTCCAGTGTTTTTCCAGAAACTATTAAAACACATCAATGAGCCACAGTGTGAGACTGGGTGACATGTTCATTATCATGAACATTGGCACCGTACTTCATTTTACTTCAATGCACCATCCTGCTCCTGTAGGCCTACATCCTCACTAGTGCACCAAATGTGGATTAATCCGCAGCAGAAAATAGTCCCAAACAAATGCACTATTTACTCCACTTTGAGTATTGTTTTCTAAAAACTACAGTGCCCAGCAGTTTTTTAGGAAATTACTGAGATCTCTTCTCAAACAAAACTCTTATTTGTGACTCATTTAAAAAAATTTTTAAAAGGTTTTACGTCTTTAATCTGAACAAATAGGGCTGGATCTGAGAGACACAGACTGACGCTGTGTTGGGTTTATTTTATTTTCATGGGATTTGTTGACAATGAGCAAAATATCAAACAATGTCAGCCTTACACTGTAAGTTAAAACACTGAAAAGAAGAAAGAAAAGGTTGAGAGCGAGAGAAAAGAAGGAAACAGAAACCTCCAATGAGAAGAATCAAACAATGTGACCAAACAGCTGAGGTGAGACTAACCAGAAGAGAAAGGATTTCCTTTGGCTTCCTGTTCTCCAATGAGACTCCGTTCACCTCTTTCAACTCATCTCCTTCATGGATCAGGCCTTCAAAGTGTTGGAAATACATATGGAAATTTGTACCACATGCTCTTCTCTGTAACATGTTCATTTCCTATGTGCACTTGTAATGTTACTACAACTTATTATAAAGGTAGTGTGAGAGAGTAGAGTGAAAATGTAGTCGATAAAAATGTGTCCACTTACCACTTTTTTCAGCTGCACCTCCTCTCATGATCCTCGCCACAACAATAGTCCCAGTGGATTTATCCATTTTAATTGTTGCCCCCTTGAGGAAGGTGATTAGTGAATGAAAGGTTGATGGACAAACAGAAGAGCAGATGCACAGAGGCAATGAGGTCAAGCGATGGACGGTGAAAATAACATGTTGGTTTTATTACAGTTCAGACAAGCTTCTTATTAAGAGTCACTTCATTCCAGTGGAGGTTATTTGTATCAAGACAGGACTATTTAACCGAATGCCTTCATGTAACACACAGAGCGCTGGAAAAAAGGATATCCAAATCAACATTATTTTCAACAGATGTTATTGATGTGGAGCAAATCGCAATGGAAAGAGCATCTTATGTAGCGGAGTACAATCAGCTCACGCTCGGGTGTAACCCTGTTGTCTGGAAAACGGGAACATGCTGGATCGATCAAAGAGACCGTGTCAGAAAAAGGTCAGTCCCCTTCCAATCTAGTTTTGTGATCAATACAAAAGTATGTTCTCTATTATTGGTCCAAAGCAAAATTCCACTCTCAAAGCTCAAACACTAACACACGAGCATACACACACTGCAAAAAATGTTCATCATTAAGTCAATTATTCTCATATTTTCCTCAAAACATTTTTTTTTTTCTTTTAGAAGATTTAAGGTATGTTTTTGGAGCGTTTGTTTGTCTTTTAGTTAGCAGGATATCTCAAAAACTTTTTAACAGATTTCAAAGAAATAATTCGAAAGTAAGGCCACAGGCTAGGAAACAAATATTTTTTATGTGGATCCAGGTTTTTTATGTTAATGGTATTTTAGGGCGGGGGGGGGGGGGTCTGGCACTTGTACCCCACAGCTGTCCATCCCTATATGTATTTTATGGAGATCTTGTCCAAATGCAGTTCCAAAATAAATTCTGAACTTTGTTTTATTATTAAAATAACAAATTTAGAGGATTTTGTGGCCTTGGCGGAGGTTTGCGTTCTTTGTAGTTTGGTTCGTTTTCAGGCCAGATTCACTTGATCCAGGAAATTTCAAGAAATAAGTAACAATGGCTTGGAACAAGGTGGAATAAGGCAGATCATTCTGGTAGTATCAAGAAAATTAGCTATGATTAAAGACTTTGAAACTAGTTGATTTACATCAAAAACAGAAAAGAAATGATCCCAATCCATTTTAATGGTCAATACGGCTTTAAAAGACTAATTTAGGAGACCGTTTTGCAGTGGTTATACATATACACATGCGTAAATATGCACGCACAAACACACAACAATGCTGAAACTATGTTGTGCGTCACAGCAGATATATGGCAACAAAGATGTGGAAGAATTGACTCTGTAAATTCCTGGCTGCTGCAGGAAACTTTTCTTATGTTTCCTGTCATTCCAAGGGCTGTAGTCCTCGGCATAGGCTACAGGGCTTTAGCAGTCACGCAGTTTGACAACATGACATAAATTCAGTCAACAGAGAAAAATTCAGCTGTCCCGTGGATATGTTTATTGCTTTGAACTGACTGTGTGTGTCAGATATTGTGGCTGGACAAATTACAAAGGTCTAAGTGCAGTTGCCTTGTCACATGGTTGTCTTAACTTAACTACTTGCATTTGTGTTTGTTTTGTGTCCATTACAAGGCCAGGGAGACTGAATTAGAAACAGGCTGACAGACAGTTAACTACAGTTGTATTTGTTTTTAGAGCCATATAGAAATATAATTATTTGCTTTCCTGCCGAGAGTTAGATGAAAAGATTGATACCACTCTTATATCTTTACATTAACGTAAATATGCAGCTAGAACCAACAGGAGGATGTCTTAGTTAAGCATCACGGTTGGAAACAGAGGGAAACAGCTGGCCTTGCTTTCCGACAGCTCCAAACTTCACTAATTAACACATTATATCTCATTCCGTTTGTGTCAATAAAATAAAAACACCTCTCAACAGAGCCAGGCTAGCAGTTTTTTCCGTTTCCAGTCTTCACTGTAAGTTAAGCTAAATTGCTTTAGCTGCACAGCAATGCGGATGTGCCTTAAACATGCATTATTTCCAATGGCCAGTAGGGGCGACTCCACTGGATGCAAAAAGAAGTCCTGTTGTATAGAAGTCTATGAGAAAATGACCCTACTTCTCACTTAATTGATTTCCTCAGTAAACATTTTCCTGAAGAGATTATGGTGTCAATCCCTAGTTTCAAGTCTTCTTCAATACAGCATGATGATCATTTTGTAAATGATGGTCTCATTAGACAATATATCAGGATATGCTTCAGCGCGTAGCTATCTTCTGATTGACAAGTTGCTACGACGGCGCTGTCCGTTTTGGGTGTTCTCCGTGTTTTCGTCTTACAACTATAACCCTTTCACAATGTTTTCAGTTCATAAAAGTTATTTGTAACATTTTAGTCACCCAAAAAATGTCTTGTTCAGCGTTCGGTTGTACTGAGGTCAACCCTCTGGTGTCATTTCGAGCTCCAAAAAGTAAGATGGCTACGGCCAAAATGTTAAACTCAAGCCTTCAAAACTTTACGAACCAATGGATGACGTCACGGTAACTAACTATTTGTTATATACAGTTTATTGTTGCACATTAAGTCAGGCATGAGAGTGATACTGTATCAACCTTCTCATTAACTCTCAGCAAGAAAGCATATAAGTGTATTACCTAAAATGTCAAACTATTTCTTAAAGCCAAATAGGGGATAAATCACATTTTTAGCTTGACCTGTAAAATATAAAGACATGTTTACTGACCAGGGGGTCTTTGGTTTTAACCAAACTGACAATTTTGACAGAATCTTCATCCTCCTCCAGTACATCGTCAGGTATTGGTGGCAGAGTAGGCTCAAAGTTTCTCTGAGCTACAGCGTCATGGACACACAGGAGACTCTGTAGATAAAACAGAAACACAGTGAAGGTGCTGATCTGCCTTCAGGTATGTCACTTTGAATTCTAGGTGCTGTGAATAGATGTGGCACTGGGGATAGTATCCTGTAATGCATCTCACTTTGTATGGAAAAATGGCACTGGCTCAGGCCAGCGGCATACTCCAAACAAAATGGAAACCAAAGTGTTGGCTGTCAAGCTGCTGTCAAATTCAGCATTGTGAACAAATGCCAGTGTAATCACGGCAAAAATCTGTTCATTTAATGGCATCCATTCTAGATGGGAGCACACTGAAGAACCTGTCACCAGTTTTACCAGTGAAGATTTAAACCAAGCAGCAACCTCCTGGGTCTGGAAACTCAAACCTACTTCTCACTGCTGACGAGTTTAGGGTCTCTAATGCTATTTTCAAGTCTTCTTTAATGCAGCATGATGTTCATCTTGTAAACTATGGTCCCATTTAGAGTAAAATAGACGATAAAGCAGCGTATGCTTTTTTAGGGGGTGGCTACCTTATAATTGATGGGTCGCTACCACACGGTGTTGTCCTGAGTGTTGTAAGCCTTTGGACTGAAGTGTTGTAACCCTTCCACAGTGTTTTCAGTTCAGGAAATGTAATTATAACATTTTGGTTGCCTAAAAATGTTCAGTGTTTGGTTGTACTTAGATCCATCTTCTCGTGTCACTTCTGGTTCCAAAAAAAACAGATGGTGACGGACAAAATGCCAAACTCAAGGCTTAAAACCGTAGCCTTCAAACTAATGGGTGACGTCAGGGTGACTTCGTCCACTTCTTACCGACAGTCTATGGTTCAAACCAACATTTTTAGGCTAACTGGTTAGGCTAAAAATGGTTAAATGTAATTGCGAGGTAAAAAATGGTAGGCAAATAAAAATGCCACCAATCCCTGTTGAGTGATTAAAGGTGACTGAGACTGTGCAAAAATTCCAATAACTTTGGCTGGCCTGCCTGCACTCACTACAGCAACTTAATCCAAATACAGCACTCTCCTCTTGGTCACAAGCCTTCAATTTTGCCTGTGCCAACCTGCCAAATTTGATTTAGTCTGGACTGTACTGCCAGCCTGCGGGCCACCTGAAAACAACCCCCCACACTGCTAACAGTCGTACTTCCTCAGCTCAAACAACACACGTCTTCGGAAAAAGACTTTCCAGTGAAAAGATGGTGAATAGATATATGACTCACTATCAATGCCCAGACAGTTCATTTAAGTTCATTCTTTGTTAACTTTGGCCGTGCGAATTCTCTATGGTTTGTTTGCTGAAAAACAAGGTAGAATAAAAAAAAAAAAAAAAGGAAATTTACTGTAATAAAAAAGTAGAGAGTGGGGGGGGGGGGGGGGGGGGTTGCGGAACATCTGCTCATCAACTTCATTTTACCAATCAGCCAATACATCTGTCAGTTAGTCTACTTATCCATGTTGTCCATCAACAGTTGCCCTGCTCAGAAGCTGCCAGCGCGTGAGCAATGTGTCTCTGGCCACTTTCAGAGACAGGTTTTCAAAAAACAAACATTCATTCACACAATATTATACCCTGAGTCTCTCATAAGTATGTGTGAGCTCCTCCATCGGGGCCAAGAACAAACAGGTCATTAGGACTGTTTAAACAAACCTGTTAGTTCTCCTCTGGCTTCAGCTCCTCATTAAGAAAAGCCATGACTTCTGCAGCTCACTGGAAAACCCTTGGCTGTGTGTGAGTGTGTGTGTGTGAGAGAGAGAGAGAGAGAGAGAGAGAGAGAGAGAGAGAGAGTGTGTGTGTGTGTGTGTGTGTGTGTGTGTGCGTGCATGCGTGCCTGAAATAGGACTGTCAGCAAATCTGAAATAAGGAAACATGCATTTGAGTAGTATGGGCCTCTACTTGAGTGAACACTAATAAACATAACTAGGGAGTAGTTTAGCTTCAATTCCAGTGTGGTTAGTAGATGTCAGCACCTCTCAGAGGGCAAAATGATTAGGTGAAATACATACAAATACAATTTACAGTTGGATTAATTTGTCACTTTGTATGACTCACATAAGCCCTTTGATGTGCGTGTAAACTCTGGTGCTCAGTCGCCTGAACAGCATCAAAATAGCTCAGATTAAGCATTCCTGCGTGGAAATGAGTTTCTCAGATTACAGTTCAAGTGTTAGCTAGGTCAAGAGAAATGACTGAACATGTAACCACACTAGAGAAGGTTTCTTTTATTGTTAATGATCCACTGGGGCGCTGAAGTGGAAGTAAGCAAAACAACTTCTTCCGAGTGGGTTACATTCTTGCTTCATAAATGGACCGTGTGAATGGCGATTATAGGATATGCTTCAGTGATAGAAACTGCACTCTTGCACAGTGTAAGGCACGTTTATGTATGTGTGCGGTAATATTAAAGAGATTAAGAAGTCACTGAAGGGAAAAGTTTGACATGTTTGGAATATGCTTATTCGCGTTCTTGCCAAGAGTTAGATGAGAAGAGCGATACCACTCTCTATTTAATATGAATACGCTAGCAGCAGGTTAGCTTAACTGGCGTAGAATAAATTGGAAACAGGGGGAAACATTAGCTTGGCTCTGTCCAAAGGTTACAAAAGTTTACCTACTGGCCCCTCTAAACAAATGAACACCTTATAGGCCTATATGGTTTGTTTGTTTTCCGTACAAAAACCAAAGTGTAAGAAATGAGAGATTGTGGCTTTTCAGGAAGTTAAGGAGTTTCTTTTTTGTTTTTTGTACCTTTCAACAAAGCAAAGGTAACTGTTTTCCCCTGCTCCCAGTCTTTATGCTAAGCTAAGGTAAGATAATCAGTCTCTGGCTGTAGTATCAAATTTGTGTTTCAAATATTTGTATTGGAAGCATTTGTGCATTTTCCCAAAAATGAAAATTGAAGAGAGAGAGAGAGAGAGACTGAGAGACAGACA
>CALSBV010010931.1:1582275-1635291 GCA_943590825.1 Bovichtus diacanthus | reverse complement strand
TATATATATATTAAACATTTTTAAAAACTATAACGCATTTACATGTAACTAGTTACTCCCCAACAGACCACACAGCGCACCAGTCTTCACAGAATATCATTAGCTTCTTCACTGCATCCTGCACATTGTCACCGTCGTTTTCTACTTAATGTGCTTCAGGGAACAAAGAGGGAAAGACCCAGTCAAGATGCCGGCGAACAGTTTCCCCAGGGACATGGACTACAGACAAGAGGCCTTGCAGGACAAAGTCTCAACAAGTAAGTTCAACAGTTATAAAAGCTAAGCAATGTGGTTTTTACATAGTCCTGCTCACCCAACGTTGTGGCTAGCTCAGGGTTTCCGTTGGAATCTTTTGTTACCGGTCCACGTGTCCTGGAAGATGTCAATGTCGCCTGACGGATGGGAGAAATTCCGGTCCAATATATATCCAATATGCATCACCATGAAGGCTCAACATTTTTGTTTTGGGAAAATCAGCGGTGTCCATAACTTCAGATATGCGCTACACATTCATACCGGTACATTAAAAAATAAATAAAGGGATGTGTGAAAATAACATTTTAGCGTATTTTAATGCAATTATTTTTCACCGGAGATTTAAATAGGTTGGACTTCAACAGGTTTTTTTTTTTACTGACTTTCATTTAGTAGCTTTGTCTGGTGCACAGATTTACCTGGACATTGTGTTGAGTAATGCTCTGCTCGTCCGCACAGAGACCACATCAGGGGACCAGTCCACAGCATCCAACTCCGGCCATTCCTCCTCTTCTTCCTCTTCTCAGAGCCTGAACTCTGCTCCTGGTGCTTTAGGCTCCACCCCCTCCGCCATGTCCTCCTCCTCCTCTTCCTCCTCTTCGGGGCAGGTGCCTCAGTCTGTCCAGTCCCCGTCACCAGCGCTGCTGCAGGACCCAGCCCTCCTGCATCAGCTCCTTCCGGCGCTGCAGGCTACTCTGCAGATGAACAACGGCAGCATGGACATGGCTAAACTCAATGAGGGTGAGGGCACAAAATATCAAAGAAACACAAAATGTCACTTTCACACATCTGTCTTCCAAAGCGTCCTCTTTCGATATTATTACCAGGGTCACCAAAGTGGTGGATTTTCATCTCCTACACATGGGGGCGTTTAATAATGTCATTTCTCGTGCTTTTGTAGGGCTGTCAATGAATATTCTAAATTCAAATATATATTCAAATAGTAAAAAAATTTATTAAAAAAGAAAAAGCACGACCACAGCTGTCGGCCTCGCGCTGCACTGAATGCACCGCATGACAGTAGTCGCACAACGTCCCTGTCACTGATTTGAAAATGTCACATCATGACGAGGTGAACGAAGAATAACTCGCACCCGCAGAGAGCTCGGCCACAGAGAGGGGGGCGGCGAGCGAGCGCTGCGTCATGCAAACAAACCACATACCTCTCAGCTGAGTGGAGTCATGACCACGGGAAACATGTACGTGTGGTACTTTTTAATCTAACGTTTATACTTTTTAAACGGATAACACGTTTTATATTGTGATATTTACTGAAAAATTACTTGCAACACAGCCAACAGCACACAGGAAACGTTCCGCTCCCTGGTGATCTCCCTCAAATAGTCCGAACCTAATATTCCAAATGTAACTTATGGCCAATTTTGACAGCTCTTGTTCTTTTGCATGGTCCTGTATAACAAATAAAACCACGTATATGTTGCTACTGCATTACATTAAGATGTAAACTTCTCACTGTGGACACCAAATGTTCCCTAAGATCCGCGCTGGCCCGAATAAAAGACGCTTGTGAAAGTTGGGGTCATATTATATTTAACAACCAGACGATTACATGTCGACTACATCTGATGCGCTTTTTTTTTTTTTTTTAATGGAGAAAAAACGTGTTTGTAGCCTTGTTGTTGTTAAGCTAGCAAGTGTTTTCAAGACTGAGTGTGCATCATTTTAGAGTTGGTGTTTCGTTAGCTCATCTTAACCTACAGGGCTCTTTTTTAACAAGCATTCTGAGATTTCTCTGAAAGCTCCTAATTTAGCTTTGATAAATGTAGCAAGGAGTGATTTTAGAAAGGGACAGAAACTTTAAACTTAGTGAGGAGGCATGGCGCGTTCTTTTAAATTGGTTGATAAAAGGAAATAAAAATGCACTCTTAGTGATAATGGGCATAGAATGGACGTGGAATCAATAGGCCTAATCATGGAATTTAGTCTCCATTAAGACATGGTGTAATATGTAATGAACGTCTCTGTTGAATAAATAGTAAGCCATACTTCAGGCCTACTTATGCAGCAGCCTATTCACATGCTGCTAGTTGTTATATTGCTTACGTTTATTTACCATGCTGGTCATTTTAGTACTTAATCTATTTGATATTAAGGGTGGAAAATGGCTCGGCTTTCATCAACTTCAGTGATCTCTGGCCTGTCCGTCGTGACGTTCGTTGCCATGTAAATCCACCATAAACCAACGAACGGACAAACTGCAACGGAAGCAAGTGAAAGAACCAGAAAACCTGACTAGATGGAGGAGCAATATTTATTTACTACGACGTACATTATTTATTTTCTTCTCTGCTTTAAGAAACTCTTAATCCTCTTAAAAATCCAAAGTAACAATTTTTCACTTTAGGAGCTCTCTTAAGGCCTAAGATGCTGTGTGAATACTTTTTTTTAATTTTATCTTTATCAGGATCTAGTCTTATCTGTAAGAGGAAATTCTTAGTAAATATCATGACTCTAAAAATAGTCTCTGTACAAGGAAGCTTTATGAATACGGCCCCAGAAGGCTCATGTAACTGTTTTGCGTCCATGGAGGAAATAAGATTCATGACGAGTTAATAAGAAAGGAGTGCAGTCCTGACGTCCTCAGTGCAGAAACAGACGGTGGATTGAATAATCCCTCAAGCAGTCAAGAATTAACGCTGTCAGAGATGCTGAGGAGAAAATCATTTTTATCTCATTTTAAGAGTGACTGGAGAGAATATGAGGGAAAATGTTTTAATAACGAGGACTCTGTTCTCCTTGGACAGGATATCAGAGAAACGGTGTTGGAAAAAGGAAAGCCTGTCTTTTATTCGGGCCAATACTGTCGTCTGTGTGCACACAGCTGCGTGTATGGCAAAAAAAAAAAAGTCAATATCTTTCCCCCTGTGTGTGTGTTTGTTTTGATCCCGTTATTAATGGGTGACTGTGTTCTGCTGTTACTAACCTGCGCGTTCACTCATTCATGATGAAATTCGTGCTTTTCTGTGTGAACCTGACAATACATGTGTGCTTGTTGTTTAATATTAATTTGCTGGTTTAAAAAAATAAATAAATTAATCTTTCCACCGATCCTAACTGTGTGTGTGTGTCTGTCTGTCTGTCTGTCTGTCTGTCTGTCTGTCTGTGTGTGTCTCTGTCTGTGTGTGTCTCTGTCTGTGTGTGTCTCTGTCTGTGTGTGTCTCTGTCTGTGTGTGTGTGTCCTCCCCTCCCTCCAGTCTTGGCAGCTGCTGTCACCCAAGCTTCCTTGCGGTCTGTGCTTCATAAGCTCCTCACTGCTGGACCTGCTTTCAACATCACTGCTCTGCTCTCAGCCGCTCAGCACTCCAACCAAGGTACGGCCTCGCTGTTTCCTCATCTGCTACACAGACTAATTACCTTTTTATAAAATAAAAAAAAAAAAAAATACAATTTTTATAAAGGGATCTGCCCTCCCTGTCCCCCACACAAGTTTTTTTTTTTTTTTTTTAAATGCAGTGTAAGACACCATTTTTTCTTGTTGACCTTCATTTTTTATGCAAGGTAACTGCATGTATGGCTTAAGGGTTTTTCAGATTGACTAATAGCTGTGTGGAAAAGGAAAACATGCCCTCCCATGTATTCCAATGAGCCTCCTCTGCTGGAACAGGATGTGTTGCATAGCAATCACAACAAAGTGTGCCGGAAACAAAGTTGACACGAGTCTAATTTGTATTAACCTTTTCCATGACCAGCCTTTTTCATTTGCTTGCTGTCAGATTGTTCGCTGTGAAACCGATTTATTCATACGTATACTATGCTCCACTTCAAACTAAGAAATGACCGCTTTGGGTTTTTACTGGTAATGCCAGCGTTGCTGCGTTTCTTGATATTGGTCGCAGCTAACATTCCATGTTTTTAATGTGTAAGAAGACTGAATCGTGAAGGAAAGAGTAGTAATGTAAAGAGTCTATCCCTCCTTCAGCCCAGCACTCCAGTCAGTCTCCCGTCTCCCTGACGTCGGATGCGTCATCACCGCGGCCGTACGTCTCGCCGCGGAACGGCACGCCACAGAGCAACCAGAAATCCCTTCTGGGCATGCATCCTGGCAGCATCACGTCCTCACAAACGAGGGTGAGTCGCACGAACATAAGTAACAGAAAAGCCCAATTTGGACAACGTAGGAGTACTTCCCCTTGCTCATAACTCTCCTCTTCTCTTCTCTTCTCTCTCTTTCTTCTCTACTTTTGTTATGGCTGCCCCCGTTCACTACATCTTTTCTTCCTGGTTCTCGGACGCATGCCCTTTTTGTTTTCATTCTTTTTTTCCCCTCTCCCTCTCCCTCTCTCTCTCTCTCCCTCTCCCTCTCTCTCTCTCTCTCTCCTGCCGACTGTTCTTCCCTCTTCAGGGCAGCATGTCTTCAGGGAAACAAGGATCGGTCCCCTTGTCTCAGACCGCAGAGAAGCGTCCAGAGGACCCCCGAACTCTCCAGCAGAGAAGGTAGAAATCACTTCAAGGCACCATCCTGTTTGTGATTGGAGGCAAACCAATAAAAACCAGGAAGGCCTTTCACTGAACTAAACTTAAAGGACACCTGAATTACAAAAACCCATTTTACAAACTTCAGCAGCAGCATGTGTCCCAAACAGTTGTCAAGGGGACTATTTGTTTAGTAGAAAGTAGTTCCAACGAGGTGCATTATTAGAGCAATAAGTTATTTATTGTCGTACAAATCCAATGTGGAGACGCACCATTACGTATTGCATATCCAGTTTCTTTCTTCACTTCTAATTATGTAGTTCCTGGACCAGAAGTATTTAAGGATTTCTTTTAATTTTTTTTATTTTTTACATACTATTATAGGGCCTCACTTCGATTTCTCATGGCAGTTAAAGTGCTAAATACATCAGTGAGGTTGGTTATTCACCCAAATTTAGTGTCAGAGTTATTCTGAGGTGATAATAAATGGTGAGAAATGAATGCTATAGGTTGGATATTCTGCAGTATCCGTGACTAATATGCCCAAACGTCAATATTCCCACATTAGGGAAATTGCGGCTGTATTTAATTCTCGGCGTCTACACCCCGGTAATGAGTTGTCTCACTCCAGCAGCCAGGAGATTCTGTGCACGGGATCGAGCAACTCTGGTTCTGCATTGCCCCACGTCCCCTCAGGCAGCAACAGCCAAACCCAGGCCGACAACCCCGGCTCCTTCACCCCCACCCTGGCAACTCATTTTGATGAGAGCCTCATCAGACATATCCAAGGATGGCCTTCAGAGAACACCGAGAAACAGGTACACAGACTTTCACCTATTACAGAGCAATGGAGGGTAACCAGTTACCACTGTGCGTCTTTGTTTTTTTTTTTCTTTTTCTGATGGCCACACACAGGTCACTGGAAACGGAGCGTGTCTGAGATTTTTATATTTTATATTTAGTTATTATTTTAAACAAAGGAGGAAAAACTTGTTTGTTTTTTTTTTTTAGATAAAAAAAAAAAAGATATAGAAATATTTATATATATTTATATTTATTTATTTTTTTAATTATATATATATTTTTTTTTTTTTTTTTTAAGATAACATTTTTTTATATTGTGTTTGTATAAATGTAATTAATACTGTTAATACTGGTGTGTTAATAGAGTTTTTTTAATGCATTGAAAATGTTTTTGAAAAGCTAACTGCCAACAAATACATATGGATTGAAGCCAAATATTTCATTAGATAAAACATGTTGGGAGGTTTGGAAATGATCATATCCATCTATTTTCAGTAATTATTTTATTTTTCGACTTTACAACCCTCTGCGTTCACACGAGTTGGAAACAATCTTATGCAGACACGACTGGAATCATTTTTTCCCAAATAGTATAATGCCAATGTTGATCCTTGTTTTCAAAGTGTGGATAAATGTTTGCTGTAAAAAAAATTAAAAAAAAGATCTCTATTCTGTATGACTTGACGATGAGCACTCATCCCTCTCCGCCAGGCGGCTCGGTTGCATGAGGACATCCACAACATGGGCAGCTTGTACATGTCTGAGATCTGCACAGAGATGAAAAACCTCCGCTCCCTGGTCAGAGTGTGTGAAATCCAGGCCACACTGAGGGAACAGAGGTGAGGGCGAATGTTGCGTTTGCGTCCACATTTGGCTGATGAGGACATTTCGCATAGTCACATTCATATGTACATGTTTTTCCCCCTCGACTACAGAATCCTGTTTCTGAGGCAGCAGAGCAAAGAGCTGGACAAGCTGAAGAACCAGAACTCGTACATGGTGTGAGGACCTGACCAGAGAAGAAAGGACTGCGATGGATGGATTGAAATATTGATTGGAAAAAGAGGAATAGACATGGACGGCAAGCTGCTACAGCCTGTTTATTCTCCCTACCAGAGCAACTGAGAGGCTGTTAGAAGACAAATAAAATGGCGGCTGACAAGGTGAACCTCCATCATCCTGAACATGTCTTTTTCTTTAACTTTTTTTTTTCTTTTTTTTTTTTAAATCTTTTTCTAATGTCCACCACATGAATTGCTAAAAAGGTGAAACTGCCGGTTCACCGAGTCGGACACTTTAACCAGTGGACACAGAGGACCTGAGGCTCATTTCAAACAGCACCTTTTCGGACTGTGAACCTTGGATTGTGTGTATTGTATTGGGTTAACTTGTTTTCTGGTGTGTTTTTTGATGTGTAGTGGTCAGGAAAAGATTACAATTCATTCTTGTGGGGGTGGGGTGGGGGGGGTGAACTAAAACAAAGCATCTCATAATAATTGGTGTGACACAGTTCTGGATGGGCGGGGGGGTTTGATCATACTCGTCCGCTCCCCAATCTTCTGAAATTAGTCATGCATTGAAATGTATGGATTCAATGGCAGTGATGTTACTAATGTTATTTTTAATTCACTATACTTGTCCGTGGTTTTTTGCCATCCCAGTGTGTCTTCGAGCTGGTTGGTTTTACATGTCATGAGATTAGCGAAGACCCTTCAGCCAGACCTTTTCTGGAAATACTTAAATGTGCTTCAGTTGCTTTGTCCCAGTTGATGGGAGTCTGCGTTATGGTCCCAGTGGTACACATTCACTGGGACACTAAGACTCGGTATGTCAAACATGCTCCAGATGTTTCAAAGCCATTTTTGAAGAAGAAAAAAAGCCTACATTATTGGACCTAAGTTGGCTGCTAGAACATATGAGGGGTTGCATTCCGGTGTAGCCCCGCTGGCTGTTTTCTTATCCCTTCTGCTATTTGTCTTTTCTTTTTGTATAATTGTTAGCGTTTTGTTTCTCTCCCAAGTCCGATTTGGGGAACTAATTTCATTCCTTTTTTTTTTTTTTTTTTTTTTTGCAGCTTAGCAAGCGATTGTGTAAAAGAATTAACGAAGTGACTGAATTTAAAGTGTGAAGTCTAAATTATTGTTGCACATGATCGGTTACGTCCCTGTAGTCATAATGGTTAAATGATCGATGGAAAGACGTTTTATTTTTTTCTGAACTTTTGTTGAATCATTTTTTTGTTGTTCAGCTGTCATGGCCCTTTTTATCTACCGACTCGAGCCAGTCTTTTTTTTGTTTTTCTTTTTTTTTTTTTTATATATATAAATGGTTCGTTCATGAGAGGGTTTACTTTTTATATGAACATCACATGAAATCGCAGTCGTACACTTCCACACGCATAAAACAACGTCCTTTTGTCTTTCGCCTCTTCTTTTCCTTGTCCTTGAATAGTTTCCACCAGATCTGATGTGCACACTTTTTTTGGGGGTGGGGGTGGGGTTGGGGGCTTTGTATTCCATAAAATATGAGAATAAACTATTATACCACACACCCTGATTTGACTTCTACTCTCTGTTCAGCCCTTCTTGATGTGATTTACGAGAGTGTATGTGCTTCATTACATTTCCTGATGAATTAGGCATTTTGTAATTATGCCAAATTAAAGTTTGCAACTATGCAGCTTAGAGGAGGGTTAGCTTGGCAACTTTGGGAAATATATGCAATGGGATCAGACCATGCACCGTGCAGCACCATTTATGGCCACAAGATGGCAGCGGTGAGCAATCCTGCCTTTGAATATGGTTCTGCTTATGTTTTTCTGCTCTATCAGATAAAAAAAAAAATCCATAACTGAACATGTCGTCATGTAAAATGTAGCTTAAACAAAAGCAGACGGCTGGATAAAATCAGAACTGAGTTGACCCGTGTTCATATTCTGGGCCAACTCTGGGCAATTGTGAAAGTAAATTGGCATGAAACTTGAAACATTTTATTGCCATCTCAGATTTCACGTGTGCTGGAGTTCACTGATGAAGAGCTTGGCCTCTGACCTCGGTGGGCAAGTTATGTGATACAATCATGATGTTTATCCACTACACAATGCACTCCGGTAGGTACACAGATGGTAGTTGATAAATGGAAAATGGATGTGAATGCTGACGGCTGAATGCATTGTAAAGCATTGCTGAAAATGGAGAAGTCTGAACTTGTCTGAAAAATCTTAAAGCTCAAATGCATTGCACTGCCCTGCTGAAAAACCCGGTAACTGAAATGTAAAACTGGCAGAGTTGAAAGCCGAAGAGCTGGAAGCTAAATTGTAATGCTGTCAAAGCTGGAAGTTGAAAGGCTTTGCCTAAAGGGGCTGTAAGAAGAAATGCTTTTGTATTAATATCTGACAGATGAACTGCATTGCTAAACATGGGAACAAACCGAAACATTGCCCTCGAGCTGAGAACTGAAATGTATGGCCTGAAAAGAAATGTGCTGCACAACATTTTATTGGAATATCGGAAAGCTAAATACGAGTTTAATATTTTAGTGTCTGGTAACCCGTTTAAAGTCTATAGCTGAAAGGATGAAGAAATAGTAGAAGATTGGAAGATTTTTCACATTTGCTTTCATTGTTGAAAAAAGCTTAATATGTTAAAAAGTAGAAAAATGCTGAATGCAAGCATAAATGTCTTTAAAGAGCTGAAAAAGTTTGATACTCAAAGGATTTCCGATGCTTAAAAGTATGCAGGCGTAGTAGTCGTCCAATAAACGTATGGAATCTGAAACATGTTTGAACAACAATAGTGTGAATGCAGCTAAATCGCAAGTAATCGAATGACCAAAAAAAACTCTACTGTGGTCTGGGGCCCCAGTAGAGTTGCCAGCCTTACTTTCTCCAGCTAGTTCTACTGCAGGAGAAAGGATGAAGTGTCGAGTCATCAGAGACGTTGAACAGCCAGACAATAAACCACAGTAAAAAAAAAAATATATATATATATATATATATATATATATATATATACTGTAATTCAATGAATAAACACTAACAAAGCCATTCACATCTTTTATTAGTTGGTCTTGAAACAATACCCAGATGCCGACATTGGTCTCATAAAAGATCTCTTTGATTTCAATGTCCTCGTTCTGTGCAAAACAAAAATGTATCCAGTGTGAAAAGTTAATATAAAATAGTTTGAGGGTTCAGATTTATGGTTAAGTTTTTGTGTATTTCTTCTATATTCCTAATAAATTTGCATACACAAAACTCTCCTGTTTGACACCAAAAGAACATACAAAGCGTTCCTCTTACAGCACCTGTCCAAAACCCATTAATGTGTCACATCCGTCAGATTAACTCCGAAACACATTTCTAATCATCCGAACAAATCCAATGCTTTTTTTAGAGATCTCAGCGTGACACGGGTCGTGTTTCCTTTTTTTGTCCTGATTTGTTCTATTTCTGTGTCACAGTAAAATCCTTCTTTTTGAACAGCAGTTAAATGCAAGTTAAACTGTCCTGAAGATTAAATGCAGATGACTGCAGTGATTTCCCTTGTGAAATGTTGAAATAATAATATGTTAGTAATACACATATGATAATATATTGTAAATAATCATTAAATGTAATAATGTATTCCCGTACACAAATAAATGGGATAAATTTGCCAAAAAAGAGACAAAACGCACAATCAACAAAGTTTAAAATGATTTTGAATTTGAATTGGATGATTTAAAAAAAAAAAAAAAAAGCTTAATTGTATATATCGTTGCTGTGAATTATTTTGGCCAGGATGATGGTGTAGTGATAATCTGATATTGTGACAGCCCTAGTTGTAGATAATACTGTTTTTATTCCTTCTGTTATTAGGGCCACACTCAAAAATGTATTTGAGTTCTGACTTTAAACGTTACCCTCATTATTCTGCTATTCTTTACTTTTTTCTCTTTATATTGTTAGGCTGCTGCACATAGAGTACGGAAATGTACATGTACATCTGCATAAATAGATGGACACATATTAACTTTTAAGAAGTTATTATAATTACCACCTTCAATCTAAAGACCCCCCCAGACCTTCAGTGGTAATATCCTCAGTGGGACTTTATCCACAGTGTCTCTCAGTGAAGGTGTGTTTGAGGGTGTGTACGTGTGTGTTAGTACGTGTGTGTTAGTACCAGGATCAGAGACGACAGCTTCCCTCTGCTCCAGTCCAGAGTCACTCTGATCCTCTGGAGCTTCTTCTGCACTCGCAGATCAGCAGCCTGAGCTGGTAGTGACCGCGCCGAGTATTCACCTTTATGGAACCGCATTACCCATAATCGGTAAGTGTCCCTGAGGCAAAGCACTCAGAGGCTCGGACGGGTTATCGGGAAGCTCCTCTTCTTTCTTCTCCTCCTCTCCTCCTCTCCTCTTCTCCTCCTCTCCTCCTCTCCTCCTCTCCTCCTCTCCTCCTCTCCTCCTCTCCCACTGGTCAGATCTTCAGACACGATGACTTCTAGATTTGTCGTGTTTGGGTCCAGAATCACCGCAGTGTAGGAGAGCATCTCCTTCATCTTGTTCCAGATGTTGAAGGTCATGTTGCCCAGGTGTGCGGCCTCGTCCATGAGAGCTCCAGTGCCCAGCTGTGGATCATCCAGCAGGGGGCGCTGCTGGACTCTTTCCACTTCGGCCTTGTAGTTCTGCAGGAATGAGACGTCAGACTGTGTGAGAGAGAGCTGCTACATCTCTGCATCTCCATCTCCCCCTGCTTCTCTTCCTCTCTCGGAGCAGTCATCCTGGCCTCCTCTTCCTCTTCTAGAAACTGCAGAAGTCTTCTTAAACTGCTCCTTAATCTGCCTCTCTGCGTGTCGGACCGGACCTTAATGTGTTCTGCTGTTCTGTTGAACTTCACTTTAACCCGTTTGAAAACCACTCACTTCTCCTTTAAGGGCTTCAGAGTTTCCTGAAGTCTGTGCTTGTGCTGTCGTGCGACTTCGTCGGTGGGACTGAATCTGTGGTCGGAGTGTTTTTCTGAGTCCCTGCAGACGAGACACGCCGGCTGCTGATGGTCCAGACAGAAGAGTTTGAAGTTGAGTGCAGAAAGCTGCCTCAGTTACTTTCACTTTGAGTGTTTTTTTATTTTTCAGTCAGCAGCAGCAGGTTGTAGTTGGAAGTACTTCACTACTTCAGTACTTCAGTACTCCCTTCTGTAACTGTGAATGAAGGCACATCTTACCATCAGTCCGTCGGAGTCTCGTCTCAGTGAGAAGTGAACAGTAACAAACTTGTTTCCTGGTTTGTCTCGCGTGATGTATTGTAAGGGGGTGGAGCTTTGTCAGGCAACTCATGTGCTGATTGACAGGACGAGAAAAGCATATATTCCACCCAGAGTGGTGTATCTAGGATGACATTGAACTTCGCCTTTCAGGTAGATGAGCAGCTTTCCCTGCTTGCACGGATCCACAGTGGGCTTTCCAGCCTCTGAACATCAAGGACAACTCACACACTCTTGGCAAACTTTCAGAGGAGTCATACCGCTATGCTCGGTGAAATACTGGGGACTTTCATTCATTTACATAAGCACATAAACATTTTAATAAGGCTTCCTTTGGTCCCTAAAAAATTGTGACCAAGATTTGTACTAAGAAGGCCATTTACAGTTTACTGAAAAACAAACTTGCTCTCTAGTGTCAATAAATTAAACTAGGGCCGCACGATTACGGCCAAAATGATAATCACGGTTATTTTAGACCAATATTGAGATCACGATTATTCATTGACTTTACGGACAGACGTAAAGGCACTTTCACATTCAAATAAACCGAGCACTGCTTTCACTTCAATGTTGCGCTACATCCCCGCTAATGAACAACGCTTTGCATCAAAATAAGACTTAAAATTAGGTTATTCTTGACCTGGTTTCAGGGCCTTTCTGTTTTGCAGTCATAGATGTCTTTTGGACCGTTTAAAGCAATGACACATAGTGTTTATGTAACCCCACTGGTTTACACCTGCCTCCTAAATCACAGCTGACAATGCTTCCCAAGCTGTGTGATACATTTAAATGCTCAAGTTAACCCAGCTTCTTCATTGGTGTGCAGCCAAACCTCACCCGCAGCCTCTGCCTCACTGATGCCAAGGCCTGCAGCCAAGTTCCCATTAACGTATATATAGTCCTGGTCTCAGCCCTGTCATCCCTCAACAGTGATCAGTGATGTGAAGGGAAGAAATAGGCACTGCAGGATTTTGCTGGTAGTTTTTCTGTACTGCAAATTCTCGTCGTGGAGGTGCATCCTGTAGCAGATGGGCCCGTTCTATAAAGCCAGGCTGTCTTTGTAGTTACTTAAATGACCTACAGGTTTTCTCTTCTTACTAAATTTATTGTGCCCAAGATTTAATTAGGTTGTATCAGAATATTGTATTCAATTTTAATTTAGTTGCTACTTACGTGTTCAATCCATCAGCAATTAATATGGAATGAGTTTGACTGCGTGAACTTGAATTGACCTCTACAGACTGATTAATTTTATTTTTTAGGCTCATTCCAGTCAGGTCTTGCACTTTAATCCCATTCTTCTTCTTCTTCTTCTTCTTCTTCTTCTTCTTCTTCTTCTTCTTCTTCTTCTGCCATTCTACTAAAGCCTCTTCTATAGGCTCTTCGGCTTCTTGTGCATCTTCCGCTGCTTCCTTGGCCTCCGCTTTCTTTTCATCTTCTTCATCTACCGGTTCTTCCGGCAGCAACACCAATACATCAGTAGCCACAGTAGCCTCGTCATGGTGCCTGAGAACCTGTCTGATCACAGGAATGTGAAGAGATTCACCTCTCTTTTTTTTGTTTCTTCCTTGGTGTATGCACGTTTTCACCAATTACTTCATGACAAGATAGTACAATGTCACTACCAAAGCAATGACAATGTAAACTACTAATGTATAGCAGTTGTAAGGGGAAAGTGCATTGTCATTTCACTTATTATTTTCACTTTTGTCAAACTGAACTTTTCCCGACCTGTTTCATCATTCTTTATTACAAGTTTGAACTATTTTTTGCCAACGTCAGCGGGAATCTAAACTTCTGTCAAAGTCTCACTCTCCCTGGACAGGATATTGCCCTTTTTTTTGCCCAGGAGGCAGCTCGGAAGCATTTCACCTTATATCATTCCTTAAACCCTGATAGGCTTGATCACTGTCACCTTATAGCATAACAACCAATATATCTCCACGGCGGGTGATTGATAGATCCCATCGCTGCTGTTTCAATCCCTCAGTGTTTGCCGCATACACGTCGGTTAAAGGTCATCTTCATCTACTCTTCTCTGAGTTCAGTTTGTTCTCCGTGGATTTCAATCAGTCACGGTGTCTGAGACACTGGGCAGTCCCCATGTCCTATGGCCCCTTACGCCAGCAGTGTCCTTGGGACATGGTTAACTGTGCTGATGAACTGTCATACTATATTTATTGCTGTCACGCATTTATTTATGGGTCCTCACTAATCCAAGTGAGCCAGCTGTGGAATCGGCCATTAGCGTTTATTCACCGCACCCCCCCACACTCTTCAATTAGACCTTCTCCCTCTCCACCCCACCCTTCTCCGCCTCTCTTCTTATCTCACCATGCTGGCTTTTCCTCCTCATCTCACCTTTTCTCCTTGTTTTTCTATCTCCCACTCTTTCCCCTCTGTCCTTGTCATCTTCCTCACCCTTCCACTGACCGTTTCCACCCCCGACATCATCGACTAACTCCCATCGTCACTGCCAGGGGGGTGACATTAAAGTGACCGATCCCCCCTCAAATTGGAACATCACATCGAGGGGATGGGGGGAGCGGCTACGCTTTGGTTGACTTTGTGAAACTTTTGATAGATGACGGAGCTGGTGGCCGGTGCCTTTTTAAAGCTCACGTCGTGTGGACATGTGCTGTCAAGATGTTCGCACACACTGTGCCTTCGGTTGTCATTTCTACACTACAACGGTAACACTTGTGGATTGATGGTAGCAGTTGGGCTTGGCAGTCTTATTGCGAATACGTTGGTGAGCTATAAATCATATCTCGTGATTTAATATCTCAACCTAGGGGCCACCTTAGCTGTGATATGTAACACAGGCATGGCCAGTAAATTCTCTTATGAAAAATGTTCTGTATTCACATACGTCCCATGGTTCCCCTGTTTGATAAGAATACAGCCATTATTAAAGGTTATTTTACCGTGCTTCTCGCGCTGGTTTGAAGGGGGCAGGGCTCTGTTGCAAACTATATGACATCACAGTCACATATGTCTCTGCACCAATAAGGATTTAGCAGAATCAGTTCCCCATCAGCTCTGTGAACATTTTAGCGTCTTTTAGTTCATTGTTTTGATTTTACAGTCCACAATGTTAATGTTTTCATTTACTGTCAACGCTTTCATCAGTATCGTCGACAGGCAGCCTTTTTCAGAGAACAAGCTATAAAACTAACTATAAGCTACCTGTCGCGGCAGACGACGGAAGTTAGTGAATAGCAAGTGAACACAGTGGAGCATTTAGCAACTACGGAGCCGGATGTTTCACTTAGGAGTTGTGGAGAAGGTTCAGTTCTTTATTCAGACTTACATTTATCAGGTGGCCAGACACAGATCTCCAAATGAATGTGAATGTTGCTCTGTGTCTGCTGGATGTGTACAGAAGCAACGTTTGCAATATCAACTTAAACGGTGATAATATGTCAGTGTTGTGTTTACAGCTTGTTTTGGCTGCCCCCAACTGGCCATAAAAAAAACATTTATTGCAGCTGTAACTAAAGCTACAACATAACTAATTGTTGCATATTAATCGGGAATATTTAACCTTATAGAGAAAAATACTCTAAAGTTTTCAGGGGCTTTAAGATCACAATCATTCACATGTTGCATTGACGGTATAAATCCACTCATAGCTGGAAAAGTCAGTATTCAAGCCCTGAGGGATCTCTGCAGTACCATGAGAGATTTGTAATTTAATAAATGAAACATACTCTCATAAACTATTCAAATCACAACTCATCCTCTCTCCCTCTCTGGCAGTGAAGCACCTCAAAATTACAACGGACGCACAGTTAGAATTGCTTTCCTGCAAGTGCCTCTATGCATTGTTATATTTGTTTTCATTTATTTCCCAGACTAATCAAAGTTTTCCAGCCCGGGGACTTCTGAAATCTGTCCATCTAAACAACGACGGCTCATCTCTTAAATGACTTGCACACAGAAAGCATAACACGTTCAGTTCATTTTGAGAGTTGATGACTTTTTTGCCCCAAATCAAGACTGCACAGAATTATTCCGGAACATATTCCTAGCAAAAATAGCTTGTTTACAAATCCCAGAGGCAAGATGCATTTGCAAAAAAAAAAACATCCCCCGATAGTAAGTTAGATCTGCTACAAAGCGATCAGTGCATTTAGAGTAGCAGTGGATCGCTTTACCTGTCAGTCAGATAAATATGACCTAACATAAAGCTGCTTATTTATACATTTACCGTACACCTGGTTGTGTGCAAGATAGGCAAATCACAAATCCACATAGACACATAGATAAATGGAAGATGGCCATATCTTTCATGTATATTCTGAGACTGGGCAGGTTATTGGTGTTGACAGTGTCATTAGGACGGTCAGAGACTGTAACACTACAGACTCACCACAGGGGAGTGCTGTTAGTCAGCGGTCAGTCAACTCATCCAAGTGAGAGTCCAACACACATCCATGAACAAATCACTATGTGCCTGCATCCAGAGAGCAAAGCAGTGCTTAAACATATTATTAAAAAAAAACAAAAAAAACAATGAACATAGAACTAATTGGGCATTCATCAGATGCTTTCTTCGTATTTGGCCCGGGTAGACTAAGAATCCTAAAGGTCTTCTAAAGAATAGATAATAGAAGAGGACATTAAAAGAAAGGTCAAAGCTTGCTTGTACTGGAATATTGTGTTTATATTCTTTGGAATTTGGCTACAAATATATTACAGTGGATGGAAAGAGGTTTGGATTTTTAATCAAACCAGACAAATCTGAACAGTGAAGCTCGAACGTCGGGTGCTTTTGAGAGCTGTAGGTAGCTGTGGATCTGAATCACACACCTATTCCCAGCTCACTCCCACTGTGAGAATTCATGGCACGGGCCAATACCGGGCAGCCCAGCAAAACTCATAACTTCAGACCATTAAGGAAGTTACCGAAGCAGCCAAAAAACAGCCACCGATGGCTCTGACTGAAAAAGAGAGGGATGCACAATTGGGTCCTAAGTAGGGACTCCATTGTCTTAACTGTCTCAAGAGTTTAATATAGTTAGCATAGTGTTGTAGCTATTTGATGTTTCAGTTCAGTTGTTTCAACACCCCGGTCTTCTGGATTAAACTGGTTTGTTAGTAGAGGTAAGTCACATGTGTGCAGTGTCAGTGTAGGAAGTGTGTTTTACAATGAACTATGTAATCATTTGACCCAACAGGTGTTGACTGGACAGGCCTGCTTAACAAACCTGATGATATTCCACTTCTTCATTGGGTTACACCAATTACAGTGTTTGAAACTATTAATGCATTGCCTAATAACTAAAAAAAATATGCTGGGGGTCATTTCAACTTAATTTTACGGGAAGGATCATACTTTTGTTTTACATGTTGTGCAAGATATTTGTGTCTTAGCAAGCCATTTCTCACCTTACATTGACTATCTATTATGGTAATACATAAATCTACGCTAGGAAGAATGGAGTTGAGTATTTATAGATTTGCATGGTTTCCTCCAGCCAACACGTGCCAGCCCTCATATTGACATTTACATATTTCATCTCATCAATCCAATAGACACACCTTTATAGTCGTATACATACACACGAGCGCCACTAAGAGCACAACTGTGCTAGTACCCACAGAGTCAAGTCAGGCATTTACTCGAGAAGTAAAACCTTCTCTTAGGCAAACTTAGGGAGTCAGTGCAACGTAATCGGTGTGTTTAATTTGTGGGTAGATATTTGGCATTTCCCTAACCTTTCAAAAACGGGTTTTATAAGAAGGTCATGTGTGTTTTATTTTTGATAATTGTTCTAACACTCCTCTGGAACTAGCTTCTGCCTCTTTCCCATAGAAACTGTCCACTTCCTATATTGATGTTTCATTGTAAACCCAGAACCTATAGTGAACTAGGTGTTTGGATTAAAGCATCAGATGAACAGTAAAACCTTGCGTTCAATAGCCATCGTCCCATCTAAGATCCAACGAGCACCAATACACTCATTCCACCCCAGGCCAAGAGAACGTGTTGAAGTCGTTTTAAAATATTCAGAAGAGGCGCATTATTGGAACAGAATATGCCACGACACTACTCTACTGCTGGACTAAACATTTTAATGCTTAACAACAATTAATAACTGAGAAATCCTCAGTCAGCTTGGAGCACCATAAGACCGGACCAATTAGCCTCCCGAGAACAATGGGCAATTAGCTGGGTGATAATTGCATAACAAAACTGTTATTGTTTCAAATAGTTACAGCATTTTTGTAAAGCTCATGGGGCTCCAAGTTGCTTGGTATGACTAAAGAAGGTTTTATTTTTGGAGAAGTATAAATAAGTGCTTTAACAGCTGCTTCACCAGTGGGCCCTCCTCTACTCTAAAGTGTGAACAGGGACCAATGTGGCCGCTCGTGACAGTTATGGGATAATAACATAAAACGTCATATGAGAGTAGCACAAGTATGGAAGAGCCAGAAAGTCAGAAAACAAATTCAGTGATGTCAGTTACATCAATATCTAGCTTAATATAGATCATAAGAACTAAAGACAGTACTCAATGATGTTGTTTAAATTAATTAAATCTTATTTAAACATTGTGCGATTAAGGATGGGAATTGATACAATTATTGTTGGTACCGATTTCATTATCAATTCCTCTTTTGGAGCCGATTATTTATCGAAACCCTTCTTGATTCCTGATAAATTGTTGGGTGGAAAAAGGGAAGATACAAGCAGGCTTTATGATCCGATTTTTTGGTTTCTTAATTTCATCTCAAGTGTTTATTTGCATAAAAACACACAATTCAAATTATTAGGAAATAAATTATTGTTATTTATTTATTTCAATATTTGCTTTGATTTAAAAACTTTTTTGGCATTAGTAGTTTTAATGATATATATGTATTATAAGATGCTTAAAGCTAGTGTTAGGAAGTTAAACAGGTAATAATTCCCTCTCTATTTTATATTGCTCTGCAAACATCTCCTTCAAACTGTATTTATTCAATTTTCTCACAAACTACATTTTACAAGATTACATTTGAACACATCATAATAACGTGAGAATTTACCTTCGTCAAATACTATTGACGAAACACAATTGAGGAAGTTTTAGCGAATTTTGGCGTATACCGCTTTTCTAAAATGATACTTTAAAATGCGTACACTTCACTTCTACTGTATATATTGTTTTATTTAGCGTTATATGCTGATTTAGCTTCAATTTTTCCGCATTATATCCTGTATGTAGCCATCAAGTGCATATGTAAGACCTATTTTACAAGATTCTTGTTTTAAAAAGACTTCTTTTTTCTTTTTAAATCAGTGGTATACAGCGTTTTCAACCAGCTCATGGAGATAACGTTCGCTTAGTTAGCTAACTGCTGCTATTAAAATCTGCAGTTGCCGTATAGCTGGCAAAATCAGAAGTCCCCTGCAAGAAGATGAGAAGCTGATTTTGTCAACTGTTAATTTCAAGTGGTTAGGTAATTTGGGAAAAGAGTGTGTTTGAATGCTTATGAATTCAACTTCTCATTTGTAAAAATTGGGAAAATTGTGTTATTTTTCCTTTCATACCAGACAACTTTGTGTTTACATGTGATGGAGGTTTCAAAAGTAATGTTTTCACTTCAAAAAGTATTTTTCCTCACATAAATAAATATCAATAAGCAATGTGCAGTCCAATCAGCTGATTCCCTCCCACTTCACGCCGGTTTGATTTCCAGCAAATCCTAGGATGATTGAAGTCTTACAGATGGCCCTAAATGTTCAATGAATATTTTGGTTTCGGCATTCAGTGCAGTTCAACATGATTTAAGAGATTGTCCACATGAAAGATTGTCAAACGTAAAAGATTTATTTTATGGTCAAATCAATAGATGGCTTGTTTTAAGGATTCATCAAAAAGTTGTGCTGGCTTGATTGTACTTCATGGCTCTTGAGCAGCTGTGTTGTCCTTCATCTTTACTCTGAACAAACGTTGGCTGACTTTGTAAAGTCTACCTCTACCTGATTATATCCCCTTAACCCCCACCACCGCCTACTCCCCTCGTAGACAAATATATTTCTTGAAGAAAACCAAGAACTGTTAAGGGAGAGTATCTCTGTAAAAAGACTTGGCAACCGGCGAGAGTGAGTGAGCCAGGAGTGTGTGTAGGCTGTATTGATGATACCACTGCACTCGACTGTGAGAAACATTGGCCCTGCTGACAAACATGTCCCTTTGTGATTAGTTCTCTTGCAACGCTGAGCCAAGACCAAGGTGGAAAGTGAAAGAAAAGGACAAAATCATTTTGTTTGCTTTTTTGCGCGTGTGCTTTCTGATCATTTGACAAAAACAGCGTTAAATGCTGATTCATTGTGATGTGTGTGTGAAGCTGCAACTCCGGCAATCTTATTCAGAGTGGAATCCAGTGCTGATGCCAAATTACAGCCCTGTACAACAAAAACTTCTGATGCGGCCAATTTGATTGCGAGAAACACTTACCAGAACAACAAAACACTTATCCCAGTGAGGAGCTACTTTTGAAGTGCTTCCTGACCTCTAACCCACCCGTGTCAGGGTGACTGGACAAAATGAAGCTCAGGGAACGGGAGGAAAGCTTTAAGGCAATGTTAAGGAAGATTTACACGGTGTATTGTGGGAATGTCTCTGACCAACGGCACCGAGGAGAGATTGTGCTTTTTCACCTGCCATTCTTGTCTCTGTATTGTATTGATAAACTGTGTGTGTTCTGCTGGTTTAAAAGCATTTGTACGCAGTGTCAAAGACTTGCTTTTACAATACATGTCATAGAGTAGCAGCGCTGGCAGACGATCACTTTGGCTTTCAAATTATAAGACACTTGCACATCCAGCCTGGATTTATGGTTTCTGTTTTGCTGATTGTGTAATCATTTCAGATGCCGCAGCCCCAAAACTAAAGCTGTTGGACACCTGCTGGCACATTGCGCCATTTCCTTCCTTTCACAATTCAGATCTGACCACGGTGAGATACTTTAAATGCCATTCAAAATATTCCCTCAGTCTGTTAGGCACAAACAGATATAGCGGAGACAAAAAAAATCAACTTCTTACTCTAGTGGAAGGAATTCAGGATGAATGGAGCTCCACTGTTGTAATTATACACTGATAATCACATGGAGCTTGCACTCTTAAAGATGCTTGAATGCTCAACCAGATTAAGTATTGATCTCCCCTGAGCCCGGGACCATTGCAGGACAAATGTGTAAAAGGAGGTGAAGAAAAAGGGGATCCCTCTCTGCTGTTCACAGCATCACTTCCATGATGCGAGCGGAGCTGAACACATAACAAACGGTCTGATATGCTCAATTGCAGCACTCACTCAAGAGTTCATCATCTCCTGAGTGCAGATGTTTGGTCCTCCAGCCTTTGTGTGTTCATTTGATAGACGCACCAGTAACAACAAATGGATTTCAGGGAGCAAAACAGATGCCTTGGACATGCAAATACTATTCTTGATTATTCACTACAGCATTGTGTAATATAGTGCCAAGCATAGTGAGTTACAGACCGAGAAGAGCCGGAGAAAACGTATGGCTAATTCCCAGGATTTATGCAACAGTGAAAAAGACGTCTCCGTTAAACTGTGTACTCACGTCCTCTCTCTGAGACACTTCATTGTCTACTCAGAGACCAGAGGAGGAATACGGCTCACCTCCTCAGCCTCGCCACTGTAGTACTGAATAGATACAAAGGGCATCACCGTGAGGAATGAGTTACTCTGTCCACCTCTCTATCGTGTCCTCATTAAAACTAATCCTGTCAGTGGCTGAGGACAATACTTGCTGTGCTTGGCTTTAATTGCACTGAGGCCGCTTCCGTGTCTTTCTGTCGAACATAAATATAGAAAATAAATGCATGTTCACATGGGAGCGTTGTTTGTCGAGAGCAAAATGACAAGAGAAGAGCATTTTTAATGCATACATTGATTAGATTTCTGGCTCTTACTTTAGGATTTCAGTCCTAAATTACAATATTATCATCATGGAGCACCACTAGAATAATTATGGTGTAAAGGGAATTAGTAATGAGGAAAAAAACAAGATGCTTGAGAATAATAGGTTTAAAATTCTGCAATTATAAGGCACAATAGACTACAGGGAGCCAGTTACACACATGGGTGTCCAAAGTGGTCTACTGTGTGAGCTAGGTCTAATTTATAGATTTAGTGGGCCACCACTGGTCAAAGCATCAGCATCTCATTTCCTGTTCATAGATATTCTAGGCTAAGTAAAATGTATGTGTACTGTAAAATGAAGCCTTACTCTGTATTCACTGGTTAAACGCGTGACTCATTTTCCACTTACTGACTAATTTCTGCATTTTCGGAGTCTGGAGACGTTTTTCTCGTCGGTGCTACTCACCTGTGGTAGTGATGAGTAATAATGAGCCCACTGATGTCAAGAGACACATTTGAAAACTTTAAAGCTGCATAATTATTAATAATAATAATGATTATTATTATTTATTCATTTTCAATTATTATTATGAGTTATAAGCAATCATGATTATCAGTTATCAAATAATGTCAGTATGAGACCAGCAATCATCAATCATTATCACACTAGACTACGCTATTATTCAATGCTTTATCATGTGTTAGAAAGCATTATTAGTATTTATGAGTGCCTATAACTGTCACAGTTCTGCTCCTCCTCACCTCACCTGCCAGCCACCTCCTCACCTCACCTTGGGCTCAGGCAGCAGCCAATTGACAACCAAACACGTATTTAAACCTCGCCCAGTCACTCACTCAGGGCCAGATTGTTTTCGTCTTCATGCCAGACTCTCCAGCAATTACCCCCTGATTGATTTCCTGCTACCGACCCTGTCTCCGAACTACCCGCCTCGTCGAATCCCTGGAATATTCACCAGCCTTCTGTCCCCGACCTCCAGCTTGGCTTCCGTGTCTCTGACTCCAGGGTACCTGTGTCTGGATCTGCCTGCTCTCTGTGAGTCTCTGCACCTGTCGATTCTGGTAAATAAACCTATAGTGCACTATTCCTGGTTTTCCTGTGTGCTGCATTTGGTTCCATACATGCCCCGTGACAATAACTATGATTATATAGTGCTAAAAGCAGATTATAACGCATTACAAGTATGTTTCTAATGCATTATAGACGAGGGTCACAGTGTTTAAACACAACACTGACACAGTTATCACCGTATAAAGTAGATATGTTGAATGTTAACAGTGGCTAATCTACACACCCTGCCGACAAGGAGCCTCCGCAGCGTTCCTTTGGAGTTTAGCTCGCCTGAAGAATGTGTGTTCAATTTGTTTGCTCTATTTTGGTCTCCACCAACTCCTGAGGGAAATATCTGGCTTTATAGCTGCTGAATGCTCCACGATGTTCACCAGTTAGTTGCTGTCGGTGTGCAGTTTAGCGCTGGGCATGAAGCGTACAGCTCCCTGCGGTGTCTAGAAACAACGCTGATGAAGGCCGGTGAGTCTGAAACAAAACAGTTACGTTTTTGGTCTGTTTAACCAAAACAATGAGTTGAAAGACAATAGCAGGCTCTAAAGAGCTCAGGGCATGTGCGGAATCTCAGTTTTCCGCTGCTATTTCCACTTTGTTGGTCGTTTAATGGCAAGCTTCTGGTCATGGACTTTTCCAAATGAGGAGGTGTCACTGTCATTTTGGGGAGCAGAAGCAGGTTGAGTCTACAGCATCTTTTTTTTCTAGCCAACATGGCTGCCTCTATAGCCATATTTTATTGGAGCTACAGTTGTAAGCCACTACTTATCTCTAAGTCAAACTTTAAAGGCTTGAAGGTCTTTGATCCTGATGGTATGAAACGTATCCCATCCACTACAGCCCCCCAAAAAAAATGGCAACCTGAATTGACATATACTTGCTCGTCTCGTATAATGCGAAGAAAATATGAACGTGTCTGAACCGTGATTCGTCCTGACACACTGCCACATCACATGTTTCTGTTCCATTCAGATATAGTCAGACTTTATGTAACTAAGAGTTAGTTAGTTGTAGATTGGTATAGACACATATTTAGTGTTTAAATGGAAAGTAACTGTAGTGATCAAGGAATTTACTGAAATTTATAGACGCTGAAAGCCGACACCGCTCTGGTGCTATGAGTCCTAAAGAGGTCATTCACAGAGAATTATATTCCAGGTCATCAGATTGTTTTACACATGTGCTGCATGTCTTATGGCCATGCATAGATAGACATGCACCTACACAATTACATGAGACAATGGGCCTCATGCAGGAAGCAATATAAGCACAAATCTTCTTTTAGTTTTGTTCTTATGCACCATTTGTTCTCATTGTTAGTCCCCATTGATTTTCTGGGATACTCCAATGTTTTCAGATGTTTGCTCTGAAGTTCTTCTTCTTACATCCTTTTTCTGGTGTCATCTCCCCAATTCTTGGGCGTGTGCCAGAGTATTTGCACACTGCACGACAGCTGCCCTTATAAAGTGTTTAGGGGCCGTTACCTATGCTAATAATTAACAATCGGCTGCACGCTTCTAATTTATGATCAAGTTGATTCATCTTTCCACACACCAGGGGGAGGGCAGATTTGGTTGGTGCATCTGGAGTTGACTTCATTCGAAAAATGAAGGGAAATTGAAGAGAATGTTGCTGCATGAGGCCCGATGTCATTAGTTTTTAGCGTCTCAGTCCTTTTACCCACCATGGTTGGTCGGGTTTGTTTTAATCAGCACAGTTACAGTTGACAGACCTCGAGGTTCCTCCTGCAGACATACATGAAGTTCCCAACACGCTGTTTCAGTCTCAAGCACCTTTTTTTCCACCTAATTTACTGAAGATAATTAATTATGGACAAAAGAGGAGGAAAAGAACTGAACCGGTATTAAGCGAAAAAGAAGCCGCTGCAAAAAGCCCCCCGCCCCCCTTTTACGGTCGTCACTCGGCTCACTGCTCACACAGCCGAGAAGAAAAAGAAAAAGAAGTGCACGTTCCACCTCATTTAATGATCGCTGTAGTTACACAATACCACCTTTGACCCCCTCCTTATTTAAAGTGCCATGCTTTTCTTTTTTGATATACTCCCTCAAATCACAACAGCTAACAGAAGCCATTAGTCTTCATTCTTTTTCTTTTTTTCTCGTGTCGACAGCAAAATAGATGGGAAAGCTCATTGGAAGCAAGATCTCATTTGCTTGGCGGCCTGAAATGAGCTTACACGCCAAAATCTCTTTTGTAGCAAACGGACGAATAATGGACGGGGTTGATTAATTGGCCCTAATTATTCTACTTGCCTCTTAACTGATTATGTTGGATTTTTAATTAAACATGAATGCATGGCTCGCTCAATAATCAATTGTTTCTCCTGGCAGGGTGTGATCTAGTGATTTGGATGGTGCTGTGGCAAAAATGTGTGAGAAAAGCGTTAGTTTTTATTATGATTTTTGACCAAAATGGAGGCAGAGAAGGCAGCACATTACCTCTGCCCCTTGTTTTTACCTTTTACACCCTCAAACACAGCAGTTCGACTCCTTCAGCCCGCTGCTTGTGCTGTTTCTCAGTGGTGAGTATTGGTGTGGAAGGGCGAACACTTTCTAACTAATGGGTTGCAGCCAACAACCTGGCAGTGATGAATGGCGCTGTAGGTCCTTACTGTGGTTTTAGGATTATCACGTAGGAGGATTGGGGGGCTGCACTGCACTACATGTGCTCGGCCAGCGAACCCTGTGTGGTATTGTTCTTCTCAGCCCTGTGTGATGTGCTGGGCAAACATGGCAACACGCCAAGTTATCTTCACATGACTGGGAGCAGGATTGCTGCTTCATGTCAGCTGAAGGCGATTTCATTATCATCGGGGCTCAGGGTGTGCTATAATACCAGATGTGACGGATCTAGGTGTTACCTAACATAACTTTAAATGCATATGAATTGGTAAGGCGAGGTGGCTTGCAGGTCAGAGCTGAACAGAGTGGAGGTCACGAGGTGACCGTGTGTCTTTGCCAAGATCCTTTCCCTGCCAGTGGCAGAAGCCTTTCGTCCACTGCCAAAGAGTCACGATGTGAATAACCTTGCTCTGTCTCGCCTTACTGTCTGCGCTCATTATCCTAACCTGTCCGTTACAGGATTCGTAACCTCAAGCAGTCCGATTACATGAGTGGCCCTTCTGTCGCATTGCTTGTAAAGTTTTATTCCACACAGCTTCTTACACTTTGCCCCAGAGAGAAATGGTTATCAATTATACCAAGGAAACAAATGGCATGCAAGGGGTTTCCTTAGCGGTATTAGATTAAATGATAAATGCTGACACACTGTTAGTTTATGCTAAGACTTGATGACCCTTTCCAACCAAAGGGACTTCTCCAGATAAAAAGAAGCCTTTGTAGATATTCAGGCACGGCATCCCTCTGCTTTTAAACCCATTTACCAGGTTCCATTATTTTTTTTGTGGGCCATAGTTCCCGCCCGTTTTCTGTATTTAAAGTAGATTTACCTTACCTCGCTACAATATAAAAATGCTGCTTACAATACACCTTGTTGCATATGTAATAATAATCCAATAATGTAATATATTATAACACTGACAGGATCCATTGTGCTGCATAATGAGTACTATCACTTTGAATACTTTAAGTACATTTAGCTGATAATGCTTTTACTTAGGTAAGCTTTTTAATTCTGAACTTTTACTTGTTATGGAGTATTTTTAGTATTTCTGCTTGTAGTCAAGCAAAGGATCTTTATATGAATCGATAACTTACTGATGAAACCTTTGGAGGTTGTTGGGACTTTATTTACTGTCAAACAAAGTGCCCGCCTTATATTTCACATGAAATTCAAGCTTTCATCTACACTTACCTTCTGAAAGCCAACTGTGTACAGCTTATCTGCTGAGTCTTTTATATGGTTAAGAAATTCGCATACTTTATAATTTCACTGCACATACTGCAGTGAAACACATACACTGGCATGTGTATTATTTTTTCTAAACAGGAGATATATATATCAAATCTTGCAAATATGTCAGAAATCACCAAGCAACCACATGTGGCACCACTATGGAGTTTCATTAGAAACCTAAGGACTGAACAATCTCCACAGTGTAAAAGAATACACCTGAAATGAAGTGACTGGCCAGGTCTGATTCCAAGTGACTGTGACGCAGGTTCACATTTGTGCTTTCAGAGTGAAATATCTTGTCAACGATTGAATAGATTGCTGTAACATTTGCTAAAAAATATTCAGTAGGTGCGTTTACATACGTTTCTTTTTATTTCATTTTCAATTATTAATAAAATTCCTGTGTGGAAAATCAGAAGAAAATAAGTATCGACCTTCTTAGGTCAAATCGCCATCACATTTAGCACACATGCTGATGATCCCCTGACTTTTCCTCTCGTGCGACCATGAGGTTGACATTTTGTTTTTTTGACAACTTTGGGATTCCCGCCAAATTTGCTACAGATATTTAAGGGTATATTATATTATTATATAATATATTATTATATTATTATTATATATTATATATTAAGGGTATATTTAAGGGTACAGATATTTAAGGCTAGTTCATTAGTTATAGAGGATCGTTTTTTCTTCAGCCTCAGCTATACTTTGTGTTCAGCACAATTAGCAAATGCTAGCATGCTAGCAGGCTAAACTGATGGTGATGGTTACATTACATGTCATTTAGCAGACACTCTTATCCAGAGTGACTTACTAACTAACTAACTAACTAACTACAGAGACAGTAGTTAGTTCCTGGAGCAACTCAGGGTTAAGTGTCTTGCTCAGGAGCACAATGGTGACAGCCTGGTATTGAGCTCACGACCTTCCGGGGATCTATTTGAAAGCCTGGCTACTAGACTACCACCACCCTTGGTGGTGATCTTAACACCTACTTAACATTAGCATATTGCATTGTCACTAAGGGGCATGCTGACGTTAGCATTTAGCTCAAAGCACCGCTGTGCATAAGAACAGTTCAACAGAGCTGCGAGCAAATGTCTTGTTTCCCTCTTAATGTTGTCACCATTCATATGTTTTATTATGCTCTAAACAGTATGTATATAAGTAAATATGCTGTGTTTTTTGTATCCCCCCTGTGATTAATGTTATGCAGCACAGTATATTAAAATCGTTCGGGACAATTCTGCTCATTACACAAACCTAGTTTCAGAGTTTTTCTTTTTGCCAGACACAGTCAGCACTAAAATAATTCATTTGGGAGTCTTTTTAATTCACAGCCAGATGTGATTTGTTTCTTAAGAAGTGGTGATCGTCCCATGCAGATGAAGCTATTTGCGTTTAGTCAGAATATAGCAGCCTAGTGCAGCAGCCGCACACACCGTGCTGCACTTTACCTGAAATCTCAAATCTAATTTTAATCAGGAGCTAAAGCTCATCACTGGAGACTGAAGCTGCATGCTCATCGTGTCCACAGTGGCAGCCTTAACACTTCTTCATGATGAACTATTTACTTCAACAAAATGATGAATAAATGTGACTTGGGGCAAAGTCATCCACCTTCAATGACCTCCTCATATGACACTGAATTATAAGGATAATATACTGCATCAATGTCCTCTTAATTGATTTGTGTTAGTGCCCTTCGATTGATTTGTGGGAAACTGTATTATTGCAGTACATAATTGTCTTTTTTTTGTTCACGTCCAAACAGTGTGAAGCACGTAGTAGCTTTATACAGTAGAAATAATGCTTTATAACCAGGTAAAAAGTGAAATTAAGAAGAGCACAAGGTTTCATTCGCGTGGTGATTTATCAGGACGGTGGTGTACATTAGCTGGGAGGACAAAACTGTATAAACACCGGCTTATCAGTGACAAAGAAGTGGACACAAACTGATGTGGCCCACATCTTTTCCTTCACATGTGCAAGTGATATGAAGCATTAGGCTGATGTTTTTTAAAAACCTGGAGAAAGAAGGATGGTGCAGATACCAGACGCCTGATATGAAGATGAAGACTTTCTCCTCCACCTTTCAGGGAGCAATGCAAACTGGTCAGCGATGTTTTAAAAAAAACAAAAAAAACGAACACATTTAATACTTTTTTTTCTCTATATCTCAGTTTGTTGCCTGTCTGATGGCGATGTTCCGGTTCGGTGTCCTGAATTTAAGAGAGCCAGGCAGTGTGTTGAGAACCCAAGGGGTTCTTTGACATGTTCTGTAAGTAGCCAAGGCATTTGATGGATGGCTCTTATTTTCTTGTCAAGCTCAGACTACTTTAATGTTTATCTTGATATCTTCTTGATGGGCTTTCATTTATCCAGTACAGACTGGACAGGACAGGAAGGAAATAAAAGGGAGAGAGAGAGAGAGAGAGAGAGAGAGAGGGAGAGACGGAGAGAGAGAGGGAGAGACGGAGAGACAGAGAGACAGAGAGTCAAGCAAAGAGAGACGGACAGAGCCGGCCGCACAACGAGGAAGAAAGGCCCATGAGACGCCACGGAGAAAGATCTGCAGTAGTTAAACTGAACATAAACTGTTGTTTTTTGTACAGAAACATGTGAATAAAGCGTAATTTTCTTCAAAAAATCTTAAACAGCTAAGCCTCAGACGCTGCCTTGCCCTTCATTTGACTCACACAGCATCTTAATAACGTTGGAAACCCTACAGGCCAGAGATCGAGTGCCGTTCACACTCTCCCTCTGTGTAGTCATTACTGCTTCCCATTTGGGCTGTATGCACAGTTGGAAGAGCTCTCAAATCATTCTGTGGTATCTGCGCTCTGTGGCTGTTACTTACTTGATGAGCGTCACTCCCTGGCACCACCCGGGGGAAATTGAACCACCACACATTGATTCTTAAGGCCTTCCATCAACTGACCTTAAAAGTATCTTGTGCATCCTTCGTGGGCGCTCCCTAAAACACAGAGAGCGAGCTGGCTGTCTGCCGAAGACAAACTAGGCTTGGACGATGGAACCAGTTTGGCCTCTCATCTGTGAGGGTTCACAGCTCCCGAGTGAACATAATGTATAAAATCAGAAACTCAATGTGTCACAGTAGTATAGTTTGTATTCACAGTATTTTATTACTGTATTATTATAGCTGAGATATCCTGACTTGTCATCTTTCAGGTCAAACTCCAGAAAATCTGGATCCTTCAATTTCCGATCACGTCATGCTTTGTTTTTTTAAATGTTGCAAACTTACTCCAGAACCGCAACAAACATTGAATGCCTTTACAATTTATTTTACGATTATAACTGTTTTCACAGACTGAGTAGTACACCTAGTGACAAGTAAACTGAACTTAATTTCCCCTTTAATTGTTTTGTTCAAGGATCTGTCAATTATCATATATTCTCCAATGTTTTTTTGTTTTTTTTTAACAATATTGTTTTTAATTGAAACCATCCGGAGACACTTTGACGTTATAATGCACTTCAAATACATGTTGACCTGACGTGATTTATTTATGAGGCATAAGGACAAGACCTGGCCCTGAGAGTGGAAAACACTGTAAAAATACAGATCAAACTTTTGAATTTTGACAATATTAGCTAAAGGACAACCTGACCAACACTTGTCGCTGACAACAGCTCCCACATTGCGGTGACATATCAAGCTATTGGATAGACAGTATTAGGAGTAATACATTGGATTATTTTAATAATTCCCTGGATTCAGGCCTAAACCAAAGTCCATCTCACGTCTCCAGTTCGTCCAAAACTCTGTTGCCAGAGTTGAGCTTTTTTTCCAAAAGACAAGACCATATCACAAGCCCTTAAAGCCCTACATGACCTCGCTCCTACCTACGTCATAGATTTACTCGGGCTCGATGAGCCTCAGTAACCTCAAATAAATCAAACTTACTTTTACAGGAAGGCTTAATTTTACAGTAAATCTATTGTTTGTCTAGTTTTTTATCCCTCTTTTACTTTACCTGTTTTTATAACACACTCGGGCTCATGTTGTATGTGAGTTCTAAGATCAGTCATAATAAAAAGATCTGTAAAATATATTTATTTTCCCAGATTAATTAACAATAAAAATGTCACTGATGTGGTTTTTAAATATCGACTAAGAAAAAGGAAAGAAAGTAATTTTAAGATTTTCTTTCTCCTTTCTTTGTTCTAGATAAAGTAATAATGAAAAAGGTGAAATGAAAGTGCACACTGATTTTGAGGGACTGGCATCAACTGTACTGTGTGTAGAGACAATGAACCATGTAACTGCTCTCTCGTCACCCTGAAAAAGTGGCGAACAATGAAATAATCAAATGCTCAAGCACATTAGTATTACACTAAAATCACTACATAAACAAAATTCACGCTTTACAGGATTATTGTTGTTGTTTTTCTTTCACTGAGCTCAGCTTCTGCTGCTCGAATCCACACATGATGCCAATCTGGCATCACATGCATATCGTCCAGTCAGCTTTTACATGGTGGTTTCCGTTGGTGATATCTGAAAGATGCATTTCAAATCAATAATAAATTGTGGTGGATTGTCTATCCACATAACTTTCTCACAGTGCCAGGGGAAAGCGGTACATGATTTGAACATTGTTGACTTTAAACACACTCCGTCTGTTAAAATCAAATCAAGTTTATTTATATAGCCCAATATCACAAATTATACATTTGTCTCAGTGGGCTTTACAGCCTGTACAAGGTACGACACCCTCTGTCCTTAGACCCTCACATCGCACAAGGAAAAACTCCCTAAAAGATACCCCACAATTAGTGGGGGAAATATGGAAGAAACCTCAGGGAGAGCAACTGAGAAGGGATTCCTCTCCCAGGACGGACAGATGTGCAATAGGTGACGTGTGTACAGAACAAACAGCATAGTTAAAAATACAGCATAGACAATCTATGCGACAGAAAACATGATACGATGGTATATAAAAAAGATGGATCCAGGGGGATGTCAAGGCTTCCTGGTGTCAGGCAGGACCAGGGCAACAGGTGCAGCCACGATTCGCGGTCCAGAAGTAATCTTTAATAGTGGCAACCTGCCAGATGAGGGACACAGAAACTCCGGGGATGATGCCCCGGATGGTGAGTTAGTAACATGCATTTAAGGGACATGAATGCATATCAATAGAGAGGGAGAGGAGGAGAACGAGAAAGATAGGGAAGAGGAGAGGAGTGAGTCCCCCGACAGTCTAAGCCTATAGCAGCGTAACTAGGGGCTAGTCCAGGGCAAACCTGAGCCAGCCCTAACTATAAGCTTTATCAAAGAGAAAAGTCTTTAACCTGCTCTTAAATGTGGAGAGGGTGTCTGCCTCCCGAACACACACTGGGAGCTGGTTCCACAGTAGAGGAGCTTGATAGCTGAAGGCTCTGGCTCCCATTGTACTTTTAGAAACTCTAGGAACCACAAGTAACCCTGCACTCTGGGAGCGCAATGCTCTAGTTGGTTTATAAAGTACTACGAGATCTTTAAGATAAACTGGAGCCTGACCATTAATCGCTTTGTAGGTCAGGAGAAGGATTTTGAATTCTATTCTGTATTTTACCGGGAGCCAGTGCAAAGCAGCTAATACAGGAGTAATATGATCTTGTTTCCTAGTTCTTGTCAATACTCGTGCCGCAGCATTTTGAATCAACTGAAGAGTTTTAAGGGATTTTTTGGGACAACAAGATAATAAGGAGTTGCAGTAATCCAGCCTTGAAGTAACAAATGCATGGACTAGTTTTTCTGCATCTTTTTGAGACAGGATGTGCCTTATTTTTGCAATGTTACGCAGATGAAAAAAGGCAGATCTTGAAATTTGTTTTATGTGAGAGTTAAAAGACATATCCTGATCAAAGATAACGCCGAGATTCCTTACAGTGGTGCTGGAGGCCAAGTTAATGCCATCCAGAGTTACTATGTCATTAGACAATACGCTTCGGAGGCGTTTGGGCCCAAGTACAATAACTTCTGTTTTGTCGGTGTTCAACATCAAAAAGTTGCAGGACATCCAATTTTTTATGTCTTTAAGACATGCTTGAAGTTTAGATAATTGATTGGTTTCATCTGGCTTGATTGATAGATATAATTGGGTATCATCCGCATAACAATGAAAGTTTATGGAGTGGTTCCTTATAATATTGCCTAAAGGAAGCATATATAAGGTGAATAGAATAGGTCCAAGTACAGAACCTTGCGGGACTCCATGACTGACTTTGGTTTGCATGGAGGATTTATCGTTAACACGTACAAATTGAGATCTCTCAGATAAATAGGATTTAAACCAGCTCAGTGCGGTTCTTGCTATGCCAATGAAATGTTCCAGTCTCTGCAGCAGAATGTCATGGTCAACAGTGTCAAAAGCAGCACTGAGGTCTAACAAGACAATAACAGAGACAAGTCCTTTGTCTGATGCCAATAGAAGGTCATTGGTAACTTTCACCAGTGCCGTCTCTGTGCTATGATGAACTCTAAATTGAAAAACCTCAAATAAAGTATTGTTATGTAGAAAGTCACATAGCTGTTTTGAGACTGCTTTCTCAAGAATTTTTTATAACAGCAGCGTGTGGGAGAAAATTAATGAAGGAAAATCAAACATCCTTCTAAGTATATATGCTGTATATTTTGTAAAGATGATTGTGCTAAAGTAACTAAAGTATAGCAAAAATATTATATGTTCTTAGTTTGTCACACCACAGGAAAATGTGTTATTAACAACCCAGCCAAATTTGAATGATTAAAGAAATTGTAGATTTTAATAATCTTATAGATTCTGAAAGATTTTCTCAACATGAGCAGTCTGTGCAACTCCTTTTTCATAACATGTAGACTGTTGAATAAGTCGTCATATTAAAAAAAATGGATTAATGCATCTTTAAGTTGGCCATGATGTACACCTTCTGTTGTTTTTCATGAGACTATATTCTCAAATCTTAAACCTTCAGAACTCAGGAAATAATGCCAGAAAGAAAAGCCAGATAACTTTCTCTGTGTTCTTTTCTGTATCAAAGATGAATGAATGTCTACAAAGACACCAAACAAACAAGCCGGAATAATACAGACATCGGTTCTTTCAGTAAGGACGGTCTCCACAATCGTCAACAACTTCAAGGTACGGCCAGAGATTCTTCTATGACCAAATTCCGATGTGACTGCTGTGTTTTCTGCGTCACGTCCTGCCTCCTGCGCGCTCTACCCAGGCGCCATCCCTCGTCTACACCAAACAGAATATTTCCTGTAAGTGTGAACGCTTCTGACACTGACAATCTCTTGTTGTGTGCTACATGTGTGAAAGGGACACAGTCCGGACCTAATTCTCCGGACATTGTTCACATGAGAAAACCGCCTTTTGTTTAAACGGTAAGAATGTCTAGGTTGAAAGACATGTGACACACATCTTGACCCTGTGATATCTAAATCAACACTGTTGTCCTCACTTAGATTTATATGCCAGGCAGCCGGCATAGAAATCCCAGGAAACTACCTCGTCCTGACTCATGTGCTCATCTGCTGTAGGATCCATGAGCTCCACACACCCAGAGAGGCCTTTTACTAACAGCCAAAGCCCACAGCTATTATTCCCCTGGCACCGTCTGTGTTTCGAGGGCGGCAGGGAATCTGACGGGAGTTGGCGGTTGACTCAGACTAACTATCAGGCTGTTTCAGTTCAGCTGGGCTTTGAAGGGCACGCTGCCAGTGTTTCATAAAACAGCAGTTTGGAGTCTCAATGTGATGTCTAGGGTGTAAAACATTTTGTAGTTTAATTTCTGATAAAGCACAAAGGATTTAGAAAAAATAGGAAAAGGGAACAAGCACTGTGATACAATCTTTCAACAATGCTAAATAAACAGCACTCGTTCAATTTTCCATGGTTGAGGAGATGGTTACAGATGTCAGAGCTTAATATCTGTTGATGCTTTGGTGTTGCCCAGCTTTCATACTGATTAATCCAGTATGATTGGTCACGCTGTGATAAATTACACATCCACACAATTTTTCATCCAGGCATTCTCTCTCATTTCATGCTGTGACCCTGATTCCCCACAAATTAAACTAAATTCCACGTCGAACAAGACTTTCATCGACTACATTCGATACATCGCCCACCTCTACTATCCATCCATCCATCCATCCATCCATCCATCCGTTACGTAGCTAGCTGTCCCATGCCTAGAGTTAAAAATTAAAACTCAGCAGAAACAAAAATGTAAACCACAATAGACTGTGACTTCATGAGAAAATGTCATCATTTTCTTTAGCCAGGCTACTTGTTTCCCTTCAGTACAAGGTGTAGCCTAAGCACACAATGGACATGAAGCCAAATGAACTCTGTGGACAGCCCACACATCCATCACTGGGCTAATTCAGGTAGACAGACTATCACTCACACTCACATTCATACCTGTGGGCAATTTCAAGGCTGTCTTTTCATCTTGGGTGGAATGAAGCGAAGCACACAGAGGAATTCTGAACAGGAGAAGAACATGCGAACTCTATGGAGCACGGCAGGAGCTGAGAAAAGACCCTGGTACCGTGAGGTGACAGCGTTAATAACTGTGTCACCGTGTTACCACACTGCTGCCCCCCTTGTATCTTTTTCTATTTAGAATGTTTTTGCTATGGTCAGGTAACAAAATCACCAACATAGGATGGTTTCTGTGCACTTCTATCAGCATTGAAGACAAGACTCTAATGCCTTTTAGCAGTGGTATCTGCACATTCACAGTAACTTACAGTTGTTCAGAGTACACAGTTCAAAGTTGTATTTGAATTGATTTTCTCTTTATATCCCAAAGCCCCATCTCACCTTTGACCTGTAAAAGAAGTCCATGGCCTTGAGTCTCCCTGCCGAGCACCTCGGCCTTCAGTGACTTTAGTAAAAAGACACCATTAATCACTCCTCACCTGTCACACTCACAGAGGGCTGTTGGTGATGAAGGTGACCAATACACACTCCCAGTCTCCAAGGACACATGTTGTTACTGCTCCAGCTCCAGCCCCCCCCCCCCCCCCCCCATTAGGACGAGAGCTTTCATATTAATGTTTGGCAGTTCTTCATTCAAGCCTCCAAAGAACCAAAGTAAAGTTTTAGAACGAATATAAGATAAAACAGCAGTATTAACTTTTCAATATTGCATAGTCACAGGGGCCAGGATGGTTCCTCCAGGATCAGATAGTGGGGAAATAAAAGACTAAGAGTTTCTTGATTACACTGGCGGGTCTCCACCCAGCCTAAGGCATCACCAGAAACACGGACTGAATACTAAAGTAATGATTAAGTTGAACAATTTTGGGTCCTGTTACACAAACTCTTTGATTCTCTCAGAACCGAGACTGGACTATCAAGTGGACAAAGTGGGCTGCTGCCCTGGGCCCGAGACCCAATCTGATGACCCCAGGTTCAGTGTTTGACAGTTGATTTGGTACTGGGATTCATTGCAAAGTTGTGTAGAAATATAACCTACGAAAACAAAAAAAACAACTGGAATGTTGAGAGGTGGGCCTCAGTGAAGCCAATGCTTAATTAAGTGCCTTAAAATGGCATTCTTTGTAATAGCCAGCAGGATACCCACTTCATTTATTACCTCAGTAAAGATTTTCCTAATGATTTTCTGTCTTAATCAGTCGTCTTCTTCAATACAGCATGATGGTCATTTTGTAAATGGTCCACTTTAGAGTAAAATAGACGATAAAGCAAGGTATGCTTTAGGGCGGGGCTACCTTGTGATTGACAGGTCGCTACCACTGTGTTGTCCGTGTCTTTGCCTTTAACCCTTTCACAGTGTGTTTTCAGTTCGTGAAAGTTATTAAAAATGTCTTGCTCAGTGTTTGGTTGTTCCTAGCTCTTACCTCTCTTTTCCCTTATGGTTCCAAAAATAAAAACAAGATGGCGACAGCCAAAATGCCAAAATAAGTCTCTGGTGGGTCTTTTGTTTGTGATTTTCTTGGAGAGAATCTCGAAGCATGTCTGGTATGGTTGCCTTAGAATTGCAGGATTGAGTTCTGATTTTTGTGGATAACATTGTTCAGTTGGTTTTGAGAAGACCCAACAAATACATCATAGGGATTACATATCACAACTGGCCTGGGAGCTTCTTGAGATCTCCCAGTAAAGAGTAAAGAGCTGGAGGATGTGGCTTGGGAGGACGACGTAAAATGGATATTTTTGTTGACAAATTCCAAAATACAAGTGTGTCTAATCAAATAAACACAAACTAATTGACAGATTATCAACCTGGGGACTGGTAGTATTCCAGCACAGGAATGGTTTACAGGTTGGTTTCTAGACCTTAAGGCAAAATCTAATTCAGCTGCCAAATGTAGCCCCCTGTGTGAACAGTATTTGATGAGTACCCAGCGGGTCAATCCACAATCCAGAAGAAAAATAGAAACATCCACTCTTCTCTTTCTTCCTACTCTTCACAGTGCCAGAGAGGTCTCAGTCCTGAACAGAGTTGTGTGTCTCAAAATGAAAAAGAAATAGAGACTTACAGCCCTGGACCTTAACGAAATATTGCAGATAATTGAGCAGGCTCACCAAATAATGATCTCCCTGTACAACTGTGATTACTGTCTTCTGTACTTTATACTCTTAGCCACTGCCAATATTCTGTCTCATAAACAGCACATGGAAATCTCTGTGGTTATTATTACAGCGCACATGGCTTTAGGCTTTTCTTCTTGTGAGGAACACACATTCACAATTGCCTATTTCTGCGGGAGGGCGAGAGAGCATGTTGTCACCAGGGTGAACTAAGGGCCAGGAAGGATTACTGTTGAACCTGCACATCCTAACCACGTGTTTCAAAAATCCCCCTCTAAGAGACAGATATAGGAGCAGAAAAGGCAAACCTGTTACTGAGAGCCCTGCAGCTCGACCTCCATTCAATCTGTGGTCAGCCACTGCTATCTGAAAACCTTGATATGCAAAGACATAAACTCAGATTTTCCTCTTTATGTATATGTATTTATTTCTGCATGTATTCTTTAATTGTATTTCCGTATTAAGATCTTTGTCAAAATGTGTGAAGCAACATTGGACAACGTAAAATACCTAACAACACTCGTATTATCTATACGTCACATGGCCTCTCACTGTTCTGTCTTCTGTCTGCACTGCATGCACTGTGTTTGTACAGTGTGTTGAAATAAATTATATTTCTGAATGATGATATTGAGCAGCTATGCTGTCGGGGGATTTGTTTGGGAGCGATGTGTGGATATATATTTTTTCAGACCACATTTTTATGTTCGAAGAAACACTTTGGAATTCATAGTTTGTCCTTTCTTGAGTTCAAAAGTGGCTTGGACATTTAAATGAATTTGGAGTTAGATAAGAGGCATGTACCAAAACCTTGACCCGCACATTGACGGACACTCAGGGTCCAACACAAAGTATGTCCAGACTAGACATTTATCAACGTCTAGACGTGAGTCAGGACTTTATCATCAGGGTGACAACTTCACAAAATCTATTATATTGCTTTTCTGAGAAAGCTCTGATGGCCTTATTCTTCTTTCACCTTGTCCCCTGATTTGTAGCATTGGTTTCACTCCAATGGCTCAACTTATCTGTTAGAAAAGGCCATGCTTTATCTTCCTCTTCCCAGCGGCCCTTTGTTGTCTCCGCTTACGTCATATACTCACTCAAGCTTTATGTAACTAGTTTGTCATATATATGCTCCTGTATATGAGTTTCGGTGTCGGCTCAATTTTATCCGCTAGGCTAAACGTCTTTGTGCACCAAAATCGGCGACTAGCAGATGTATAAGTGTAGTGAGCATCTTTTAATTGTTTACCTTGTTTGTTAGCTTATTAGCTTGTAACAGGCAGTGGCTAACGCAGCGTTGGTGGTTGTCAAACATACAATAATATCTAGTGGGATTTATTTGAAGATATGGAAGGAAGCTCCAGGTTCCAGTTTACATCCAAAAACTGCTCACTGCTGTCAAAACTTTCACTGTGCCAATGCTAACTCTCGCTCGCTGTACTGACATGTCTGCCCCGCTGCAGGTTTCAACTTCCCACTGTTTCCCTGTCAATATGTGTCCGCATTGGCGTATTCGACAGCGAATTGCCTTTCAATTTTGTGACACACCAAATCAAGCTTGCCCAGGGAACATTTGGAAAATTGCACAGACATCTCCACCTTCAGTAGAGGAATATAAAAACATCTGTAGTGAGACACTTTGCACAGATACCAGTCAGTATAGTCACGGTCAGACATTTTTAGGGGACATAAATGTAGGAAAAACACATTTTGAGAGGAGGGGATCTTTTAACTTTCCCACATTTCGACTGAACCCTGCTTCGTGTCGTCCTGTTCTCCCGAGCTCACCACTGCTTTCCCAATCAACTCACAAGGGTCTAGCCAGTAGATTACAGATATGAAGAAATACAGAAAAAGTTCTGCAGAGGACAGTTAAACACTTCTCTCTATTACATAATGACTGACAAAACATACAAAGGTTTTACCCGTAAAATCAAGTCAGGATATTTTACAGTAAAAAAGTGCAAACAAAGCTCAAGCTATTTTTCCTGTAATGAAACAAAGAAGTCCCACGTATGAGCGTGAGAGGCAGACTTCGTTGAGGATTTTCGAGGGGGTGTGCCTCCATTTACTCACTGCGTGCAGTGAGAGGACCTCAAGCCTCCTCAAGCAAATCACTTCTCCAAACAAACAGATTAACACGGAGGAAAACTATGAGCAAAGGGGTGTATGATATGAATAGAAATAAACCCATCTTGTTTGAACAGACAAACTAGAAAAAAGAAAGAATAGTTATGGCAAACCAAAGGGCAAGAGTAAAAGCCAAAACTAAGGAGCTGAATCAATAAAGCAAAACAGGAGACAAAAGGAAAAACAGCAGCTGGGAGAATTACGTAGACGAGACATTTATTAAAATCATTCATCACCGACACTGCACAATAAAACAAATGCATCAACCGATTATTTTCTAGGTGAATTGTTTGGTCTATAATATGTCAGAAAATAATGAAAAATGTCTATCCTACTATCTCAAAGGCCAAGGTGATGTCTTTAAATGTCTTGTTGTCAGTCTAAAACCTCGACATATTCAGCTACATATGATATAAAACAGAGAAAAGCAGTTGAGAAGCTAAAAAATCATCAAACAAGCATTATCTAACATTTTTGCATGAAAAACTACTTTAATTATTGATCAGAAATGGTTGATGATTATTTTTCTGTCAATCGACAAATCGAATAAGGCGACAAATCGCTGCAGCTCGAAACACGTGAACTCATTCACTCGAGCAAGACTGGAATAAAAGCGACAATGAACAATACAGCTTTTTAAACAATGCACACAAAATGCTTATTTTACCTCCAGCATCTCACATGAAGGGCCACGGGACATGGCAACAGAGAGACAGCTATCCATAGCAGGTGTCTGGAACCCTTTGAGAGACTGAGGGGAGGTGTTCTCCACCACACTTCATTCATATTTTACAGCTACGAAAAGTAATTTCCACACAGATTTGAAAATCCTCCTCTCAACGTGAATCCTTCATTTGGTTTTGTCAAAGTTTTACAATAACATCAATCAAAACATGTTGCGCCCCTCTGTTTTATTGTTATTTAATTGCGCCAGAGTTGAGCGTTTCACATCAGGAGTAATTATGATCGTGAGTCAGAGCACTGTGGGAAAAAATGAAGGAATCAACTAATATCCTTTCACCTAACTGCTCAGCCAAGAATGTACAATTTCATTTATTTGGGTTGTCAAATAGGATGACAAATTTCAGAGTAATTACTTCCCTACTGCTTCCTTTGGTTTTTAAGCAGTAACCATGTGTCATACCTGGGTAATTTGAAGAACTGTCCAAAACTCTATTAATTTGTGTTTATTTGATGATGTCTCTGCCCCCTGCCTTCCTCGAGATAGAAGAACAATGTCCAGTAAACATAGTTTTAATAAGAATGAAACTTCACAAAACAGTTTAACCCTTTTTTCCAAGTTGATTTTAACTCCTCAATTTATGGTAAGAATACAATATTTATTATATATCATATGTCATACTTACAGTATTTTTTACTGTTTACAGACGCCCATAATGAAGGATTATGTCGTAAATAACCAAAAAGCAGTAGTTGACAGTAGCTGCTATGATTTGATCCATGGCACTTTTTGGACTTCTCATCCATCTCATAACTGTGACAACTGAGCCAATGCCATCCGCGGAAGAAGAGTGTGACATGGTCGAAAGCTCTGGAAAAACACAAACTAGTCAGTGGACCTCGAGTTGGGATTGTTTCGTCAAATTTGTTTTGTGCTTGTCTAAATTCTTATATTTTTTGTATTTTCTGGCAAATTCAACTCTGTGTCCTAGAAATTACATTTATATCCAACTGGTCTGCAGCAGCAAAATACGTTTTGTAAGAAACACAATACACTACAAAACACTACAATACAATCTACTTGTAGCAACGCAAGTAATATAAAACGTTTATAGTCATTTGAAGCCTGAGTCAGGACATTTAAGGGAAATCGCCATCTTTCTCGAAACTGAACCAAAATGCTTTTGTTGCCTAAACCTAACCACATGTGGGACTCAGGATGTTGACCTTGGTCAGAGTCCCGCACTCTGTAAACTTCCATCCTGCTATAACATCATCCAGGCAGAAATTACGGTTCCTCAAAGCTAATCAGCAGTATATCAACATCTTTTCTGGGAGACAGGGTTTCTCCATGACAACTAAGTAAGTGGACCTTGAGTTGTCTCAATACTCATATTTACTACCTTTTGTTGAAAATTGCATCTCAGAACAGATCACAATGATGTAGAACAACGATGTAAGCAATGTGTGAGGTCTGTTTTCACCATGTTTTTCCAGTCCATACAAGTATGAGTCATTTTGCTGATTGAGTTCATGCTCAATAACCACTTGTCTATACTTCCCATGTTGCTCAAGCACCAGAAGCATATCCCTATTAATCAAAACTCGTCATGCTGAATGAATGATTTGAAGGCTAGAGAAACATGGAGGCGGGGAGCCAATACATATATTTGTTTGGGGCCCCAGTAGTGCATATCCATCTTGTCAGGCTTCAAGTAATGCGTCTGTGTCGTGGTTCGGACTAATCAATGTCCTGTGAGGAGCTACTGGCAGCTATGGGGGTGGTTTAGGTGTGTGTGATGCAACAGGCTCATTCAAAAACAACAATGGTGGCTCCTGAAGAAGTTAGCGTAGCATGCTGCAGTAGCATCCGTTAAATCAGAACTGGAGGGAATTTCTTAATTGAAAGAAGAGCAAAGAACTGAACTGAAGGCTTTTCTCGATGGAAAAGATGTTTTTACTTTTCTCCAGACTTGCTTCACCAAAAGTTTGATTGACAGATCACTTGCCAAGTATTTGTTTACATTTGTTTTTTAAAGGCCTTTTATTTTTTTAAAAACAGTTTGACGGCTTCTCAGACGGTTCCGTGTAAACAAACCATCTGGCGCGTTGGGTAACTGAAACACCTCTCCCTTGTCACACTCAGTTGCAGCCTACAATTGCTGTAAGTGCTTGAGTGAAGAGATTAAAAGAGTGTTGAAAACAAAGCCTGAAGAAGCTCGGCTGATTAGTGAATACGTGCAAGAGAGAGAGAGAGAGAGAGAGAGAGAGAGAGACAGAGAGAGAGAGACAGAGAGAGAGAAAGAGAGAGAGAGAGAGGGAGCGAGAGAGAGAGAGAGAGATCACATTCAGTGGGAGTGAAATGTCTCTCCTGCTAAGATACAACTAAAATGGTTGCAAAGGCTGTGAGACACAAGCATTGTCGTATAACAGCTCTCCTGAATTGGCGCACTGGCACCTGGCTATTCTGCTGTCATCTGGGCCGAACCTTCTGGGCCCACTGAGAGGGAAACATTGAGATTACTTTTCCAATCATCACAGGTGAAGGACACAGCACAGCTCCCATTTGGTTCCTTGGCATAACAGCAACGGCGAATACACTACATGTTCTGCTTTCGCCATCCCTGTGCAGTTACAGTTCGCCTTACAGCTTTCTATCCAGCTCTCTCCCTCAGTCCAAACCCTGCCAGTTTAATGCTGGGTAAGGGAACTCAAAAGGGCTGATGGGTGTTTTTTTTTTGAGAGGTTTTGTGGGAGTTTGTCATTGTGTGTGTGTGTGTGTGTGTGTGTGTGTGTGTGTGTGTGTGTGTGTGTGTGTAGGCTCTACCTATGAAGAAAGCATCGGAGAGCTGTCAGCAGCTTGATGGATGGTTTGGTAACGTATGTCGATCTTGCAGAAACAGCCAGCCGTTACTCATTTCAACTGACTGGTCGGCATTCTGGAGAGGAAGCTAAGGAGGCGAAGCAGGAGAAGGAAGAGCGGGCAGAAAAAGAGGTTGACGGTAAAGGACACTCCATCCGTTTGCCACTCCTTCTCAAATGAATCTATCTGTGCAGCAACAGAGGAGAAATCAACTGGATGGAGAGTAGACTAAGGAGTGAAATGTTTAGCTAGAGAGTACTAGAAACCACAAGTTCATGATCTGGGTCCAATTGATCAGGTCAGGGACACACGAAGACAGATATAATAAATTATGTGTAGAGGCAAAAACAAGATTCAAGTTATTTATTGTTAAATGCACAAATGGACTGCATTTATAGAGAGCTTTTCCAATCTTTGTGATCACTCAAAGCGCTTTACAACACGTCAGCTTTCACCCATTCACACACAGTCAGAGGCGACCGTACAAGGTGCCACATGCTCATCAGTGAGAACAACTCACACACACTCACACACCGTTCGCCATCGGGAGCAATTTAGGGTTCAGTATCTTGCCCAAGGACACATCAACATGCTGACTGTGGAGGCCGGGGATCAAACCATCCATCCATCCATCTTCAACCGCTTATCCGGGGTCGGGTCGCGGGGGCAACAGCTCCAGCAGAGGGCCCCAAACTTCCTTTTCCCGGGCCACGTTGACCAACTCTGACTGGGGGACCCCGAGGCGTTCCCAGGCCAGTGTGGAGATATAATCTCTCCACCTCGTCCTGGGTCTTCCCCGTGGTCTCCTCCCAGCTGGCTGTGCCTGGAACACCTCCCTAGGGAGGCGCCCAGGGGGCATCCTTACCAGATGCCCGAACCACCTCAACTGGCTCCTTTCTACGCAAAGGAGCAGCGGTTCTACTCCGAGCTTCTCTCGGATGACTGAACTCCTCACCCTATCTCTAAGGGAGAAGCCAGCCACCCTTCTGAGAAAACCCATTTCGGCCGCTTGTACCCGCGATCTCGTCCTTTCGGTCATGACCCAACCTTCATGACCATAGGTGAGAGTAGGAACGAAGATAGACCGGTAGATCGAGAGCTTTGCCTTCTGGCTCAGCTCTCTTTTTGTCACAACGGTGCGGTAAAGCGAGTGCAATACCGCGCCCGCTGCTCCGATTCTCCGGCCCATCTCCCGCTCCATTTTCCCCTCACTCGTGAACAAGACCCCTAGGTACTTGAACTCCTTCACTTGGGGTAAGGACTCATTCCCTACCCGGAGTAGACAATCCACCGGTTTCCTGCTGAGAACCATGGCCTCAGATTTTGAGGTGCTGATCCTCATTCCAACCGCTTCACACTCGGCTGCGAACCGATCCAGTGAGTGCTGAAGGTCACAGGCTGATGATGCCATCAGGACCACATCGTCTGCAAAGAGCAGCGATGAGATCCCAATCCCACCAAACTGCAACCCCTCCTCCCCCCGACTACGCCTCGATATCCTGTCCATGAATACCACAAACAGGATTGGTGACAAAGCGCAGCCCTGGCGGAGGCCAACACCCACCGGGAACGAGTCCGACTTACTGCCGAGAACCCGGACACAACTCTTGCTTTGGGCGTACAGGGATTGGATGGCCCTCAAAAGCGCCCCCCTCACCCCATACTCCCGCAGCACCTCCCACAGTATCTCCCGGGGGACCCGGTCATACGCCTTCTCCAGGTCCACAAAACACATGTAAACTGGATGGGCATACTCCCAGGCCCCCTCCAGGATCCTTGTGAGAGTGAAGAGCTGGTCCGTTGTTCCACGGCCAGAACGGAATCCGCATTGTTCCTCTTCAATCTGAGGTTCGACTATCGGCCGAACCGTCCTTTCCAGCACCTTGGAGTAGACTTTACCAGGGAGGCTGAGCAGTGTGATACCCCTGTAATTGGCACACACTCTCTGGTCCCCCTTTTTAAACAGGGGAACCACAACCCCGGTCTGCCACTCCTTAGGCACTGTTCCCGACTTCCACGCAATGTTGAAGAGACGTGTCAGCCATGACAGCCCCTCCACACCCAAAGCCTTCAACATTTCTGGACGGATCTCATCAATCCCCGGGGCCTTGCCACTGTGGAGCTGTTTGACTACCTCAGTGACTTCCACCAGGGAAATTGATGATGATCCCCCATCATCTTCCAGCCCTGCCTCTATCAAAGAGGGCGTATTAGTAGGATTGAGGAGTTCCTCAAAATGCTCCTTCCACCGCCCGAGTACCTCCTCAGTTGAGGTCAACAGTGTAGCGACGCTTTCTATTCCAAAAATGAAAAGAAAACATAAATTTCATGGATTTAATCTGATCTTTCAATAAGGATCTTCGGCAAAAGTCATAACCTTTTTCCTCAATTATTGACAATGTTATGTAAGGATAAAGCTTAATGAGACAGAAATTAAACAAACAGCAATATAGAGAAATCGTGCTTCAGATGTTTGCTGATACATTCATTTATTAACAATATTCTAGTTTATCTACAGTTTAATCTCAGAACATGAGGTTGAGATTCAGGATGTTACACCTCTTGCGCTATATGAAGTAAAATCATCAGAGTATTAAACTTTTTGACTAAGTCAACAACACTTACCTTTACATGCCCTTGAAGTTAGGCAACAGATGAAAACAATGTTTCCAATCGTAGAAATGACCAAGCAGACTATAGCTATCACCAGCGCAATAAATTCAGAACTTGCCGTTTGATCTAGACAACAAAGGAAAAAACATATCAGTGATGATGTTAAGATGTTTTGGATATCACCTCCGGTATTGAACATAATTGAATTGAACCAATATGCAGTTTCGTTCCATTTCCAAAGAATATCTCCCCACATGTGGCCACAGCGCAGTAGTAAGTCCCAGTATCAGAGGAGCTGAAGTTCCTGGAGAAGCGATAAACACAACTCCTCCGAGTGTCAGATCTCTTCTCACATTCATCATGTCGTCTTCCATCAGTGTAGATGATGTTCGGATGAGATTTATCTGATCCGGCTCTGAACCAGAACACACTGTGATCTCTTGGACACATTTTATTCTCCGAGTCCGAGAGGACTGAACACTGAAGAATCATCGAGTCTCCTGGATTAACTGGATCAGATATCGTCGGCCACTGAACAACAGAATAGTTTGAATTCCTCTGAGTTTGTCCTACGAAATACAAAAATGTGTTAAAAGGATTTTCATGTTTATTTGCAAGCCTGAAAAGTATTTACATATATCTCAAATGGGAATGTAATAGTTTGATACTGATGCTGAAATTTAGCAAATGTGAAACTGTTTTATCCAGTACACGTGTTCACAAAGTAAAATTAGATTGTTAAAACATAGATTGGAGCAACAATAAAGACAAAGCAGAGGGATGTACTTCATCATGGTAGATTTTAAGATTACGTCCACAGTGAAATTGGCAACGCTTTTAGTGTTAAGTGGTTGGAATTGTTATTTTTCTCAAATAATTAAGATAATGCAACTGGTGGTCAGTAAATCAGTGATTAACTTTTCCCTAAATCTCTTATCTAACTGGATTGAAATTGGAATTTGTGTTCAAATCAGGCTTGAGATATTCAAAAAGTAGTTTTTCTTAAACATTACTTCGATGCAGCGTTAGATCAGTGTCTGAAGCATTTGCAAAACTTAAAAAAAAAGTAGATCCCATGATTACCTTTGAGTAACAAATACGTCCCACTCCATTTAGGATTTATAAGCCACTCCATGATTGAACAGTGATACGTCCCCTCATCTTCTTGGATTGTCCTCAGAATGGTCAGTTTGCTAAAATTGTTATAATTATTTACCTCCAATCTGGATTCAGAAAACTCTGGTGCATACTCAGGTTTTGTGCGTTCATGCAGTGTAACAATTAATGTCAGAGTCTCCCCGGCACTCTGCTTGTACCATTGGAGCCGTGTACGAAAATTGTCAATAAAAGGCAGAGCACACGTGATGGTCACAGGTTCCCCAAGTTGAACTGTGGTCACTGGAACCAGCGTATCTGAAATAAATGAAAGCATACTATACATGAAACAGCAAATAACAATTAGTGCACAATGTAGAATATTTACCATGCAAAAACACAATATATGAACCTCCATATATCTAGTTGGCATGCACATTCTTAACTGAATACTTGCACTTACATCCTTGAGGAAGAACAAGCAGTGTAACCCATAACACCATCATCTTGACACTGTCGCTTGTTAGGAAATGTTTTGGTATTACAGTGAGTATAGAAGGTGAAGTCACATGGCCACGACAATGTTTGCCACACAGTCAAATCTGATTGGTTATCCCAGAATATAGGCTCAAAAGTGCACTTCCTGTCACACCAGTCTCATCATGGTCTTTGTAAAGCATATCACCTCATTCTTCTCAATTCCCTCAATCATTTTAGCACGCTTCCAATAAAGGTAAAAGAAGGTAGATTGCCTTCAATGTTTTTACAGGAAGCAATTGTGAAACTGGGAAGAGAGTATTGGACAACAAATTCAACGAAAGTGAATACAAATTAGTTATATAATTCATAGTTATTTCAAATGTATTAGCATGACTGGAGACAGCTAGCAACTGTAATGGCTAACTCGGTTGGCAAATAAACTGATCACCACGCCGACGCAGCTTTTGTCGCTGTCATTACTATATTTGTCACTGTCATCTGTCAATTGTTCATCATCAGAAATATATAAAGTACGTTAAAAAAAATACATACTACTATATATTTTGAGTGGTCGCAAAGACTAGAAAAACGCAATATAAATGCACACGTTTAAACAAAATACACCACGGTCGCATAACTCATTTCACTACCACTAAGCTAAGGGCGGACTTGTGTTCGGCATGACGGCGTTTAGCAGTTTCATTTAGCCATTTCTGAGCGTCCGCCTTTTTTAAGACACGTTAAAGCTTAAAAATTCACGATTTCGGTATTTACTGACGTATTTTAGTTTTAGAACAAAATGTTAAAATATCTTAAGCTTATGTTAACCACAAACTTTATTTCAGGCATCTAACTAAAAACCCATTGAATTTGTGACGGGGTCCCGGAAGTGCAACAACGCTAACTCATTTCCGGGTTTTAGACTCATTCCTGCAACACTCTGTAGTTAGCAGTGAATTGAAAATTCACTAATATCATCATTTTGCGACATCACTGCAGGTTTAGCCGCTCAAAGACAATTTTCACATCGGTAAAATGCATTGCATTGTGGGATTGTTATCAGAAGGTAGTGTAAATGCCATGGATCCCATGATATAATATAATCATACTGACTCAAGGGGAAGTAAAAGTACTTGAGTAAGATTAAAAAAACTTTTAAAACTACTTCATTTGATCAATCAAATTTAATTTATATAGCCCAATATCACAAATGTGCCTCAGGGGGCTTTACAATAGATGCAATTTATGTATTAGTAGCGTATTTTATCAATCGCTGCTGTGCATTTGATTAATTCTTATAGCTAAAAGTATGAATAAAAGCAGCGAGAAATGTGTAGCCCAATGTAATGGAGTAGAAGTACATGTATTTTTTTGCAAATGTACTTGAGTAAGAGTAAAAAATGTTCTGCAAAACTACTACTTTGAGTAGTACAATTTATTAAAAAAATTGTAATGCATTACTAACCACCACTGGCTATAAGGAAATCAAGAGATGTATTTACCTTCAACTCTCAGATCTATTACTTTCAAAAATGTGAAGTTTTGTTGGTGTATTTTCATACAAATGTTCCAGGCTCTTTTGTGGCTGTCATGCGATGATTACTCCAGATAAATGTTTTATCGAAGACTTGAGGAAAGTCTCCAGAAACAAGCATGATCCAAAACCAGTTTCCGGAAAACTTACGCGGACATGTCAGGCTCACATAATCTCCAACACCAACAGTCTCCGTCTCAAAGATCTGATCATCTGTTGATCCTGAAAAGAGATTTATTTTAAAATGTTTTATTAACAACAGTGAAAGAATCCTCTATTCTCTCTCCCCAACCACTGTGATAACATGACCACACTTTAAATACATATCCGGAGTAAATCTGACATTTCTACATATACGTACGGCCCATACCGAGCATCAGCAGTAAATAAAATCCCATCATCATTTTCTGGTTATTTCACTCGAGACTGTTGTAATTTGGAATGCATTAAGAAAGGATTCACTGTAATGTGAGCATATCAGGTGGGAGGGAACAGTTTCAGAGCAACCTGGTTGGCCTCTCGTTATGTTGACGTTTAACACCACAGTGGAAATACAAATCAACCATCACCCACCATTTCTAACCTAAACACATGAAACACCAACGGCACGCTTTTGTTTCATGGTGGGTTTCTATAACTAAAACAGAGCGTAGACACAACAGATGATTTGGTCTTAATGTGAACTACAGCTATCCACAAACAAAAAAACTAAGAGACAATATGACACCATACATTTGTGTGTTCTACATCTTCAGTATTTTGTCGTGGTCGCAGCCTGATTTTTGTGATTCGTGGGGTGTTGTATCGTCTTAACTTTGATTTTGATTAATTCTGCAAACCCAAGATTATGTTCAATGATGATAGTTTCAAAAGTATAATGCCATCATTATTCATTTATTGATGTTTACTGTATGTGATTAAGATTAGGAAACTAAAACTGCTGGGTTAAAGTGAGGAAATGATTGTGGTAATGGCAAATAAACAATGATGAAAGTCAGGATTAATATTTCAACATGCTACATGATTGGCACACTACTTCTTCCCCAGGAAATTGAACATTGTATTTATGTTGAATGCTTGAGCAATGGTCATGAGTTTCTGATCTGCTCCCTCTTTCACAATACTGAACAAACTAAAAAATACATAGTCAGTTTACAAACACATCTCACAAACAGGTAGTAGTCAGGTTTTCACCCAATCTAATTTTCACTACCGTTATGCGATAATTAGAAGTTGGTTGATCGAGATAAGAGTTATGTGGCGCCAATTCACCAAATGGAAAACCATGATGCCATTGCAGAAGAGGGCGCAACAAGATGACGTAGTTAAGAGGGCCAGTCGAATCTCAAACGGTGAAAAACAACGTACGTCATCTTTTATTGGCAAAATCTGTTTCCATTGCCCTTTGCTTGCTCTCATTTAGCTTTTTTTACACCAACTTCTCCACTTCAGCCACGTGAAAAAAACAAATCAATGATTCCCTTACACAATGCTGTGTCCAGCCCCTGTACACATACTGTAATACACAAACAGTTAAATATACAGAATGGCGGATGCAGGAAAAAGTAACAACTGTAAAATGTCATTTTAAACAAAAGCCCTGAAGTGCATACTTTCATGTACTTTGAGTCCTGCTTTGTACCATCTGCTTTTTCTTTGTGTGCACAGCACTGCTTGCATCTGACGCAGCAACAGAAACAGAGAGACATGCGTTCACCGTCACCGCTGACAAACAAATGATGCATGGAAACTTAAGCATTGTTGTGGTTTGGCTTCAAACTAAGGTGTCACTACAAAGGGGCTCGTCTACTCTCACTCTCTGTTTTAGCCTCAGGAAGCTGGGCTTGCACTGCTGATTTTAAAAGATGAAGTGGAATAACACAACAGTATGTTATTTAAAAACAATCTTTATTAATATCAGTTGAGGGTAAAGTCATAACAGGGCCGTTTTTTTCATCATACTTTTCTGCAGGTCGGTGCTTTTCATTGGTAGTTGCTTTCAGAGGTGGGAGGTGCTAAACATTTTCTGGTCCTTCCTCTTTTCTCGACTTCCGTTTGCCAAATAAACGACAAAAAGGTTCGACAGCCTGAAAAAAATCTGCTCCAATGCACATCACTTGGCACACTGAGGGACTGGCAGCCAGTCCACATATATGATAAATAAATCAACATATTTGAACTAAAGTGTATCTGCAATATTTCAAGATTGCAGATGCATATAGTTGTAGATGGTTGCCTCTTTACAAACACACAACTGACATTATTTGTACTTTGACTCATTTCCTTTCTCGCAGCTTTACCCTCACTGCATATCCTTTTGAAGCCCATAGTCAGGTCTGTTCTGAGTAAACAGCCTTGACGTTTGGTCAAAGGTGGAAAAACTGGCCCACCACAGCCTGTCTGTCAGTGTACCTGTTGCATGTGGCTTTGCTTGTTCTCATGATAGACATGCAATGGCCTTTAGAAAGTGCTGTGAGACCAGAAAGATGGAGGGCTTTATTAATTTGAGTGGTTGTCCATTTGTTCATATTGTATATTTTGAACATGTTTTTTGTACGAAGTTGTGGCGGACAAATACACAGCAGTTCACTGCAATTAACTGGGGACGTTGCAGTTCATGTTCGGCAGCCTGACGGCTGAGCCCCCGCCGTGCTTTTCTTATGTCACTGTGTCCACAAATTTCACTGCAATCCATCCAGTAACATGCTTGCACTGTCAAGTCTTCATAAGAATGAAAATGGTTCAAATGAATGGATTTTGAGTGTGGTAAGAGATCGGCATGAGCAAGCATAAGTAAGAAAAGCAATATGAAATGATTATTATGGTTAGGTTATCCAAATAAAATGTTGTCAGCAATATCAGAAGTGAAGCAGCATATTTAGAACAGCGTGTCAGACAAACGCCCTGACATCGGTGTAGATTGTCTCTTCTTTTGCCGTTTCTTCCTTCCTCCTCTCTGCTCTGCCAGTTTTCCTCTTGTTGAAGGTTGGTGCAGAATAAAATAATGATTCCTCATTTCTCTGAGAAATATATGGAAAAATGTTTTAAGACGGCAGACCTTAATATTTCCATATTTAGGGACATTTTGCAGTGTCATCTTTTCAGTATATACAATACCTGCTGACTTAGCTGATCACCGCTGGCTGGTGCAGCATTTGTTTGCAGAGCATCAACAGCTGTATTAAACAATAAAAACATAGTTTTGAGATAAAAGGTTAATTTACACAAATCAGTTATGTAAATCCTGGAAAGTTAGCTTTTGCAAAATACGGTTTATAGATTAATGTATGAGAAACTTATTTACCGTTGCAACAATCACAAGTTTTCTTCTTGATGGTATAAATCAGGATAACAATCAGACTTATAGCCAAAGCAGCGCATAACAGAACCAGAACTGTGTTGAACTTCTGCAAATCCCACATATTGAGTGCTAAAACAATATGAAAAGGAGCAAATGTGAAAGTTAACCACTATTTTGACAATATTACAATGCATGAGGAACAAATATGTTGGTATCATAATGGTTTCTACCAGGTTACAAATGAATGATTATTAATGATTAATATATAAATGTTCTGCAGTTACCTTTAATGTCCAGTTTTGTTCCATTTCCGAAAAATATCTCCCCGCATGTGGCCACAGCACAGTAATGATATCAGAGTATCAGAGGCGCTGATGTTTTTAGAGAAGTTGTAGATACATTTCTGTGGAGAGTGAGCCTCAGGACTCTTCTCACATTCATCCCCACTGTTTCCATGAGCGTGAATGACACTAGGATGAGATTCATCTGATCCGGCTCTGAACCAGTACACACGGCGTTCTCCTGGACACCTTCTGTGCTCAGACTCAGAGAGGACTGAACACTGCAGAGTCACCGAGTCTCCTGGACGGACTGGATCAGACGGAAGGTTTTCAATGATGGCTGTGATATCAGGTTCTGGTCCTGGGAAATACAAACGCGTAAATAAAGGACACATTTTTTAAGCACTGTAAACGTCGGTTTGCTGTATTTTCATTTCAGAAATCAGAAATCCTTTATTCGCCCCACAGCGGGGACGTCTACAGTGTAAGGCTCACATATTAAATTAAAGAGGCAAACACATGCGTGATAAAATATAATAAGTAGTTGCATGATGAATGTTAACCATCAGACAGTTATAACAATAATAAATAGTATAAAGTACAATTTACCTTTAATTCTCAGAAATATTCCTTTCAGAAATGTCATGTCAAATCTGTTTACTTTTATACAGTAGTAAAGTCCAGTATCGCTTGGCTCCGCTTTATTTATCTGCAGAAGAAAGGTTCCAGGCCCTTGGTTTGATGTAATGCGAGGAGTCTTGTTAACACCTTCATATTTAAAATGAAAGGTTCCCCCTAAGATTTCAGGAACGTCTCCAGAACCAAGCCTAATCCAAAACAAGGTCTGTGTTTCCTCAGATTGCTGGCGGGGACATGTCAAAGTCAC
>CALSBV010010931.1:1492097-1530231 GCA_943590825.1 Bovichtus diacanthus | reverse complement strand
TAATGTAGCAGTAAAGTAGCAGTAATGTAGCAGTAATGTAGTAGTAAAGTAGCAGTAATGTAGCAGTGAAGTAGCAGTAATGTAGCAGTAAAGTAGCAGTAATGTAGTAGTAATGTAACAGTAAAGCCAACCCATGAAATGGTGTTTAAAATGTGTAATGTCAGAAGAAGAGTGTGTGTGTGTGTGTATTCGCAAGTGTTGTTGTGATGAGTTGTTCTTATGTTCCTTCTTTGGCTGGATTAAGCGGTTCAATATTCTTACTGTAATGTAATGTAGTTACAGTGTTTGTTTGTGTCCTATGCTAAAGGTCAGGTTGTCCTTGCAGGCTAATTGCGATGCTCTATGTGAAGAGAGCTTGGTGGTAAATGCATAATTCTGTGAAAAAAAAAAAAAGAAGATATTTTTGTATGAGGTTCATGTCATGAATTTCATAAATGTCGTGAATTATATTTTTTGATGTGAATGAGGGAAACGCCAGCTGTAATGAATGTGGTGCATCTTTACAGTAGGGCCTAACAGTCCCTCTAATACGTAATGATTGTAGTATGTTTTATTCTAACCATTATGCAGTTTTTTTTTTTATTATTATTCATGGTCACACCACTGCTTGTGAGGTCATACCAGCAGGTGGAGGTATGCATCACTCTTTTATTGTTTTTAATTTTTTATAGAAAATGTGTCTCAATTGGCTGCATCACAATGTTTCCCTGCTACTGGTGACTCCTATTGTTTTGGTCTGTTAACACATCCTCCTTCTGTTTGCACCCCTGGCAGCACACGAGTGGCAGGTATAAGGAACAAAGAATGTAGTACAGGAGAAATTGGGCATTCCAGATTTGGAGAAAAAAAAAGGAATAAATACAAATATGACTATAATTAAAGTAGCACTGTGGCACAGGTGTTTTTGAGTCCTTGTGGATTAGACCTCTGCTCAGGTTGATGGGGGATGTGTGTTTTGGGTTTCTACTACAACATGTTTATATGTTTAATGTTCAAAAAAGGTTATTTTTCTCATACCATCTGTCTAAATATTCCTGTATTCACCATCAACACTTATTTTATGAATAGGGGCTGTGTGCATTTCTCTGTGGATTGAAAGTTTTACACCTGCTTGAAAATCTCACTTTTTACAACATGGGACCTTTTAAACCACTTGTGTGGGTTTATCACGAGTGTGCAGGAGGGTACCATATAGCGTCAGAGACAATGTACAATTCTGCTCTCCTTTTTCTGATAGTTTGATGGAAAAGAGGCACTTGAGTACTGGAATTATGTTTGTACTTTTACTTTAAAACTCTTTTTACAGATGTAATTTATTTTTCTTTGTGTTCCTGTAAGATATGCTCTGTTGCCCTGTCAGAGATTAAAAAAAAATTGCTTTGAGCTCACAAAAACAAAACCTGAAGACATCACATACAGTAGTTCTAACTACACTGAGAAATAAAGTATTAAAACAGAACATGATGATAGAAAAACTAAATAACCATAATGCATTAATAATGACAGTATAAACCAGCTTCCCTCATAGGGAACAAACTAACTATAAAGTATCCTAGGACTGGTGGGGAAAAAATGGATACAGCATAGTGTCACAATATTTTTGTGTGGGCAATATTGTAACGATACACGGACGCCAACTATCAATCTTTTTATTATATAAATCTTTAATATTGCAAATACAAATTCAACTATTTGTTAATTGCTTTTTCAGTCCACTAGGGGGTGCTGAGTTTTTTTTCTGATGAGGTCAGTGGAATTGGCAGGAAGTTGGTCAAGAAAAAGATGCAGACATGGGGGGGAAAAAGAAATCAGAAATGTGCAGAAAACTTTGTCTTATTAGATAAAACGGATGTTGACAAACTGCACATTTTGCAGTATATATCCCAAGAAATGTTATCCCAATGCTATTATTTCGTATCGTGGGGCCTGTGGTCATCCACACCCCAAATGTGCACCATTGTAATATCTTCACCACAGTTTCTTATGGACAAGAATAATAACCGCACATTAGTGATTCAGGGTTCAGGGGGCGTGAACAGTCTTTGGCTAAGTGCTGTTTTACTTTTCAGTGTTTTTAAAAGAAAGCATGAAGTTAGAAAGTATTTTTTCCAAGTAGTGACTGGCGTGAGTGAAGTCTTGTTGAATCTTGTTTTTTTTTTGTTCTGTAGCCTAATGGGGGTAATTTCAGCGAGGGGCGGTAGCTCTTTGCTTAATATTTTTTGATGCAGTTTGTTCGAAAGTTTCACGTCTTCTGCTGAGGTGTTGCCATACCATGTAGTTATTCCAAAGTTTAGGATGCTCTGGATATTAGCAGTTGCATCATAGCTTCCTGGGATATGGAAAGCCTTTTCAGCTGTCTTTAAAAGGACAAATCCTTGCTGCGCTTTCTTCAGTTCTAAGCAGTGTGTAGATTACAGGGGCAGGTGAGACCCCAGTCTTGTCGTTCTTTTGATTTAATGTAGAAGGAGGAGAATGAAGAGAGATACTCGGCGCTCCCCTCCCACCTCCCCACTCGTACTCCACCTATCTCCGGTGTTTCATTACTGCTGTATCAGTTGGTGACATCCTCGCACGCTTTTTCAATAACCTCCAGTCTTGTATGCAGGCGACACCCAATAATGTCACACCTGATACATGGAGACATCCTGTATTTTGCATATTCAGCAAATGCTCCTTCCTAACAAACGTAACAAATGAGACGCCAAATCTTTGCCGCCTTTTTTACGCTTTCGCTGAGCCGACATTCCACCGCCTTTTTAGGTGAGAGCTCGTCAAAAACGTCTCCTCCACGCTGCTCTCTACACCTCTATTTATTCCTTTATCTTCAGTCCAGTCCCTCCGCACGCCGGATGAAAAATGGGAACAAGCGCATCGGGCGACAGAGAAGGCGAAGAGTGTCCTCCCTCCGTCTGTCACTAATGCTTCATTAGATACTCGGCAGGGCCATTCATCGCCGTTATCGCTTGGCCACAATGTTCCCCTCCGCCACTACTCCACACACACACACGCACGCATTTTTACACTTTCACATCGCTGACACATAAACACCGGTCACGCTTTTGTGTCATTACTGGCCATTCAGCACTGCTGATAACTCCTCCTGCTGCATAAGTCTGGCCTCCTCTAAATCAGATTTCTGGATTTCAACGTCCTCTGCAATTTTTCACAAGAATAATTATTCAACCTGCAAACATGCAGTAGGCAGTGAAGTATGAGGATATTCTCACCATATAATTTAGGTGTCCAGTCATACACGACCGACACACATGTGCTAGCATCGACTCATTGGTCCTCCAGTGTTAATTAATCCCTGTGCTGTGTGCACTGGCGAGGACTCTGTCATTGCCTGATTCCAGTGGTTCAATACATCGATTAAGCCATTACTCTGATATGGAGATCAATTAAGTTCACTGAAGGTGATCCCCTCAGCATCCATTTAAATCCCTAACACCGGCTTGTGTTCTGAACAATGGGCTCAGAGCATGCTAAACTTGAAAATGGGCTTCATTATGTGTGTGTGTGTGTGTGTGTGTGTGTGTGTGTGTGTGTGTGTGTGAACAGCATGTCCTGATTAATTAATTAAATTATTTTTTTCTTTTTCATGCAAGTTGTTGTAACAACCACTGGTGCTGCATTTGTTCCTGTTGTTGCTTCTAACTGCCTGTAAGCAGACTGTACAGAACATCCTTCTGTCTGGTGTGTAATCCGCTAATTGAAGGTGTTGGCTGGGATGTGTCCATGTTCTTCTATAGCCATGGTTTCTATATTTACTGTAGTCGAGCTGTGATGGAAGAAATATATTTGGTTCTTGACATCTGTAATGTCAAAGCTGCTTTTCATAACTAACCCACATCTTTTCATGTGTGTAGTCTTTATACAAATGATTTTTCATGCATAATACTAATAAAACAATCAACAAAAGTATGATATTTTTTCCTTTTTAATTTAATTGAGTTTTTGTATTGGGGTGTAAATGCTGTATATATACTTTTTAAACTGCGCTAAATTTTAAGAAACTTACACCTGAAACTAACCACCAGTAAGTGGAAAATTAACGGAATAGTTTGACATTTTAGGAAATATTCACGTTCGCGTCACAAGTTTAGCTTATCATGAAGACTGGAAACGGGAAGTTTAATTATTTTGACACAATTTTTGTAAGTATTAAACAAACGATATACAACAAGTGGATTGACTGGCTTTAGTTGTGCATGTTGGTGGATTTTGTTACTTTTAAGCGGAGTTTAAAAAAACAAAACAAAACCGTAAAAACTAATGCAGTAATTAAAACGCAAGCAAAATAAATCTGATCCCTCTCTCAATGTTTTGGCTTTCACCTTTTTCAATAGTGTTTTGTCCTAAGCATCTTAAGACACAATACAATATTACCATTTCATTCTTCAGAATATTTTTAAGGACGAATCGAGTGTAGTTGCAGTTTTGTGTCTAAAAGTGCAACTACACTGAAGTTTGGGGAAAAGGAGAAAGTTGACTGTGAGGACATATAGTCACAGTGGATAATTGACAGGTTCAACTCAAGGTTTATTTGCTATAGTTGCACAGCTTATTATATTACTATAAAGAAGTAACACCTTGTTGAAGGGAGAGTGCAGTGAGTCCAGTAGTTTGACACTTCACATCCCAGACTTCACTTCTCAATTAAAAACTGTGTGTACTCGGACGTCCGTCTCCTGCTGATGGATTTTTCTGTAGAGGCAGTCCTATCTTTATTTGGTCAGCCATGGTTGCTGTTTATTTCGGAAAGTTATCAAGCCACGGTTTAATTCAGCGTGGGATAGAAGAACAGACATATTTGGCACAAGGCAGCCTAAACCAATTCAGCCACATCTCCACTCCACTCCCTGTCTGGGTCACAGTGTCCTCTCTTTGCTGCCATGTGCCTCTGCCTGACAGCTTCATATTTCAGCTCCACGGGCATCCACTCTCCACTCTGCAGGGTTACAGAACAGAGGTACGACATGCACACCGCTTTTATTTACCTCCAATTTCTCAGGCCATTCATAACCCTCCCAGTACTTGTTATTCAGCTTCCCGGAGGAGTACGCCGTGACGCTGGATTAGATGACCGGATAACCATGAAAACCTTTAACCTACTCTTATCTACTATATCCTGCAACTCTGATTTAAATATGTAAAGCAACAACCAACCCTGACATGCATGACCTAATCGTATCCCTAAACATGCATGGCAATTATTCATTATAACAAACAACGTTTTATTTTGTTTTCTCTTCAAAATATATGAAATTTAAAAACACTTATTCAGATGAAGGTAGCAAGGGAGTGATTCTAACAAGATTATACAGCCTGGCTGTGGCAGCATACTCCTGGGTCCTTGTGAGGGGGAAATGATTCACAGTAATGTAAAAGGGAAAACATGTTTATCGCTACACCTTTATCTGCATGTTGATGGGTTATGGATCCACGTCCACACAGTCAGCATGGTTGTATTTTATGTGGGTTTTACATAATACATAATCAATTAGTACACTGATCTAATCTAGTTTCATAAAAATAATTTGTGTATAGGGAGCTTCAATTATGTTGTTTTGTGAGACACAATGTGATGTGAAAGTATTATTCTCCTCCTGATTTAAGTACAATGACTTCAAATTAATTAGAGAGACCATGTCAAGGAAAGAGAGGGGGAAGGCTCTGACAGATACAAGGTACAAGTGTGTTTATATGAACACCATATTTCATATTCACAAAAGATTTAGGTTTTATGATCTTCAGGAGGCTCATCTTGCTATACGCAGCATGGAGACCCATTCGCACAGGCACTGGAGCAAGTGGTCTTTTTGAATATTTATATAAACATATAGGCCTATATTATATAATATTTATAATATTAAATCAAAATATTATGTAGTAGAATATTTTTAATATGTAAGCCGATGTTGCGCAGAGGTTTGACATCATATCGGGGGGGTAATAACAGTAAATTTGATAAAAAATAAAGGCTTTGCTTATCCTATGGAAATATTGGTCCATAGGTCAAATTCGAAAGATTGGCTTCTAACTCTTGGAAAAGCGATCTTAATCTCAATGAGACTGTCTCGATAAATAAAGATGAAATAAAACAAAAACAGTTGTCACAGGACTCTTTATAGAGTAGTTTCATTTTTCTGTTCATAAAAGAAAAAAAGTACTGAATCTTCTGTGTTCGCCTCACATTATTTTCAGGTAGTTGGCAGTAGTGAAGCGTGAACAACAGTAGGTGTAATCTCAGGTAAACGTTAAAGCATGTCATTGGTTGATGCATACTTGAAGAAGCTGATATCAAAACATTGGGAGCTAAATTGGTATCTGTTTCCCATTGAAAACGTACTACTTATTTGGTACATCTAGAGTAGATTGGAAGAATTATAGAAACCTCACCAGGGCTTTCGTTCACGTTCCTTAATTCCATCCCTCCCTCACTACTGCACCGCCTCCAAACCCCGCAGCCTTGAGCTTCAGGGACCTGGGAAATTAATTAAACATCTAAAAATGACAAGCTATCTTACTCCCACTTGCAACTGCCACAGCCCCCTTTTTTTTTCTCCTCAGGACTTCAGGGACAGCACATTGATTTCCCCACTGTCTAATTCTCTCAGGCCATGTCTTCCTTGGATTTTATTTGGTGAATGGGGTTGGAGGAAGTTGAAAGATGAATGGGATGGCATGAGGGGCTGAAGAAAAGTCAAGGGTGAAGCTGGGATGTACGCGTGTGTGCATTCGTTGGGGAAATGTGGGTTAGAATATCCATCTATTTACAGTATGTGCATGTGTCTGCTTCTCCAAACCATCTTTCTGCGCTGTTCCCCCGGCGTCCCCTCCCCTTCCTGCTCTGTGTTCTGTTGGATGCCCAGTTCAGAGGAAGGTCTCGCGACAGAGAGAAGCATCTTAAAGAGCTCTCATTAGCATGCCATCATAAAAAATAAAAAAAACAACCGACTGATCTGATGAATCACTTTATTCAAATTGAGGATTTTGTTTGTTCTTCTTTATTCTTTAGGTCGATGACCACATAAAATATGACGACAGACATGCAAAGCTTCTATTGAGGTTTTCAGATGAAGCTTTGAATGTCTGTCATATTTTATGAGGTATGAATTAAGTATTTTTTTCTATTATGGTATGCTAATGAGGTTTAAAAAAAAAAAAAAGGCATTCGGTACAGCCTAAATAAATCTAGTAAAAATTCTTGCCCTAAATTAAATGTAAGTAGTTAACAAAATAATAACATGTACATGATATATATATTAAATTAAATTAAATGACATCACCCTAATGAATCATTCACGTTTCTCAATAGCAATGTTTTTTTTTTTTGCTGCCCTCTCCGGTTGGTTTTAAGCCTGCTTTTAAATTTTTTTTTTTACTTCTGACCACACTCAGCAGCCCTGCCCGATATGCCCTGTTGAACCTGAAACCACTCCCACACCTGTACATCACTGCAGCAAGGTGAAAAGTCAAACCAGCAAAGACACAATTTTCAGGGGGAGTTAAGTCACTCTTTAATGTGCGTTTTTGGGTGTCGGATCCCACCATGTCATTTACATGAATACCACAACATATGCAGTGTTTTCTATTAATTACCTTGATTTTTGTCCTGCCATAGTTTCATAACAAACCAAAACTGTTTTTATACTTCTTGACATTGGCACGGAGTGAAGGTGGCTTGCTTGAACATTTTTCAAATGTATTTTTACACTTTCCACACACGGTAAAGTTATGATTAAGGGGACTGTGATTATAAAAAAAAAAAAAAAAAAAAGGTTTTTAACAGTTTTTTTTGTGGTATGTGATGGTCCGTGAACCCGCGTCTCCAACATGAAAGTCAACAACACTACTCCGCCAATCACCACCAAGACACCACTCACCGCTGCTCACTCCTGACAAATCTCCTGTAAGATCAGGGAACTCTGCCTTCAAGGGTCCAAAGAAACTCTCACCCAGAGGCTGCAGGGTGTGAGACGTGTGTGGTGGCAGGAGCAGTGAGGCGGTGGTGAATGTCTCCTTGAAATTGATCCACCACGTGTGGCAAAGCACTGCCTTTGGTGCATCCGATGGCGTAGGTTGTAAATGGCCAGAGTGTGGGCCACGACCTGAGTCTTCATCAGTGGAAACATGTGACTGGCAGCATGCAAACAGTACTCCACCAGAGGATTTTAATCTTCAATGAACACAGCCAGAGGCTACCCTTCAACTCACTCGGTCACAAGGCTGGACTTTGGGATCCCAAGATAATTATATTTATTAGATCATGGTGCATGAATATATTTGATTTGGCATAGCTTATGAACAATGATTAGATATAAATGTATTACTGCACCCAAGTTAGATGAAGATGGATCCATCCTGCTAGATTCTGCCAAATTCAATAATGGATGCCGTGTCCATCTTTCTGCAGTTTATTCAGTGATAAAGATCACACAGAGAAAAGGAAGAATTGGTCCGCTACTAAACCAGCGGTCTGTCTTTTCTGATGGAAATCTGAAAAACCAGCATGGTTTTATCCCCTCAGCCGACCAAAAAAAATTCCAACTTTATACTCATTCACAACAATTGACTTTTTGACCTGAGCGCCTGTAATCATCGCAGCACTGAATACTTACAGATCTGTCTCGCTTGAATAAGATTTCAACTGTCTGTCACTACAGCCTGTAGGTAAATTGACAGACTTTAATTTGAGTATTCATTTATGAATTTGAGTTTCCACTTTTTCACGTCAAGAATCTTTTCAGTGGTCCAAATTGTTCTCTAATAGCCTGTTGACAACCACTTGACGCATATCTGAGGAGTGAAGGGAACATAAACGGTAGGACTGTCTTGAAATTGGCAGGAGAGCTATTTAACGTTAGATGTTAGCAGCCAGTCGAGTAAGGTTCCAAAGAGTTGTACTATGCACAGCTCTATTCACTATGTGCGTTCAGACTCTATTCGGTAAAAATTAATATCGGGCGAAATGTAAATTATGTTATCATGATGTGATCAAATTTAATCTTAAATTTAAAGCTTCCTAATTAAAACCAGTATGCAGACAGTGATAAAGTAGTGTATGTTAAAGCACCTGGGATACGTTGTTTTCTTAGTTTTTTACCGAGGTATAGAGAATTGTGGAATTTCACTGGTATTGGTATCCACTTCTAAATTTCCTATCGTGACATCCCTAATACACACACCACCTGGCCCAGTGAGCTCTTCGAGCTTTGCGATGGGGATTTTTCTCTAATGTAAGATAATTGCAAACCCCTTTTTCATTGGCCAACTCCAGACAATTTAGTAATGTAAAACGTTGAAGATCCAAACTGTTGCTTCAGATAAAACAAGCTACAAAAAACTCGAACAGGAAATGTGTCTTTTTAAATGGATTTAATTGGCCATGTTGCTAAATGACCAGGTTTAACTTTTTTGGCTACTGACTGATTGTTTTTTTTTTTTGCCTAATGTAACTATGACATATTTAATGTAACTATGGGCCTCATGCAGAAGGCCATATATAAGAACACATTTCCCCTTATTTTTGTTCTTATCCACAATTTGTTCTTTGCCCTTCTCCTGGTTAGAGAACATTTTACGAGTGGTTGGAGCGTTCTTTCAAGACAATAAAAAAACAATAAAATCAACAAATTATTTGTTTGTCCAACACAAGGTAACAAGTTATATCGTATAATACAATTTGGTTTATTATATGCTCCGGATTAAGACTATAAACATCCTTGGATCATATTGCGTGTGTTCAACAGTACTTCAATTTCACTACTGCTGAAGTTCATCTTCTTGCAGCCTTTTTTAGGAGGCATCTCTCAAATTGTTGGGTATGTGCCACATGATCTTTGTGGCTCCTAGATTTTGTTATAGAAAGAATTTAGAAACTACAAACTCACCAGAGGGTAGGCAATCTTATTACCAAGTAAGAGGAGGAAAACTTATGTAACTGTGCTGGATCAAGGCTCCTTCTTTCATACTTATAACACAATATTCTCCATTTTTTTATATGGTTTATTAAAACATTAGAAAATATGCATTCTATTTACTTTGTGTAATTCTACACAATTTTATCTCTGAAGACTTCCATTGTTATCTGCTGCAGGGCGGAGCAGATTTAGAGTTCAGATATTTACTCATTCATGTTTTGTTTGAAATTATTTAGTTTTTAGGTGGCCTCACAGCTGCTATGTTGCCATATCATACATAGCCATCATTTTGCTATGAATTAGCCTAATTGGACCACAGACACCACAGTGGTCAGCGAAGCAAGGTAACCCTTAATGATTTTCTTCTGCCAAAGACAATTTGTGACAGCGTTTGATACCTGCAAATTTAATATTAAATTCAGCTCACAACACTGATTGTCATATGACCTCCGGGACGTGCATTACACAGATGGCTCAAATTATTGATGTTGTTACAAAAATGGAAATAGCTGTTAAAATGGAAATGTGCCATTTGCGAGAGAAAAAGCTCTCTCTGAGAATGAGGAGGGAACAAGGTGTTGGCGTTGAAGCTAGAGTAAAGGCAAGGTGGGCGTGGGAGGGGAAGAGGAGAGAGGTGGGACTGAGTTGGGGAAAGGTTCAACTGATGAAGACAGAGTAACGTGTGTGTAAAAGAAGAATAGGAGAAAAAAAGGAGGGAGGGAGGCTGATGGAGACCGAGTCAGAATCCTTGCCTTTCCAATTTAGTCTAGCTGTCATCCTGGCTGGTGATTAATGAAGTATGGAATGCCATCCGTTTTCCCTGGGAATTTCTCTCCTCCTGGCTCACAGACTACTGTTCCTTATACTCCCAATGAATCTGTGTTTCTCCCTCTCCACTGTCCCTTGAGAGGCAGCTACAATAAATTAGGATAGTCCGATTCAACCACTGATGCCGGAGTGCAATTGTGGTGGTTAATGAGAAATTGGAAGCAGTTGGCAAGAAGAGAGGAAAACTGGCGTGTTGGGGAACAGGAGTGGAGAAGGTATTGAGGTAAAGAGGGACATTTTGATGAAGTATTATCACACAAGGCTGGGGACCATGGGGCACAAGGGAGAAACTTGGAAGATTGCTATTTGTTGCAAGCGTTACTGCCATCACCCAGTAAACTGTGATGAACAATATGAAGAAAAAACATTTTTTACACCATGAAGGCCAGTTGGGGAATTTATCTTATGGTTTAGACAGCAAAAGGATTTTTTTTTTTTTTTATATTTTTTCTTAACAGAGATTAACTACAAAACCAACACAGTATTGACTTTAGGGAATATGAAGATACAAGTTAAGAAACCACATTATCCCCATCTTATAGTCGTTGCACTGGATTTCTAAAGAGTTCAGAATGGATTTTTTTAAATTTAGCTCATAACATAAAAAACCGTCAGTGGCTCACAGGTCATTAAGTTGTGTTGTCTTAATTCTGTTTGCTGTAACTCCATTAATTTTAGGGTTTATACAGATATGTACTTTTTTTTTTTTTTTTAATGTTAAATGCGTTCTTGAATGAATGATCTGGTCATTTATCTGGAACTGTGAATCCATCAGTGAAACGTCTTCCTTAGACGATGCATAGCTCATACAGTCAGCAACACTGTACTGCAGTCTCACGGTAATCATTGCTACACATTCAGGTATGGTTCAAAGATCATGATCATGGTTCAATAATGTGTGTAATGTGTGTAAAATGTTTGTACTGGTTTTAGACAGAAGTAGTGCTGTCAATCGCTTAAAAAAATATTCAATCATGATTGTCCAAAGTTAATTGCAAATTAATGGGTAAAGTAATCGCACATTTTTTATCTGTTCAAAATGTACATTAAAAGACGATTTAAGTATTTAATACTCTTATCAACACAGAAGTGGACAAATATGCTTGCTTTATACAAATGTATGTACATTTATTGTTGGAAATCAATTAACGCAAAACTATGACAATATTGTTCTGAAACCCTCCCAGCTACTTTTTTTAGGGATGTCATGATGCCAGCGATTTAGTAGTTGATACCAATACAAGTGAAATTCCATAATCCTTGATAACAAATTCAATACCAAATAAATGATTTATTTGTATTTAAATATTTTCTTTGATTAGTGGTTTTAATTACTTGGAGCTAGTGTTAGGAAGCTTATAATTCCCTCTTTAATATCTATTTTTATATTGCTGTGAAAACAAGCAACTGTATTTAATTAAGTTTCTCACCAAAAACTCCATTTTACAAAATTACATTTGAACACATCATGATAACGTCAGTAAAAATAAGTACAGAAACTCATAATGTTGTTCTGCAGCGTTCCTCCTCTGTTCATGGTTATCAAGTTGGCGAATCCATCCTCCCAAGAGGAAATGGATTATTAACTCCTATAAGCTTATGTCGACTAGCTCTCCTCTCAATTTCAACCCAGATTTGTTGTTCATAATATAGCAGTATCAGGGGAAAAAATAGGGTGAACTGAACTGGTGTGACGGAACACACCACGTCATCCTCCTCCTGAACCTCCACACCTTATTTTTATTCAAATATGATATGACATGTCAAAACCATATGCATTAGCAGTAGCTGTCTTCTCAATAGGGTTTAAAATGTAAACCCGATCCAAAACGGACCCTTGGAAAACCTCCTCGACCCAAACTGATAAAATGGAATATAATTTGGGTTGAGCGGATCTAATGAACTATTTTTAAAAGCTTCAGAGGCTATGCATGTTGCCACTGATGCTGCTTTCAGTATGTTTTTTCCCTACAATTTACTGATGCCATTAGAGATTGTTGAGAGCAAAGAAAATATGTTGCAAGTTGGCTGTATTCTTTTCAGTAAAACGCGTCTAGAAAAGCCATGTCCACGGCAACCCTTCTACTCACCAATATTGCATCTGACACAGACTCAATGTGAGCGTGTAAATATGGCAATTTCACAGCATAGTCTCATTCAGTAATGAGACAAGACAATCCTCACCACCATGGCTTGTATCACCTGGGTTACATTATTAATGCAGGTGGTTCTATCCACGGATGACATATGATGCTGAACAATGAGTCATAACCTATGACTACTTGCATAAATGTCTACGACAGGACTCCCTGAACCTCTTGTATCAATTATTGCTGCTGAACATAATCACCGTTGGGCAAATTATATAAAATATAAACCCTAGGAATATTTTCCCTCCCAAAAGTAAATGTAGAGTACTTGCAGACCGTATTAACACAGGCTAACTCTTGCGACATGACCTACCTGCACTAACCCATTTACTTGGTGGTGACCTCAAAAATCTCTTCCACCCAGGCCTTACAATCCTGTTAGTGGTTCCATCAGAGCTCCAGCTGAGTGAACAGCATGTGGGCAGCCATGTAGAGCCAGTCCCAAGTAAACAATGTGGACCTGTATACAATGTTTCTAGCACCAACACTTCTTTCACCTTCTGCCGAGCCACCTTGTATTGATTTGCACAGACAATGTGTCTGGGGTGTCTGACTCAAAGGGGTAGGGGAGCATGCATCCCGCCAGTGTCACTAATTTCGTTGTGGAGCACTTTGCACTTAAAATCAATTCTTCTCCCAGCCACCAGGACATTGGTGTTTTCTGTGGGGAGGGACTTTTTCACAAGAAACAAGGAAAAGTTTAGCCTCGTCTGTAACATGATGGTTGCCGTGAGTATCTTTCCACCCAAGCACAATTCTTCTCAATACAATAACTCTCAGATATAATGAACTCCCCCAGCAGGGACACAGACAACACTTATAGACTTGTCTCTTTTAAATGGAACACTTCATGCAATTGCCATACAATTTGGACCATGTATGAAAACGAGAATTGTAACTAGTTCAGTTTGTGCCCTTAGGTGCTTGGTATTGAGTGAAAGAACTAATTTCATAAAACAATGCAGTGCACTGCAGATATTCTTACATTCCTTCAGGAATTCATTGCTTGACCCGCGCATGGCTTATTCAACCCTAAGCGTAGATTTTATTTATTATTTGTTCACTTTATAGGCTATCATGACATCACAGTTCGGGCTGATAATGTGGCATACCTCTGCTGGACTGTTCAATCAGGTTCAATTCTGGGACAAGTCACTGCTGGAGGCGCTGTGTGATGCCCTGTAAGAGTCACTACAGGAAATGGAGATTACATTGCTACTCTCCTTTCTGTCATATTGGAGCATGAGAATAAGAACTGAACTAAATACAATTTCTGTGTATCCGTCCTTGCGTACTTTGCAAAAGCCGGTACCGGTGTTGTTTTATTGCACCCTGAAGTTTCCAGAGATGATGGTTGTTGGCCTTCCAGCTCTCTGCTTTCATTCTACTTCCTTTTTGTTTCTGCAGATCAGTGAAGGCTCAGTGTCCAGTGAAAACATTGCACATGTATAAGGAGAGAAGAAACAGGAACCGTACTGTCAAAGTGACCTGCTGTTTGTGCAGCAGGGCAGGGACCACTATCTGGTGTGCAGCCTCTTTCCTCTGGAGGTGTGGCTGCACACCAGGCAAGGCAATTAAGGAAAGGCAGGGCAACGTTTTATTTATACAGCCCATTTCATGCACAAGGGGAAACTCTGCTTCCTGTAGTTTGATGGCAGTAAAGTGGTGCAATCGGCAGATAAAGCCCCAGTATAATGTTTTAGTGCTCGACTAAATATTTCACTTACTATGTTCAACTTTGGCTTGTGCATTTAGTGTCCAGGGGCTTGGCTTTGATGATTAAAAGATAAAAAGGTGCTCTTATAACGCTGCATCTATGTTTGCATAAGTTGCCATCCTTAAGATTTGATTTGGTGATTCCTGTGGTTACCTTGGTAACGGCTTTGTGTTTTTGACAAACAATCGAGGTCACAGCTCACCGTGGGGACAAACCCATTGCGCTTCCTGTGTCTTCTTCACGAAAGTTTGTGTTTCACCAGTTGAATGCTTTTAATGTGAAAGGACAGCAGTAAGAAGTTCCATCTCCAGGAGTAACTTTATACAGCTCTGTGTAATGAGAGTGAACAGTAAACGGTGAGTGTGAGTGCAACAATGAGAATAAATTGTGCTGGATGACATGCATGCATTGTTATGAATCCCCTTGTGCTTATGTAGGATATCAGATGTTGTGAAATGTCTGAGCTTAAATTGGCATCTCCGCGGGGCTTCACAGTTAAAACAGACCAAACGGCAAACTTGTACTGATGCACCATGGATTTAGTTTTCACTAACTCCCACATAGCTGAACATGAATGCATGAGAGACGATACTGTATTGCTGTCAGCAGTGTATATTAAAGCTTCAGAGACGGAGGCTCCCAAAGTGCTGGTCAATCCTCTCTGCTTAATAGGCGTATGAAATTAATTCAAGGTGGTTGTGTCAGAGAATTAGCTGTGTAATGCGTGGCTCATACTGCACCACTAGGCAGCTACTATGTCCTATCCTGTAACATTTAGCGGCATCTCAGCTTACGACGCGCTCGACTTTCTTCACCAGCCCCTTACTTTACTTCTGCTCTTTGTTTGGTGTTGGTCACGGAGCTACACTTGGCTTGTCTGAGCCGGTTTGCTTAAAACACTAGAATGGAGGAGTTGGTTAGCGCGGAGTTTGTATGGGCGGGAAACTGAAATAATGAGGTAAAAGTGGATAAGCGCTGTGTGGAGCTACAGAGTTTGTGGCCACTAAACCTCTGCAAATAAATCAAAAAGAAGCCGTGTAATTCTCAAAGCACCTGCCAAGGGTGAAATGCACCCCTTACTGCGCAGACAAGCAAATAGCGTCTCAGTGCTCCTGTGCTATTTAAGTTAGGTACTATACATACAAACTGGCCCCTGTCTGTGCAAATGGAAAAACGGTCGCAATTCACAAAGATCAGTGCTTATAGCCCCACGCATTTACAGTGAAATTATTAGCATCTTCAGAGAATTGATGGTAACTGAAGCACATTTGTATGGGATGTCTGTTTACAAGCAGCAGGTGCCTCTCTTTGAGTCAGTCAGAGAAACAGATCCCAGTCACGTGTGCGTGCTCTTGAAATATTAGATGTCTTAAGCCACTAAAACTTATTGAACAATCCCTTCAGCAAGACGTTCTGTCCAATACACGTTCATATTCTACTTTGCATGAGCAATGATCATCCATAACATGCATATTCATAAAATGCAGAACTGCTACCGTGGTGATTGTTCATTTTCATCCAAAAATCATTTAATCTTGAGAGGAGCTTACGGGCCATTTCTTAGTGGGTGATGAATTATCTTTTGTGCTATTCAATTTCCCCTCCGTTTTATTTCTCATCCTGCTCCTGTTCCACATTAGAATTTCTGGAATATGGTAGATGTCCCCATTCACCTCCATCCATCTGGTCTCCGGTTTGCCATCCAAACATCCACCCCCTTACTTTATTAGGGGAACGAGGAGAGTTTTGAAGGGGGAGTCATATTTCCCCTAAGTTTAATTGGAGCTTTATTTCCCTCCTTAGTCTTGGATTTACTCAAGGATTTCAATAATACCAGATGGGAAAATTACCACGGCCAAGCTTAATAACCTTCCTTTTTTGTCACATTTCCTCTGTTAATCCCCATCAGCTGACGCCTGAGTAATTAAATTCTATAACCAGGCTTGGCCCGTGCTTGTGGATGATTACAGAGACGATGCAACCTCAACATAAATCACTGTGACACGCACACAAAGAAAGCTGACTCACTTATTTTGCCTTTTACACTCTAAATGGACTTTGTTTCTAACATTTCCTCTGTCTTCAAATGCCAGACCTATTTCTTAAATTAAACAACTGTTTTGTTAAAAACAGCACCAATGAAGAAGATATTCTTTTGTGAATAGTTGTGCTTCGGTTTATTCTTTCATACATATATTAATTTCAATTAATAGAAACAGTCTGTGGTTTTCATTAGTTTTGAAAGAGGGCATTTTTAAAATTTATAAATACAATGATAAACACAAGATATGAAGCCATGAGGCATGATTATGCTGACAGAGCAGAGACCTCAGTGTGGGATCCATTTGTAGATAGTCCTTCTCGACTTCACACGAAGGATGACCTGATACTGTTCACTTGTCTTCCCTCCTGAATCCCATGGCTCCAATTAAAGCCTTATGATTGGGCTTCAGTGTGTCACAAGCTTGTCAAACTAACTACAGCACACAATGGCACTCAAATGACGCATGTATGGTTTTTAATTAGTCTAAAAAAACCTGCCCACATAAAACCAACCAGCGCATGTGATGCAAGCACACAGAACAGTATCCACAAAGCAAAAAGACTTTGCCTAAGACTTTGTAGGCGAGGATGAAATAGACAGTGATATATGATAGACTTGAAAAGACTACTGCAACAAAATTCTTTATGGCACATCTTCCGAGGTCCTAAATAAACTCCAGTGCGTCCAGGACTTTGCTGCACGTGTGATTACATCACCCCCGTCCTCCAGAACATCCATGGCTCCCTGTTCCACAACAGATGTATTTCAACGCCTCCTTCACTCCTCCCCGCAGCCTCCACCACTCGGGACCAAAAAGCGGACCTGGGATGACCTAAATGTATTTTTGATGAACACAGTCAGTGCTAACCTCTGACCAATATATTGCTTTTTTTTTGTGGCTTCTTCACAATAATCCCCACCCCGTATTTTGCCAGTTCACTGAATCTCCTGACGGAACACCAATTTCAGCCTACATGCACGTCTTTTCACCCTTTTGTTGAAACAGAGCAACTAATATTGGTATCGAGAGCAACAAGTTGGTAGACTGCTGTTTAAATGGCGTCTCTTCGTAGGGCTGGATCACAAGGTTGCACTATAAAAACTACTATAGATGACAAGATTCATTAGATATCTACTCTATTGCTTGAAAAACACTATAAATAGTATCAAAAATAGAATTATAATTTCAAGCAGGGTTAACCATCGAAACGTAATTTTGCACGTTCAGAAAAGTAAAGTCATCTGATATTGCAGTAAAAAGCATAACCAACCGTCTACAAAATGTTCTGTGATTCTTTATACAAAATATGCAAATTTACATTCATGGCATGTCATGCAATGTTGTATTTGCGATTTGTCTGATAAAATTGCTCATGGCCTAAAGACAGGTGGCTTGACACACAACAGAGAGGCAGCAATGTTGTTTTTTTTAGATAAATATTTTGACAGAAGGGAATATTCATGTGACAGTTTGAAAAGGAGAGTGGATAAACCCTTATCTATGTTAGCAGTAACCACAACGGTCTCAGGTTACGCCCACTAGCTATGAAAAAGAAAGCGAGAAATGCTATGAGAGATGTGGTGGTGTGTCTCAAAGATAAATAACAAAGCAACAGACTTCGGCATCACCAGCAGAAAAAAGGGAAGATCTGCATGTGTGGTTAGCAGAATAAGGTATTAACCATGAATAACTGTAAAGAGATGTGGGATGCTCTTTTTTAATTTTTAATTTTATTTATTTTTTTATAATTGTTAACACCTTTTTTAGTGCTTTACATTTTTACAGACGTGTTTTTACAATGCACACTGCAGCAATGATGCCAGCATTTAACAATCATTGAGTTGACTGCAGCTCCAGATCCCCTGACACAGCATGGGCCGTTCTATTAGATCTAGCACCTACCAGCAATTTCGGCAGCAATTTATCGCATGCTGGGTTGCAGTTGTGGGCCACCTTGGCAGAGAAATTCCCACTCGGTTAATATTTAATTGTATTAATGAATCTCTTTCGAACCAAACTGTCAGCCGGGTTTCAAAGTTGGATACAGTAATTAACCTTGACAAGTCAGAAAGTGTCACCAAGTAGAGTGGGGCATTCAGGGACCAGCAGAACATCAGAGAACACATCCCATTCATCTTTTTAAATGGAATGTCATGTCATGTTGGTATTTTAGACCACATGAGAAAACATTTCTGTTAATGTTTTTAATTATAGATAAAAAAAAAAAAAAAGAAAACCTGGTAGGCCAACAAACACAAATGACAGACTTTTTTTTTTTTTTTTTTTAAATAAAATGAATGATTCAGTGCCTTTTGGATTTGTACATGTAGTCTTTTATATGTTGCACTACTATATCTGTATCAGTATCAATGCTGGAGAATATTAGTAAAATATGTGCAACTGAGAGTAGAAAAATATTTTTTATTATCTGAAAATATTGATCTGCTTTAATCTAGAAAGGATCAGGTGCTTAATGGAATGAGTGCAGGGAACCTGCATTGATTATCTTTACATGCATGCGTCTAGAGGGTAGAGATTTAAAGGACCAAAAGGAAAAGATCAGTAGACTGAAAGTTAGCTTGCCAAGGGATAGGGACAAACATTATTTGGAACTTTTTTAGAAAGAACTGGGAAGATTAGGAGTGGAATTTAGCTGCAGAGGAACTTTGGAATAAGAGGTGTAAAGAGATGTATTTATAGAAACAGAGTATGACACTTGAACACTTGGCAAGTCCTTTTGTCCAAAAGCAGCATGGATTGAGCATATAGAATACAAAGTTGGTATCTCAAGGACTGTACACTGGGTAGCATTACCAAATCAGAGGCAGCATCAACTGAGAATATTTACTGTCAGGGATTACGTCAGAAAAGCGGTTAGGCTCGGTTCCTGTGCGGGGTGCTTGTCGACCCTAAAGGTCAGCCCAGCGTAAGTGAGCCTGGGCCGTTGTTTTCGCTAGTTTCGTGGCTAACCACCTTTAACTTTACTCAACAGGTATCAAACAAGACACGATGGGAGCTTGCCTTTGGTCTTCAGGGGTTTTAGCATTGTAGCGCTGCAAACACTCCGAGAAGCGGCTTGTCACATGAGGATAGTCCACTTTAAGAGACAGCCCACCTTAAGCATGGATAGTTATTATTGCTGCTAGCTTCGGAGCTAACCAAAGCCCCGACAAATACACTGTGATCACACTGCACGGCTACGTTACTGCTGACTTCATACTCACTGCACACACACGCTTACTCCCTCGGTCTTTCTCTCCCTCGACCGACCGCACACTCACTATCGCTTGCCACGGCTGAACGGAGATGGTTTGTGGGTGGTGGCTTCGGCAGATTGGACAATTTCATAATTACTAGTAATTAAGTAATAATTACTAGCTCACCGTTGCACACTCAATCTCTCTTTCTCTCCCTCTCTCTGCACCGCACTCACTAAACACACAACCTGCGCTCCGAGTTATTACTTAAGATTAATAGCATTTTAAAATTTACATTGCAAAGACTCGACTGACGTCAAACTCTGCATTTTGAATATTTTCTTTTAGAATGTTTAAAATATCATTCATCCACTGCATGATTAAACACTCTTTCTGTTGACAAAATCTGCTAAATCGTAAATAACAGAATTCAGAGAAATGGAAAACCCCGTAATTTGGGAAAAAATCAAATGGACACTTCATAGGACCCGAGTTCAGGGACTGCCACTTGGTGTGGGAAGATCCTCTCCTCTCCTCACTCATTTACAATGCGTTTCATCATTCATCATTTCATCAGAGAGCTGGCTGGACCCTCCGGTCACAGGGTATTACAATGACTATTACTGCCAGATATTACAATTGCTTTAGTCTGGTATGTTTGGCAAGGGTCAAAGACAAACACTCTACCACCTGTGCTGCGGGAACCATGAATATTAGTATCCGAGAAACAGATTAGCGCTACACTGCTTATAGATCACTCCGTAGTTGAGTGTTTGTAAGTGTTTGTTTGATGCATATATGGACATAACATCAGCAGCATTATTTATTATGATGATGAGACTAATGTTACCTTGGGTGTGTGGCCAAATTGTCTTCATGTAGCTGGTGGGAAGCAGCTCATCTCTTTTGAGGTGTGAACATGCTTGTACATGTATAGCCCGGAATTTAGAAAAACGGAACGGGAGAGCTGGCACACATTATCTTATCGTGTGAAAGTTATGGCTGTCTAAACATTTATGATCTTAAGTGATTATTCACAGTACTTTAATTCCACTGCCCATCATTAAGTGTGTGATGAGTCTCTTCACATTATATTCCTCCTCTGGTGCATAGCTGTACATTCACTGCATACAGAAACTGCTTTACCAGTAGTCTATTCATTTTGTACAATCAAGTCAATGTTGACAAATTGTGGCTGCCGTGTTCTTCATCTGCATAAATCAGTCAATGTGCAGTTGCTTCTCAGCTGCCAGTCTATGCAGTGTATGCCCTGCCTGTCTGACAAAAGATTCATGTTAAAGTTGTCTGTGAGAAGATTAAAGGTCCTGAAAAATATGCTGCTATATGCTTCTCTATTGTATCATTTCAAACTGTATTTTTGGTTTCAGATTAGGGATGCCCTATTCTGAAAGATGGGTATTGGGGCCAATGAAGGCCTTTTTTTTATTGATAGGTATCGGCTATATTGAGTCATGTTGGGCACTACCTATATATGTTGAAGCAAATTAATTGTGCAAAGGTTTTACGTCTGCAGATTAGTGAGATTAGATGTTGGGAGGTTTTACATGTTTCTGAAGTGTCTGTTGGCTCGGGACTCAAACAGTTGACCTGAATCCTTCTCATCAGATTAAATCAGTTTAGTTTCCAATACATTAAAAAGGTGAAATCTTTTGTTTTGGCTGGAGATAAACTTTCTTCCCATTCCGTCTATTTTCGTTTAGATCAATGAATAAAGGAGCTCTTGACATCCATGGCTATAGGTCAGAGAGAGAGAGGTGTTGGAGGTAAGAGAGAGGGAAATTGATTTTTACATTGGCTCTTAGTGGGCAACTGCTTTCACTGACTGGCTCTTCCTTTTAGACAGAATCTGTAAAAGGGTTGGTAACAAAAGGTCATCCCAGCTTCAGTCCAGTCTTCTGTCTATTCATCTGCAGCCTCTGGTTAATAAAGTCCATCACCACAATGCCGTCTCACAGCCATGTTGATCATTAGCGTCTCTTATCTCCGCTCACCATGGGCTTTACAGTAAACAACAGGGACCGAGGACCGCGCATTACACAAATACAATTAGCAGAACATCCCTAAAGGTGAAGCCTGAAAGACATTTTGAAATCAGTGCTGAGAACAGATTTGTTCAACCTGAATTCCCTCTACCAATTTAAGTTCAGTCTCCAGTGGATAGGCTTATTGGTTAATCTGTGCAGTTTTTGTAAATTTGGTTGTTCTCCACTGAAAACACAGGTTAGGTCACAAAGGACATCTTTCCTCATATTCCACAATGTAACATCTACTGCTCATAATATAACAGTAATACACTGCCCGTCCAAAAAAAAAGTCACCACCTGGATTTAACAAAGCAAATCGGTAAGAGCCTTCCATTGGATAATTACTGCAGTGATTAATATGTTTTAGCTGGCAATAAGTTATTTAACCCTAGCTGGTGCGATGAGTAGCTTCTCATTTCTTAAACAACCATGTCAGAAGACCTATCCTGTGGTCGTGGAAATGATGTTAATCAGTTTCAGAAGGGTCAAATTATTGGCCTGCATCAAGCAAAGAAAACAACTAAATAGATTGCTGAAACTACTAAAATCGGGTTAAGAACTGTCCAACGCATTATTAAAACCTGGAAGGATAGTGCTGAACCATCATCTTCGAGGAAGAAATGTGGTCGGAAAAAACTCTTGAATGATCATGATCGGAGATCAGTTAAGCGTTTGGTGAAATCAAGAGTAGAATTCACGGCTATGATTAATAGTGAAAGTAAGAGCATTTCCACATGCATAATGCGGTGGGAACTCAAGGGATTGGGACTAAACAGCTGTGTAGCCATAAGAAAACCACTGATCAGTGAGGCTGATCGGAAAAAAAGGCTTCAATTTGCTAGGTAGCATAAAGATTGGACTCTGGAGCAATGGAAGAAGGTCATGGGGTCTGATAAATCCAGATTTACCCTGTTCCAGAGTGATGGGCGCATCAGGGTAAGAAGAGAGGCGGATGAAGTGATGCACCCATCATGCCTAGTGCCTACCGTACAAGCCTGTGGGGGCAGTGTTATGATCTGGGGTTGCTGCAGTTGGTCAGGTCTAGGTTCAGCAATCTTATGTTCCCAAAGAATAAGGTCAGCTGACTACCTGAATGTACTGAATGACCAGGTCTTTCCATCAATGGAGTTTTTCTTGCCTGATGGCACAGGCATATTCCAAGAGGCCAATGCCAGGATTCATCAGGCTCACATGTGAATGAGCATGAGACATCCTGTTCACACCACAGAGTCCAGACCTCAGCCCCATTGAGCATCTTTGGGATGTGCTGGAGAAGACTTTGCACAGGGGTACGACTCTCCCATCATCAATACAAGATCTTGGCAGAAAATGAATGCAACTCTGGACAGAAATAAATGTTGTGACATTGCAAGCTTATCGAAAAGATGCCACGGCGAATGCATGCCGTACTCAAAGCTAAAGGCGGTCCAACGAAAGAGTGTGCAACTTTTTTTCTGGACGGGCAGTGTATGATATAATCATTATGTTGCCTATGTAATGAGTAAACCCATTAAATGATATGATGGGGTCAATCACATAGCTTTGTCTTGTCCACCACTGGCTGCCAAAACTCCCGTCCAGTCAGTATTATGATTATTAACTTCATGTCAACTGTTGTTGTACTTAATTACCCCAGTGTGGTGACAATTATATATTTAAACCATTCACTATTTCCATTCATTGTAGTACACACAGATTAATTTCAAGATGTCCATCTTACATTATTCAATAACTACTTCTTGTCAGATGCCCTTCAGGCCCCGAGTCCCTAGCTGATCCAGAGGGATTACTCCGTGGTTTAAGAACACCACACTGTATTTGAGCTTGGCTGCTCTCATCTGTGTTTATATGTAACCTTCTCTCACCCCAGCTGTATCCAGATGAAAAATGTGTTTTTAACCTTGTTTAAAAGATTTACGACAAGAGATTGAAGATAAAAACAAGTCTTCTTGACCTTGAATAGTTGGCACTGTTATACTGGACAATTAGGGCAGTTAGATAGTCATAGGACTCCTCTTTTGATTATGTGGGTGAATATAAAACGTGGCATGTCTTTGTGGTAGTTCCAATTGGAAAGAGGATCTCCAGTGAAGAAATAAATATCTTGTGACCAGGTTGGAGGTAGCCTGACATTAAATATTCCCCTTGGAAAATCACCGTTTATGACATTATACAGTGTAACTTCATTAGCCGCTGACTAGGTTAACCGCGGGTCACCTTTTATAAAGCCTGTTTATATATAATTTTGACGATTTGAATTGTTCACTATTTGTATTTATTAATTTTTTTAAATGTTCAACTGCATTCTGAATGGTTCTGAACAAACCATTTGTAAAGCCGTGCCCACATTACATACTGTTTAGAAAAAAAAGGAAAAAAAGAAAAAGAGGCTCGACAAGCCTCTTTTTTTTTTTTTTCCTTTTTTTTTTGGAAGGCACATCATGCAGTTTACAATTACAACAGTGTCAGATTTACATCCTAAAATTCTTATTTCTTTCAATAATGGGTCCCTGTTTTCAGATAAAGCTGTAGATGCAGCAGGTGGCTAATTAAGCTAATGTTAGCTCTGTGAGTTGGTTGAAAACACCCTCTACACTCTGTACTTGATTTTCTAAGGTTTCAAGATGAATGGTTTTAAAACAAAAATCCTGTAAACGTTTTTCAAACATGTTCTTGATGGCTACATACAGATATCATGTTAATAGTCTGAGACTGAAGCTGAAAGTCCAGGCAAAAAGACGACATCGTCACCAGTTGATAGTGAATAAAGAAGTCACAGGAATAAAGAGAGCATTTTTCTTGTATTTCAGTGTAGCCTAGTATTACATGTATGAATAGGAAAAGTCTAAAATCAGACTAGTATTTCATTCTAACAGGGTTTGCCAGACATCTTCTGTATACTGCAAATCACACTTAAAGCCTCCTTTTTTAATATGGATCACTTCACTTTTTAAACAAGTCTTCATTGAAAGAAAGCATTACATATTGATTTTGGATTAAAAAAAAAAAAAAAAAACTTTATTGAACCGCTCCCGTCAAAAAAATATTCCAATTTCTGTAGCTTTGGTATCAACTCATGTACATTGATGTATACAAGATCTTCACAGCACATAGAAAACAGTGTGCTAAAAGGGAACTAAAAAGATGCACAGACTAATCCTATGCAGTAACGAAAAGAACCACACCACATATAGCTTAGACATTCACTGATAACACAGCATTGATGAACTGCTTTAAAAAAAAAAAAAAAAAAGTTATCTTTGTATTGCTAGAAGGGAAAAGTGTCAAATCAGTCGATCAAAAAATTGAACAAGATGCAGCCAAGCATAGGCAAACAATTTACACAGAACAAACTTATTTCATCTAAAAGATATGTGTTGCCTCGAGTAAAGTCCTTTTTTATGTTTCGTGAAACGCTAGAAAGTAATTTCTGTTTCTGGTCAGGATTTTCTTTGATGTCAATAATTCAAAGACTGTTAAACACAGTAGGCTGACTTTTGTGGAAGCAAATAGTTTGACTACTGTGGAAATTCAGAGTAGAGGCTGATGCCTGTCCACATATACTGCTGACTATGTGCCTGTGAGCAAGGCACTGAACTGCTGATCATGGTTAAAGGGCCTCTGACATCAGTTCTTTAACATCGTACACCCTGCACTATGGGTTCGACCAAATCCAGCGGCGGTAACAAAAACGGATTTCACAGCCGTACGTACACGTTTAAATGTCTGTCTGAAAATATCCGTCCAGAGAGGCATACATCTTCAGGATTTCTGCCAATACCAAGTATCTGTATCAGTGCTATCACTGAACATTACCAGACACTATTTCTCCAACCTCATTTGCATACAGCAACAGTGCACATGCACATCCTTATTGAAAGAACTATACAGTAACTCTCCAACATGCACTTATTTCACTATGCCTAGGTCACTATTCCTGACAACTTTTAATGCCTCTAGCATGCTAGCAATGTTACTTCCAACAATCCACTTATTAAACCACTCAATTGAAAAGTACTTTTGCATTTCAAAGTGACGAGTGATGAATTCAATGACTATTACTGGCAGGGAAAAATACTTAAAAATGCTTGAGGTAATTCACAACTTGTGTTTTTTAACCTCACTCTGTAACCAGTGCCACAGTCGGTAACTAATCCATACAAAAATACATCTTATCCCTCCTCCACTCTGCGCACATTTCTGTCATATTAAAGGGAATACTTTACCAAACATTAGATATTGCACAAAATAATTGATCCCTACAATTCCTCTTCTTTTCCCATAACCGTCTGACAGTGCTTTCTCCAAAAATTGTGATAAGAAAATCATTTCAAATGCCCATTCCTAGAAAGACGGATATGTACTTTTTCTCTGCAAAGAGCAAACGGCTTCTACAGGTTTGTATTGTCCAGAGGCATTTGCCTTTTGTTACTGGTCCATCATGTCTACTAGCCATTGTAAAGCTGTAGCAACAGTTAAATCCACCTGAACTGGCAGGCCACTGCTCGCCATACCTCTGTAACACTACCTCTCAGTATTAAAGACTTCCTAGCTTGGTACTTTGGGATTTCATGGTTATAGCCAATCATCAGCCATCGATATGTCGACAGGTTTGTTGATGTCTGAAGAGGGGCCTTTGGTGATATCAATGGTTGGTTCCACATAGGGGCCCAGTTGGGGCATGGTGGCAGCCGGTTGACCCAGGGAGGCTACCATAAAAAGGAAGTCGTTGGTGCGGCGCGGACCAGTGATTGCTATCCCCCTCATGACCTTGGTGGCGACCTTGGAGGAGCTCTTTAAGCTGGAGCCTCGTCGAGGAACCTCACAATGCAGCAGGGCTCGGAAACATCTGTAAAACTGGGTCAAGCAGACAAAACAGACATGTGATCAGAAATGCACTGTAGTCTTTTCGTCTCTAGTGAACCAAATTACAAATACTTAGGACTGATCACCCTTCTTCTCTCTCCCTGCCCCCCTCTACATGAAGTACTACTTCATGTGGAAAAATATGCCAAGGGACAAATTAAAGTCTACACCATCTGGCCTATTCTACAGTTGACTTGTATTCTGTGTGGAATGCTATACACTGCCTGCAATGTTCAAACAGGATGACATGCACTTTTCTACAAGACAAGTCTAGGTGCACGAGGACTTTGTTTTCACCATACAACTTCAACTGCACGCTCTACAGGTCTCCATAGCTTCAGACGATCTTTACTGTGCTTGCTATGTTTGCACAAAGTGCAACGTGCCAACAGTCCACTATCTATAGATATACATGCATCTTTCACATTATGTCAAAGTTGCTTCTGACTTCCCTTTTTCATGGTCTGTTGTCCACATAGATGAACCACAGCTTAGCCTAACAATGACAGGCTGGATAAAGAAAATGAGGCAGCCTCGACCAGTGGAATTGAAGCTCTTGCTTCACAATAACTTCCCAGTGGTTAGTCGGGAAGTGGCAGCACCTCAGCTATTGGTGTCTCTATGGTTCTTCTTGCGCTACAAGGCAGCTGTGGCTAGACATAACAACCCTTTGGTTGGACGGACGGATGGACGGACGTCCATCACTGTCTCATCTCCAAAGAGGCTGTAAAGGGAGAGAGGGACTCTGCCACTCTGGATTTGCATTGTATCAATCCAATGCAAAAGTAAAAAAAGATGGGGGTTCTGCTGCACTTCATCAGCCAATGAATAGTGGGCCACTTGTTGGCTACTGCACTTCTGGTTAGACGAGATTATTCAGGCTAAGAACTGCACTGTAATTTAACAAGTTCCCCCCCGGAGTAGATTAATTGCAAGCTGTTGTCTATCAATACTGCCCTGGCTCCGACTGTAACTGGAAGCCGACGTATGTTGCTCTTGCAGAGTAGTGAAGCCCACTGTGCCTGTTACAGCAGCCAAACAACCCCATGATTACAATTCCGCACCTCACGATTTATGGCCATTGTCAACCTTCAGTGCCCTTTTTTATATAGTGAGGTGGAAAGTAAGAGAGAGAAGGTCTAGGTTGTTGGTGGGCCTGTCGCACATCTGACTTTTTCACACATCACAGACCTGCAATTAACATTTGTCTTTATCATCCATCATTTTGATCCTATTCCAACCAAATATTTTAGTACCCTTTTCCATAGTTGTTTTGCCATAACCCCAATCCTTTCCTAACCTTAACCATATGATGGTTGACACGTGTAGATTTTGGAGAAAGTGAGAATTTTTCAAATGTCTGCACTGGACATGGAAAAAGCTGTCATTGAACATAATATTGGGTTTTGCAGGTTTATCCACTATCAATGTTCTTGTCTGGCGAAAGAGTTGGTTTCAAGTCTCCATCTGTGTTCATATAACTAGGCTTCGGAGTTACCTTTTTATGTGTACCCTTCCTGGCAATGTAGTTTTAAGGTATGAAAGTTTTTAGTCTTAAAAACACCAAAGGTTACTTATTGGACTCAAACAAGCACATCTTGTTTGATCAGGATGTATAATAACGTGGGATCAACAATCTCAAAATCTATTTCCAATGACGAATAGTTGCTTATTGTCAGCTTGAAATAATTGTTAACTCAGTAAAACGAGAGATCAGTGTCACCAAAGTAGTAAGCTAAATTTATGGCATATCATTATAAAACATTTTACATCCTTCATCAACTCATGCTGATAAAAGGGAGGTTTTTAGCTTTAAATTTGACAGAGCAAGATTTAAGTTGTCAGTGATTTTCAGCGTGGCCAAATAACCAGATATATTACCATAAACACATTTCCTCAAACTGATAACATTGCTTCAGTGATATCACATCAACCTTTTCAGGGTTACACCTCCACAAATGCTGTATTCTAACCAGCGCCAAGAATCTGAGCAGGTTTTGTGGAAAGAAAGGACGGGCTCTCTCAAAGGCACAAAGGAAAGGCATTGAAATGTAAACACCATCTGTCAGGGATTGATAAATAGTGAATGGACCCCTGGATACATTTGTTCAATCCAAGAAACCGATCTGGAAGTGTCAGGATTATGATTTCATGCAAATCTTCCAGTGTTACACCAACCTCTGCACAGAGCCCCCCGTGTTGCCCAGCTCAAAGTGCAGGTGTCTGCTGATGGACAGGTAGGAAGATTCTGAATAATTGAGGACCTCTGCAGTAGGTGGGAAGCACAACTATGCATTCAGGGTATTTGGCTATACTTTAAATTCCAGGCATTTCTAACCACATCCAGGACACATCTTCACAACACATGCAGGCACTGGGCCACAATGGAGGGCTTTATCAAGTTCTCTTCCTCAGCTCCTGGTGATGTGGACTCTGAAGACGCCACTCTTGAGTAAACGTAGTATACTTAGTATACTTCCATTTCCAGGTATACTTATAGTCTACTACATTTTCTCATGAGCGCAAAATATGATGAAACTTTTTCACGAATCTGGTTAGAGTGGAAATAACTACACGAGTCAAACGCACACATTAAAGGCATTTGTGAACAAAATTGTATGTAGTGACCGATATGAAGAGACAAAATGACGAGATAGAGGGGTTGATGAATGCATAGATTAATCCAAATACATGAATGAAATACAATTGATAAAAGTAAGGGGAAGATGCCCAGCAAACTTTGTAACAATAAAGAAATGTGGACTTTTGCGGAGAAGCAGTACCTGCTTCTGAAGGCTGATGCACACATTCATTTTACCATTAGCCCAAAATATTATCATCATCTTAGTGGAAGAGATATGATCTTGATTTTAATTGTGTTCCTCATTTTTTTTAATATAGATTAATGTTGTTGCCGCTTATTGTGAGACGTGTCTTCTGATAGACTAAATGCACACAGACCGTGGGGCTGATTTCCTGTCAGCTCACAGGCCCTGATTGGCCTCAACTTAGCAGGTTCTTACTATATCTGTCTGTAGTAGTCTTATATTCTAGCGCTTCACCTGATGGTGAAGGTCTGAGGACTGAAACGTTGTGTTACTAATACATTTCATTGCAAGTGAACAACAGTGTGTGGGAACTCCCTCTTCTCTTGGACAGCAGTCCCAAAAGTATAGGTGGGACAATGTCCATCATCCTTTCATGCAACCGCTTCTTCCATAATTATTGTGTAAAGGACGAGGCTGGTAGTATTCTAAATAATCCTATTATGATTAAATCTTACTGCAAGTAGTGCCTCTGCAACCACAGCTTAATGTAGTTTATTCATCAGTGCCATAGAGCTCCGTTATTCCATCAAAATCTATAAAAATAAATCTAATTAGCCTCACTGCTACTTCACTACGCTGAGCAGAGGCAGTGTAGACGATTCAACATACCCGTCCTTCTGCTGTAAATACTCGCTAGCGGCTCAAATGTGCAGCTTAATCCTCAATAAATATACAATTTACTCCTGTTTTAGTGATTTGTGCTAAACAGTACAATGCCTGGCTGTTCTGGGGAATTTTTTATTTTAATTTTAAAATAATATGATTTCGACCTGGTTTTGAAGAGTAAAAAACATGGGGTTGAAACTGAGGCTGGGGAAAGTAAAGTATTGACAATAGGGTTTGTCGATATATGCTAAACTTCAGCCCAACAACTGGCAGTTGCCAATATATTCTCTATTAAACTCAACAGAAACAAAGGAAACCACCACACCGCCTTGGTTAGGTCTTTCCACTGTTCCAACAACCACCAACTCTGGTTTGGTCAAAAATCACCCCTTAGTTCGTTGAGTAAGATGTGAAAATGTGCTGGCTCTACATGCTGTCTACATTAAATTGGCAATATAAAATTACAAAAATAGCCCAAAGAAAAACAACTGGTGAATTACCCAGCCAATAGCTGATATATCCGTCCAATTGCCCTACCTTAACGGACAACACATCTTTTAATTGGATTTGTTATTGATAATTTAATTTTTTTAAATATTGGGAGCCTTATCCTAAATTACAAAACGATGTACTTTCCAGTCGACAACATCTCTCATAAGTGAATTTCTAACCACACCACGAACACATCTTGTGAGAATTTTGTAGTCATTTGACTTGACATTGAACTTCTCCTGCATACCGCTGTCTGTCAAAGGCTCGCTGGGTATGAAGCGGTGCAGCAAAGGAGAAACGGAGCGAGAAACGCCTCAGGACATCAACCAATATATTCTCCTCACGATGTATCTACGAGCAACACGTGTGACCCCTTTGTCAGTCCGTCCGTAACCTATAGGTCGTCTAACAGCGAAGGCTTGCGCGGAGATGTAAAGAACCGAGACAATCGACGCCTCTCAGTGGTGCTGATGCAAACTCCCTGCTCCCCTCGGCTGTCCAAACAACACACTGAAGAGTGTCGGACAGATGGGAGAGAGGGAGCTGGAGACGAGGGGAGGAGAAAAAAGGCAGACGATGAAGCTAGTTAAGACACTGGGGCGTCGAGGCTAAGGTCAAGAGAAAGGTGAAGGCGATGACAGATAAATAGATAAAGCATGACAGGGAGATGCACTGACGGAGTGTTTCAAAGTGAGATGACTCAGGAAGGTTCACCTCAGACCGGTCACATCAGGTTTGGGTGATGCGCTCTATGATCTGGGCTGATGCTCTTCAGGTAGAGGATGACAACAAGAGGGTCAAATGTCAGGCATCGTCTCAGGCAACAGGGGCTCATCTATTTTTTGAAAACACGGGAAGTCTCCTCAAGTTTTCTATTCCTACGTGATCGTACACACAGATACTATCTTGAGCAGTTCACTCACGTTGGCTCTGCAAGAGGAGACATCCATTGTTTGTTTTGTTAAAAGTCTAAAATAATCCAAACGTACGCATGCAGTAGGCAATATTTTCATATTCAATCAGTGGTTATATATACTGTAAATGAATAGACTCCTTCAAAAGAGTTCTTTGCAACACTAATATCCAAAACTTTGCAGTGTTCTCACCACCGAGAAGGGTGCAATTGCAGACAATCACTTACACATTACATTTAGTTTAAGGGATCTAAATGAAGTGGGTAGATGGCAGGAAGCATTAAGCTTCTTTTTATAGACATCGGCACATAACCCACGACTGATTTTGACTAATTTGGCCCAATAAATTCGTCAGTGTTTTTGAAGTATCCCGCAGACCACAGAATGTAAAAAGGAACCGATCTGAGAGCTCTTGCCAGAAAAATTATGAGCATCACACACGAACATGTGAGCAGAATGACAATCATCTGATTTCCTCCATGGGTTTTCTGGCACGTTTCTAATTCAGCGAAGGGCTGCAGTGTGTTAAGTATATTGTGTGTATCAATCATTTCCACACTGCAATCATGATTCTGAAATGATTGAACAAGCAGCTCCTAGGCAACCAAACCTAAACCAAAACTTTGGTTCTGTTTGATGTCGGTTACTGTTTCCTATTGCAACTTTTTCAGATGCACCGTGCATGCATGCAGCTAAATTAGTCGGCACCTGGACAGTAAAGCTTACTTGGTTAACTACTGTAACGTGTATATATAGCAGAGTCCAATAAAACCAACGAGTTTGTGCCTGGCAAAGACTCGCAGCGCTCCCTCTGATATTTCTTTTTAAGGACATTATAAAAAATATAACGTTTTGAGTCGATAAAACCAAGAGCGATAACGCTCTTGGTTTTAATACCTGCGCACCCGAAGGAGAGGCCAAATATTGTTCTATTTCTCATCTGATGAAAGAGGAACTTTTATAGCAAGTGTTCAACAGTGTTGGGAGTTTTTTTGGGTGGCAGGAATGAAACGATAAGGCCATCACATTGCTTATGTTATTGGTGCTATGCCCCGTTTACACAGTCATCCATGTAGTCTCCATCTGCAGTGACCGGTTTGAAAACTTTATGATGAGTCATCATTTGCGTAATAGATTTGAACAGATGATGCTGGACTGGCTCAAACAATGATGGGAAGAAATTGTACTCTTTACCACACAATGACAGTTCAGCTAACTGGTTCAGTCTGAGTCCACCTATTTCACGTATTGCTTCTTTTTAACTTGTGAGTTAGTGAAAATTGCTTGCATCTCGTCACCTCAAGTAGGACATGAAAGTAGTTTAACAACGCATACAATAGGGCTGCAACTAAGGATTATTTTCATTACCGATTAATCTGCCGATTATTTTCTCGATGGTCTAAAAAATTGTGAAAAATGTCCATCCCAGTTTCTTAAATTCCAAAGTGATGTCTTTTTAAATGTCTTGTTTCGTCAATCCAAAGATATTATATTATTAATATGATATAAAACAGGATGAAATCTCCATATTTTAGAGGCTAAAAACGGAATTTTCTGCCATTTCAGCAACAAAAAAAATTACTTGAACGATTTATTGATTATCAAAATAGCGATAATTGTTCTGCCCAGCGACTAAACTATCAGTTGACTAACCATTGCAACTCTTCCAGACGATAGTGCATAGGAATAGTATGTGTAATGCCAAAAGGATAAATGAAAATATGGCTCTATTTAAAAAATTTCCAATTTAAAAATATGATCATAAAATGATATTGTAAGGCAATACAACTCTGAGGTAAATCAGCCTAAAGGCTCTGAAACCATTTCACAAATGAATTTCCCATTTAGGTCAAATTATGATTGAAATTCTGAAAACTAGTTTGTAAAACTGCAGTCAAATATGCTCTGACCTGAACACGAACGAAACGAAAAATGTTGATCTCCCTGTATGAATGGCAACGATGCTCAGCTCTTTCATGGATCTTCCTGAGTGACCAGTTGTTGACTTTAAGTTATCAGCAAATCACTTTTTTCCTCCGTCTCATTTTGAATGATTTTGCTCTTTTGTATTTCACCTTGTGGCACACCCAACATTATGTTGGTATTCATTTATCATATCCTATACTAATGTCATACATTCTTTTGTAAGTTCTCAACATTAGGTTGCCTGGTGTTACAAGGACTTTACTACAAATTTACCACCTAAAAAACGAACTTCACTTCAGCACCAAGGAGAGCGCACACCACAGACCTGGCTTCATCAATAAATAAGATTTTACTCTGTAAAAAAAAAAAAATAGAAACAAATTGTCCATCCTTCTGTTACTGCCAATTACTTGAATACTAGACAGAACCCACGACAAGCTTCTCTGCCTCGACGCGTCTGTGCGGCAGGATTTAATTTATTTATTTTGCAGTTCTTGTAGACTACAGCACAGTAGAACCAACTATCCCTGAAGAAAAAAGATCCTGCTGGCGCTAATGGAAGATGGGACACAGATGTATGTCAAATGTTTTCTACATATTCTTATACAACTGACTCATTTATGTCAAACTGAATCATTGTACAATTAAAACATTTTGAAAAATTTCATCCACTCAGGGTTTTTAAGAATACATTTAAAAGACTAAATGCAAACGGACAACACCAGAATAGAGGGGTGCAGGGAAATGGCAGATCCATAGCGCACTGCGTGAAGTTAAATCTAATTAAAACGTAAAGAAATGCTTTCAAACTGAAAGATTCCCCCCTGATTTGCTCAAATTGCTTTTCGTTTTTCAGTTTCACCGGCTGGGAATTTGGCTGAGCACAGAAAGTAAAATTTAGAAGCGAAAAAAAAAACTGGCTCCTGTGTAACAGCAAGCAAATGCCCCGTTAAGAGAAAACACTGTTAGGAGGCCAAGCAAAACATAGCAGACTTCTGCTGTGCCAGTTCAGCACTCAGCATCCTTACTGCACCATTGCATTGTGTTGCCAGAAAGCCAAATTTCCATTTTCAAGTTTGTTGTGGCACTATCAACAGTGCGCAGATTGAGTTTTGCGAGTTCAACTGAAGGTGGATCATAATAAATAAATACATTTAATTAATTCAAACACACCATCCCAATGTAATCAGTTAAAGTTATATAGGAGCGGCCCATAAGACTTTTTATTTTATTTTTTTAAGTAATTTGAAATTATTTGTTTGTTTTTTTTTTGCAGTTTTGACTGATATTGTTGTATGCCCCATTGCCCCACTGGACCAATGTTTTCTTATCTTATCATATTACCTGACCAAGAATATGTGTCTTACGATGTTTGAGGATCGGCACGTGCACATTTAGTATGAGGCAGTCGGACATTTTATATGTTTCATTATCAGGAAACGACAGTGATTGAAGAATCTTTCATGTGTCTCGTCATGATGAACTGAGTAGAAAAAAATGTATGAGCACGTGTCAATAGCTGCATATGAATGGCCATAAGAAACTAACTAACTAACGATAATTCAAGCATTGATAAAGTAGATTACTCGTACAATCGCATAAATTGTCATGATGAAGTAATTCACAGCGATAAAATGGGATGTTACATTTATACCACCAGTTTGTTTGAAGTATCAATTATGGGATTGATCATCAGCAGTCGTATTCTGGAAGGATTCACAAATTACAGCTGCATCAAGAGATTATTTTGGAGCTCAGCTAGTTGGCTCATGCGATGTTGAAAAGTTCCGTAGCTAAAAATGACTGCTCACTGCCACTTGACCTAATTTAAGCCACTTTTGCAATCATGTTTGTAATTATGATTTAAATTGTGTTTTAAAGATACAGTTCGACATTTTTGGAGAGAAAAAAAAAAAAAGCTTTCTTGCTCAGAGTTGGATGATGAGATTGATGCCACTCATGTGTGTCTGCTACATAAAATAGTGTTGTCTGCTCTCCGGACATACAGTCCAAACCACCTTGTTATTCACACGAGAAACAAGAAGACGATTCAGTGTAAACTTACCCACAATTCTGTTCAGGTCCCTGACATCCAACTCGGACCTCTCGGCTGCGAGCGCCATTCATCTTCGATGGGACAAACCCACACCAGCTGCTACTTGTATCTGTACAGCATTTTTAGTCTTCAACTCGCCTCAACTCACAGTTTCCATAGTAACGGGCTGGGAGGAATTGAAGACTGAAAATGACATACAGGACATTCGGTGTCCCTCTCTCGCGCGCTGTCATGGGGTCGATGATGTGTGGGCTAAAACGTCCCTGTGAGGGCTTGAGTAGGAAGGAGTGTGAGATGGAACAGACTGATGTGCATTGGTCCTCCAGATGTCGCTCCGGCAACAGGATGTAGTTTTGTGTTGATTTCGAACTTCACAATAAAGCAAGTCTTGACAGTAACTCTGTGAGGAAAGTTTAAACTGCAAAGCAAAGTAAAACACTTGAATGGCTTTGGAAGCTGTAATAAGATTGACTCTCCAATATACAGCACTGTATATAACTCTGCACAGTACGTGAAATCCCTCTGACCGCAGAGAATATTTTCTGAAACCTTACACAGCATTTTGTGCTTCACTTAAATGAACAGAATGAGATGGTGAAGATTACATTGAGGAGAAAAGTTTTATCAGTCTGCCGCAGTGGGTTTTCTACTGTTGTTTTTTCTCCGATGGTGAACTGTGTTTCAGAAAGGAACAAAACGTCTTAAATCTTTGTATTGTTTCGTACAAAGATATATATTTTTTTTTACTTGAGAGGAACTAGATAAGTACAAAGTAAAGTTCCAGACCAATCCTGAATCAAAGTAATGGCCATTATATGTCTCAAGGCGTTCAGACTTTGAAAGTAATATTATCATCTGTCAACCAAGGACAAAGTCACCTGCAGTTACCATAGCTTTGGATTGTGTTATTAATCATTTTATAATGGATTTAAAGTTCTTCAAATCGGATTTAGAAAGCTCATACATATTTAATATATTAACTATGGTCTCCTTTACTGAGGAGTTTAAAGTTGTCTGCCAGCTGAAAAACTTGATACACTAGGTATGCATAACAAATCGTTAATGTACACTTTTATAAGTTGGATGTTAGAAATCCCGCACCAAATAAGATGATACACAGAAAGTTTAACTCTTACTTTCAACCAGGCCCTTAGTTTTTCCTAATGATGTGGATGGATCTCCAGCAGTCAAACTCCAAATTAAATTTCTGATTAGCCATTGCTTAAAAAGTTTGAGCATAAGGTAGTTGACAGGTACCGTGGACTGCCTAAGTATGCTGCGTTCACGTCATATGTTCCGTAAATACAATCTGTCGGCAGGGAAAATTGTTGGCGTCAACTTCCCTCTGGGATTTCCAAGATCTGTGGACATTTGTGCAGCTGCTGTTATCACACACCTGGGCTGTATAAACACAGGCAGTAGCTCTATATTCACTGAGGCTGGCAAGTCATTATAGAAATAATTGCTGTAGTGAATTTGTTTGCTTTAATATTCATAAATGATTGTGGATACCGGTGTTCCAATGATTAATTCATGCTTAAACAATAAAGCAAAACAAACTTGTATACAACACTAAGGCGGCAAGCAAAGTTAATGAGGGAGCGTGTGAACAAGAGAGCCGGATTAACCCGCGAGGGCGGCCCGGGGCCTCCATTACTCCCATCTGCACATTATGAGTTATTATATAGTGAATTAAAAACTGAAATAATAAAAAGGTAGTAACAGTGCCGTCAACATAAAGTCCTTATCGCAGTTTATATTGTGCTTTTGTGGTGCATTCAGGATTCCCAAACAAATGTAAAGATCACCGGATTATCACAAACTAATTGCCACACAGTGAACTTGAAGCCTTCAGGCCCCCAAGGCAGTGGCTCCCAAATGTTTTGGCTTGTGACCCCTTTTTAAATGAATCATCAGTGTACAGGTGACACCTGGTCACAGGTCACAGCCTCTGTTTGGGCTTCACTTCACATCCAGAATTGCACAGGAAAACAAACAAAAATTATATTCATGCATAGGCCCATGGGCTGTGTTTGGTTCAGACGAGCAGGAGGCAGAACATGGCGCAAAAAGTATGCTGCGGTTGTAATTAGGCATTTTTTATGCTTTTGACCAGAGCCTTAGCCTAGTCTCTTATAGCCGGGAAAAAAATAATATTTTAATACAGTGTTTCCCTTTTAATTACCCAGACCTCGCTGCTTCCTGTGGTCCGTCGACTTAGTGCTTGCTCGACTCTCTCTCCCTCTCTCTCTGTCTCTCTCTGTCTCTCTCTGTCTCTCTCTGTCTTTGTTTCTCTCTCTCTGTCTCTCTCTGTCTCTCTCTTTCTCTCTCTCTCTCTCTCTCTCTCTCTCTCTCTCTGTCTCTCTCTCTCTGTCTCTCTCTGTCTTTCTTTCTTTCTCTTTCTCTTTCTCTTTCTCTTTCTCTGTCTTTCTTTCTTTCTCTCTCTCTGTCTCTCTCTGTCTCTCTCTCTCTCTCTGTCTCTCTCTCTCTATCTCTTTCTCTCTCTCTCTCTCTCTCTGTCTCTCTCTCTCTCTCTCT
>CALSBV010010931.1:1435587-1484180 GCA_943590825.1 Bovichtus diacanthus | reverse complement strand
AGACAGACATACAGACATACAGACATACAGACAGACATACAGACATATAGACATACATACAGCCATACATGCAGCCATTACATGCAGCCATACAGACAGACAGACATACAAACAGCTGTGGTTTATGAGGACAGGCTGGGTTGTCTTTAAAGCTCACTATTATTATCCTTTTTCTAGATGTAATCGAGTGAAAAAGATTACTTCTATGTCCCAGTGACCATGGAAGGATATACTTTATTTTTTTAAAGGATTTTTTACTCATTTATATTCCTTACTCGCGGCCTTTTCAGTCCTAAAACTCTGAACCGAGGTTTGTGTTTTTGTTGCAATGTATTGACATTTGATCTGGTTAGTTTTAAATTTCACATTGCAATTATGTGAGTGCACTAAAGAACTACATATCCCATATCTATGTCCTGTCGTCATCACCCACGTATATGAGCAGCGTCTCCCTATACTTGTAATGAATTGGTTTGTAGACAGGCTCTCCCCTTCATTTAGCAGCAGAACTTTACTTTAGGTCTTGAGGAGCAGCAGTGTTTATTCAGAGATAAACTGAAACCTATACTCTACTAGGGATGTTCCCGAATCCAATATTTCAGAAAATTTGATACTTTGAAGTATGAATTTTGAATTTGAATTTGAATTTTGGTTCCTGGTATTTTGGTTCCGATCAACTGAAAAGTCCAAACGAGGTAGGAGTGAAAGGGCCCACTATATTTAAACTTTAAACTCGTCTCCACCATTGTACTTTATAGATCGTAGCTTCAACTGCTTTCACTCATCACACAGTTTTACTGCTTTCATTTCTTATCCTTTAACTTGCACGAGTATTGACAAGAACTAGGAAACAAGATCATATTACTCCTGTATTAGCTGCTTTGCACTGGCTCCCGGTAAAATACAGAATAGAATTCAAAATCCTTCTCCTGACCTACAAAGCGATTAATGGTCAGGCTCCAGTTTATCTTAAAGATCTCATAGTACTTTATAAACCAACTAGAGCATTGCGCTCCCAGAGTGCAGAGTTACTTGTGGTTCCTAGAGTCTCTAAAAGTACAATGGGAGCCAGAGCCTTCAGCTATCAAGCTCCTCTACTGTGGAACCAGCTCCCAGTGTGTGTTCGGGAGGCAGACACCCTCTCCACATTTAAGAGCAGGTTAAAGACTTTCCTCTTTGATAAAGCTTATAGTTAGGGCTGGCTCAGGTTTGCCCTGGACTAGCCCCTAGTTACGCTGCTATAGGCTTAGACTGTCGGGGGACTCACTCCTCTCCTCTTCCCTATCTTTCTCGTTCTCCTCCTCTCCCTCTCTATTGATATGCATTCATGTCCCTTAAATGCATGTTACTAACTCACCATCCGGGGCATCATCCCCAGAGTTTCTGTGTCCCTTATCTGGCAGGTTGCCACTATTAAAGATTACTTCTGGACCGCGAATCGTGGCTGCACCTGTTGCCCTGGTCCTGCCTGACACCAGGAAGCCTTAACATCCCCCTGGATCCATCTTTTTTATATACCATCGTATCATGTTTTCTGTCGCATAGATTGTCCATGTTGTATTTTTAACTATGCTGTTTGTTCTGTACACACGTCACCTATTGCACGTCTGTCCGTCCTGGGAGAGGGATCCCTCCTCAGTTGCTCTCTCTGAGGTTTCTTCCATATTTCCCCCACTAATTGTGGGGTATCTTTTAGGGAGTTTTTCCTTGTGCGATGTGAGGGTCTAAGGACAGAGGGTGTCGTACCTTGTACAGGCTGTAAAGCCCACTGAGACAAATGTATAATTTGTGATATTGGGCTATATAAATAAACTTGATTTGATTTGATTTGATTTAACTGAGAGTTCATCTGCCTTCAAGTCTCAGATTGACCAAAAACTTTCAAAATGTCCACTTCAACTGACACTTCCAACTCAATGTATCACCTACGCTTGGACCCACACTTTAACCCCTTCAGTGCTGCCACTTCAAGTGACATGTTCTTTCAGTTTTTACTCTTGAACTAGCATTCCTTTCTTTCTACTTTTACTGACTCCTCCAGCTCAATTTAAAATGAACACTGCGACACTTGAACTCCTTTCTGTGCTTGAACTTGAAATGAATCTACAGCTCTACTTTCCCTTCAGTGTATACTTTACTCAGATCTCACATTTAGATTGACACTTAATTAACACTTCACTGCTATGCCACACTTAATCTGAAACTTTAACTCTGAAACATTTTAAATGAAATTAATTTCAACTTCTTTTTTAGCTTTTCAACAATTTCAATATGCTGTACAAAGTTGGATTAAATAAAAAAATAAGAAAGTTTGAACACCAGATAATACTTATTTGGAGGTGGCCGACGAAAGAAACAGCAGTTTATTTTAAAGCATGCATGAACAACTTAAACTATGGGCTTGGATGTAAAAAAGCAGCGTTGACCTTCAGGCTCGGTATACGTTCGTGTTGCTGCAGTAGTCCTCCGGTGGGAACAGCTGCTTTTTCTATCGGCGTAATAAAAATAGTCTGATCAGCTTAACATTGATGACAGAGCTGCAAGCGGCCAAATAGATTCTGAGCCAGTATTGTTTTCTTCCAGTGAAATAGTCTTGAGTTCTTCCAAGAGGAATTTTGAGATTGCAATTGTATTAAATTATGCAATAATAATGACCTTTTTATAACAATCTAATAACCGCGGTTGAGATGGTATCGTTCCAGCTTTCTGGGCATTGTTGTTTTTGTGGAAGAGGCAGGATATGTGTGAAGTCCCTACTGTGGAGGATAAGTCCCTCCAGCATGTTCCAAAACACACACAATCGGTCTGAGGGTGGACGGAGGAGACAAACTAAGGAGTGACAGCAGTGGTCAAGCAAGGCAGAAATTAATCAACTCACTCTAGACTGTTTCCATTTCAGAAACTGCTCTGTCAAGAACTGTAGAGTCATCATAAACTAAAACTAAACTTTGTTCCCACAAACCCTAGAACTCACTCTACATTTATGCTTTGTTATCAGCTCTCCACTCCAGTTTCATCTAATCCAATCTGTCTCTCTCTCTGTCTCTCGCTCTGTCTCTGTCTGTCTCCGTCTGTCTCTCTCTCTCTGTCTCTGTCTGTCTCTCTCTCTCTGTCTCTCTCTCTCTCTCTCTGTCTCTCTGTCTCGCTCTGTGTCTGTGTCTCTCTCTCTGTCTCTCTCTGTCTCTCTCCTCCCCTCTCTCTCTCTCTCTGTCTCTCTCTGTCTCTCTCCTCCCCTCTCTCTCTCTCTCTCTCTCTCTGTCTCTCTCTGTCTCTCTCTCTCTCTCTCTCTCTCTGTCTCTCTCTGTCTCTCCCCCCCTCTCTCTCTCTCTCTCTCTCTCTCTCTCTGTCTTCTCTTTCTGCTCATTCACTGATATCTATAATTGTATCATGGAAAAGCAGATGGATGTAAAACAGCAGAAAAAACACACAATGGATGCTGGTGACCGACAATCACACCATCACACAAGATACCCCCCCCCCCCACACACACACACACACAACCATATTAGCACACTCTAAGTGTTCTTAATTAATCCACATATTCAGTTCATTTGGAGTCTTCATTCCAGTCTAACTGTAATACACAGATGTAGTGGGCGGTTGCCAGACCGGCAGCTGAATATCACCTCGGCCTGCAGGCAGCCAGTACCTGCTGCGCTCTCCCCAGCTGCTGCCTGCCCTCCTTCCCGCCCCCAGCAGCACCAGACACTGGCTATTAGACTGTAAGATTGTTGGTGGCGGCGATGCGACAGAAAGCAGTCGGCATGAGCCAGATATGGGGGTGAGAACGAACAGACGGGCGGATGGAGAGAGGTTGTTTGAGTTTGAGAAGGAGTGGGACTGGTGCAGCAGAGAGAAACAGCAGATAGGTGGGAGATAGGGAAAAGCTGCATTCAGGTAGATTTACAACTGATAATAGTTCCTCCTGCTTCTCCTCTCCTGCTTTTGTCCTTGTATCCTCATTTTGGCCAGTTGCCTTAAGAGTTTTCCTCACGGTGTAATCAGCAACTAAACACTCCTGGGACACTAGGACTTTGCAACACTACACCTCAACCAGGAAAGAAATGTATGAAGCAACTTTACTGTAAACCATCACCTTCTATTTCAACCGTTTTCCAATTTTCAAGTATGAGTCAGCTGCACCTAACTTAAAAAAAAGCTGCGAGCCAACAATTGATCTTGTGGCTGTGAGTGTGACTAAAGGAACAAAATAGGATCTATATGATCTGTTGCTGTCAACTCGCTTTTTTAAGTTTTTTTTTTATTGAGGCGGAAACTTCTAATGCCACAGCTCTAGACTCTCGAAGAAACCATCAGTTGTGAGGAATCAAAGTTTTTACATCTGATCATTTATTAAACACAAGCATATTGCGCGCCGCTGTCAAAACACCCCCCCAACTTCTGGTTTCTGACTGAAAGCCGGAGCTTTACAAGACCTACAGTACAGGGATTGTAAATGTAACAAAAGTGGCTCATTTAGTTTCAGGTGTCGCTGTAATTGCTGAATATATCACACATTAAAAAAGCAAAAAGCCTTGTTTGCATTTCGCTTGGAAGACTTTGCCTCCCGTCTGCGGGGCTGTGGCAGCTGAAACGGCACCACGATATCAAAGCTAAGATGGATCCTGGCAGAACATGAACACCTCAGAAAACTACATCCTCACAAAAAAATCACACTTTTCACCCTTCCATCAACCCCTGTACTCTGCCGGAGGGGGAAAGTGCAGTCGAGGCGTTCAACTAATGCAGAGAGTCACATAAACATGTTGCCGATTGTACGTGTGATATCACTCCTCTGACATTACCTAATTGAATGGGTTGAGACAGTGGGGTGGGGGGTGGGGCAACTCCTGTGTGTTGCTGATGGGGCTTGCGCACACACACACGCACTGTACAGAAATATAATCCTATGTATATGCAATTGTAGAACTTTTTTTTTTCTGTCAAAATAAACACCCAGATTTTAAAAAAACATAGGGCAGTCGACTCATAATTTGCATTTTAAACACACACCTGGGCTCCCAGACAAAATAGTCAGACAGTACACACACACACACACACACACACACACACACACACACCGCCCAGAGGGGAAAAGGCACAGGCGCAGCACTTTCGACCGGCTTGTTTTGCCTCAGCATTCCAGCTCCTGAGTCGGCCCGGGTGTTCTGCCAGCACAGTTGTTGGCCGCTAAACATGATTGATCACAGGATTTGTGTGTGCCGCATTAATCCTGTACAGCACCGGCCTCCTGTGGCCTGCCAAACACTGTGCCTGCCGCCCATCAAAGGGCCCCTCCTAGCAAGAATCCTCAACGCTCCTCTGAGTCGCTTTACAAACACTCACTGTCCCCCTCCTCCTCCCAAACTTTCCATATCCCCTGTGTTCCTTCTCTCCACCTGCACCATCTCTTCACCCCCCCCCCTCCTTGCCACCACATGGAAGTATTCTGCAAGGTCGCGCAGAAAAGGAGCATGATTGTAACTTTTATTGAATGGGGTAGAGTCTGTGGAGCGCTGGGGGAATAAGCATCACCAGCTGCTTTCTACAGACAAACAACTTGTAAGGGAGGGAATCAGGAGTCAAATTGAGGGTGAGGTTGTGTCAGGCTGCTGGGGGAATTCAGGAGTGAATGTGAGGTCGGTGCGGGCGCACGTGTGTTTGTATGCGCTGAGATGGAGTGTCAAGACATTCATTTTCATTTGGAGTAACAACACTCCCAGGACCTAGGGGAGAGCGGGAGCACTGCAGAGGCAATGTGGATTAAACTTGTTGAACCGTAGACTTACAGAGGCTTTTTTTTTTTTTTTTTTTTTTTTTTTTATCTGTTAAGATTGCTTTTGGTAATGTCGGAAGATACTGCCTCTAGTCCGACCTCCATGGATCTCTAAAGGGAAAAAAAATCAGGAGACCAATGTTCTTTTCCAATGTCAGAAGTCTCTATAGACTTCACTGAATACAGAGAACAAAATGAATTCTGAGCAAGGTGTCAAAGATGAGTTCATAGCAGACTACACATTCTACACATGGCTGCTTTCGGCAAACACAAAGTGACATTTAGTGACATCAAGAATGCCTCGCATCCTGCTTCTAAAATATTCAATAAATGTAATAAAAGGTAGAAATGTATTTGGGGGGGGGACAACACTTCACTGAACTAAATGGAGCCTTTGAAGACTTGTTGGCGTTCGCATGACAGGCATTGTTGAAATAGTGAATGTTTTATTCCTCTCCGCATTTGATGGGTTCGAGTTGGACTTGATTGCCGTCCGGCTCGATCAAACTCACTGGCACAGACGCATGAACTCACAGAGAGACAGATTTTGAGATCATGCTTTTTGTCTCGCTCTCTCAAAACTTCCCAGGCTAATTGAATAAACTATAGATGTTGCTCAACAGTGTGTGCCTTTTTAGAGTACACTGAGCCTCCATTTAGGCAACTTGAATGTCGGCATCTGCGATACAACAGCTGTGTGAAATGCATAGATGAGTTCAAGCTTTTTCTGCCGCTGCAGAGTCGCTCTTTATGATTTGTTGCGTCTATATTCACACACAAACAGCCAAAGACGCACAATACAGAGAGGCTTGGCAGCACTTTGCAAACAGAGGAGACTTAATGACCTCAGTGAGTTTTAAGGAGCCCAGTTCGATGGCCACGCCCCTCAGCCCCCAAGTAACAGTGTTTCTAGTGTAACGAGAGCAAAACCAAACTAGCAGAAGGGCACTTATACGATTTAGGATTTTACTTGAATATGCAAAATATAACAAAAACTTTTAAGTGTGGTTATAAAACAGCAGGATGTTAAAGGGGCTTTGCAGGGATTTAGCATGGCACTATCATTACTTTTAAGGGCACAGACAGAATAAAAAATACATTAGATTAGAGATTCTTATCTTATATATATTTCTACAAAAGACATTAGATATTGTTCCAGATGGACAGTAATCCTACACACCAGTCCAAAGTTGTGAAAAGCATTGTTGTGTGATTTGTTTGAAAATGGCACAAAATACCAGTTTTACGGAGTTATTTTATGTGCAATTAGCTGATATAACTTCTTCAAATCTGAAACTCCATAATTTTCCGCACACTTTACTCTCCTTACATGCCATTATTTGCCACACCAACTTTGTTAGCACAGAGCGGACTGGAGTAGATCCTACACACACACACACACACACACACACACACACACACACACACACACACACACACACACCTTACCAGGAGGATTCCCCAGTATGGTTTTAAACTCATTCAGTATGAATATTACTGATTGTCCGAGTATGCCTCCAGTTTAAAATGACAACAGTGAAGTCATTATGCACATGAATATTTAATGTGATTTAGAGGAGGACAAAGCAATTAGCCCAGGTGCAATCCTACAGATGTGAAGATTTACATTTTCTCCAGCTTCAGGGTAACTAAATGATATTCAATGTTCCAATGGTGTATTTTAATTCAGTGTCCTCTCTACTGCAAACACGACCCCACGGCTTCCATTATTGTTTTATACCAACACCTGCTCCTGTACTACAGGTTATCATCAATTATGTGCTACAACTTGCACAGATGAAAAAAATACCTTTTTTAAAGCTGAATTATTTCTAGACTTGCTGTAAGGTAGACAGTCGCGTCAAAACAAGGGGTCGTACTGACACAGCATCTCGTCTCACTCTTCCTTCATCTTAAGACATTGTATTCACAAATCTCCTGAGAGCAGCTTTTACTAATTGGACAGCACTGCCTCCTTTTTTGTTCAAGCCACCACCGAATGAGTGCTAACATTAGCTTAACACTAACAATAAACTGTACGCTGCCTAAGTTAACAGTACAGTTTTAAATGAATGAAAACAACTACAGTCCCACGATAATTTACCTCCGGGCTGTTTTCTGTTCAGATCGTAGTGACTACGGTCGGTAAAGTCATAGAGATCCTGGTGTCCAGCAACAGGCCGGCCTCTCAATTCATCCGATTGGACAGTGGGGAAGAAACGCCAGTGGCATCGGACGCTCTTCCGCTCTGACTTGAAGTTTTTAAACTCGAGGCGTTCAGGGCGCTTGAATACGCAAGGCACATAGACCGTTCTCCTGCCCAGCCTTCAGATGTGAAATGTAAAAGGTAACCAGCCGCACCAAATCTCAAGGATGTGATCCAAACCTCACAGCACCAACTGGAAAGACAGTTAAGTGCCACTACGGGGAAATAGACAACGTTACAAATGGCAGACTTAAATGTCACGCAGAGGAATAAGATTAGGTGACGAGACAAAGCAGAGGGCAAATTACAGAGCTTCCAATTACAAATCTTTTAATTTTAAAAAACAAACTTGTTAGGAATGAGAATCTCCAGCAGAAGCGAACACTGCCATAAGCATACAGTATGTTCTAGTGAGGGCTTTGGAACAAGTGAATACACGAAAATAGGTCAGGAGGAACCCACTCGAAGCGATAATATATCTGTGGCCACTGCCCCATTTCCAATACAAGAATCCTCAAGAGGTGCGTTAGATTTATATCCTCATGAGAAACCCAGAGGGGGCGGAGCAGGGGCAAGTGCGCACAACCGCGGGCAGCCTCAATAATCCTGTGTCCCGTGAATTACGGCAGAGAATGACTGCTATAATTTCAAGGAATGCATCCTTGCTTTGCGCGGGGAATCGGTGCGAATGTTTGCGTCTGAGCCAACAGTGAAATGCTGCTACATCCTGCAGACAGATGGCTGCAGAGGCTGGCAGTGCCAGATGAGAGGCTGTCTCGCATTCAAACACCCCGAATAGATCGTTTATTGGGTCAAGACAGGCGGAGAGGCCAGGATGTGAGCAAATAGAGAAACAATGGTCACCACACATACAGAGCAGGAAATAGAGCCTATTGCCGACTATTAGTTTTGTCAAATCATAACATCGCCTGAGGGTTTTCATCATCAGTTTTCATATTGACTTAATTCCTTGAGTCGGCCAAATTAAACTTTTGGTCGTCGTCTGTAATCGTGCACAGCAGGCCAGTGTCTGTGCCATTTAGGTTCCTTAAGGAAACACAACATACTGTGGCTTGGAAATACAAAAAAAGTTGACTGTGTGTTTTCAGAGAGACCGACAGCGGGATGAGCCCTTGGCTTGGCTTGGGAGCTGCACAAGGAAATGACATATTATGTTTTCATTTAATCAGATCACATCAAGTCATTTTCGGACATAGCTATAATAAGACGGCCTTAAGCTGTGTCCCAATTCAGGGCTTCCTCCTTCGAAGACCACATGTCATGATTTGATACATTTTAATGGGGTCGGCAAGGCTGTCCCATCAAAGGTCCGTCCATTTGTAGTTTGCCAACACAAACCGGTAAATCCCATCCCAAAATGTTGATGTTGGCTTTTTTGACTTTTATTTTCAGTTGACTAGTGCGATAGTTACATATTTGTTAAAAATAAGGCGAAATATGTGTGAAAATACCATTGTGAATTAAATATTGTGTTGCTGCAGAGATGTCCCGGCCTACAGATCCCATCCTACAGACTTTAGGTATAGATCCAATCACACCATCGAAAATGAGAATGATGATGCAAAAATGAATTATTACGATTATTTCTTTCCAAATCTTTCCGTCTTTATGTTATATTCATCCACCTTATTTGTTTTAATTTATTTTTTTTATAAACTTAGGTCTTTCTGCATGTTTTACGTATTCCGTCCAAACTTTTTGGTTGTTGCTTCTTATTTAATTCTAGCTGGATTGTAGTTGAATTTAGTCCATTCAAAGTTTCTTCAAAGAACTGATAACATTTCTGACAGAGACATGACGTTACTGAACGCTACACATGTTGATGTTTATTAATGCAGTCATAAAATAAAAAAGGTTGTCAACAAATACTTTTCTATCGTAGAAATAAACAGTGCTTGTGTCTTTTTGGTATCCCAAAATCTATTGCTCAATGGTCACTTGTTTACTGTTGTGCTCTGTCCTCCAGAGCAACGAGTCATATTTACCAGGCTGTACATAACTGTGATGATGCTGATAATCAATCACTGGCATATGTAGAGTTCGTCACATGAAAAGGAACAATAGCAGACAGCGTGATACTGTAGACGAATAATGTAAAACGAATAATCTTCCGGGCTCTATTTAAATGTATGATCCAGCCACCATTTTTTTAATTGATTCTATGACGTTGTGAGTATTTCCCGGCCTGTGGTTTACAGATTTATCAGTAACTTTGATGCCTGCATTTTGATTTCCTCTGAGGGATGCCAATATCTAAGCTTATAAGTGAAACACTTGGGTTGATTGTTCAGGTCTATCTGTCCCAGTTTGCTCTGGAAGCAAATTCAATGTGATTAAAGATGCACATTTACTGTACAGTATATGACATCTCCTTTATAGAGCGCTATGGCTCAAATATCAATAATTAACATCATAATGAATAATTGATTGATTTGCCCTTGTGGTAGAAGTGTTTTGAGTAACTGGGTCAAAAATACATTTGTTTCAGTAGACTAATATGGACTGTTGAGATTTCTGGGTCAATAAAGTAAGTCTCTCTCGCTCGCTTTCTCTCTCTCTCTCTCTCTCTCTCTCTGTCTCTCTTGCTCGCTCTCTCTGTCTCTCTCTCTCTCTCTCTCTCTCTCTCTCTCTGTGTCTCTCTCTGTCTCTCTCTCTCTCTCTCTGTCTCTCTGTCTCTCTCTCTCTCTCTGTCTGTCTGTCTGTGTGTCTCTCTCTGTCTCTCTCTCTGTCTCTCAAAACTTATATATATTACCACTATGATTGAGAATCTCTCTGCCGTCTGAGCAGACGGTCGATGAGGGACTTTTACATGGGACTGGAGATAACGAATGCTCATGGTATATTACTTCTACACTTTAATACCACAACCTCACATAACCCTCTATTACACTATCTAGCTTCTTATTCTGGCAGCTGTAAGAAACATTAGCTCTTTCAAATCAAAAAAGTTTTAATAAGGGAAATAAAAAAATTAATGGTTCTCTGGCTGATCAAATGAGCACATCTCAACTATGAATTAAACTAATGATGCGTATTCCTGGCAGCTAAAAGGGGTCTTTGCAACTCTGAAAGCCTGTGTGGTGTATAACCTGGCAATACACAATGTTTATATTGTTTATCATGGAGGAATACATTCCTATATAAGGGATCCTGAGGAAGGTTGGAAGGAGCCTCTCCACTACACACTAGGGGATGGGAGATGTGTGTTTACTTAATAACATGTGGGTTTGCCCATATTTGGTCACCCATACATTGACCTTTGAGGACCTCTTTAGGGGGTGAGGTGGTCTCTGTGTCCTACAAATAACAGGGACCGAGTGATGTAAAGAGGAAGGATTCATTTTGGCTTGGGACCCTCACATCGCCTGTTTTTGGTGTTTGATGCTGTGCTACTTGTAATAAACCTTTTATATGCAACGAAGCCGGTGTCAGCAGAGATTCCTTCATCATCATCACAACATCACGACGAAAGAAACCACACCTGTGCTTTTAAAAGGCTTGTTTTTGCAAGAAAGGCAGCACATGCTTTCTGTGTAAATCACTGGAGTGCGGCACACTTTGACACATTCTGTTATTTGTTGTTTGTTTGAGTAAATACACGGCAAACACGATGTGTAGTTAGATAAAAGTCCTCCCTGCGTTTACTATTAATTATTTGTGTGCATGAGACATATACTTTACTTAACTTTACTTACTTTACTTAAATGTGGCATAGCTGGTGATAAAAACAAGTTAATGATATATTTATATACTTCTAAGCTGGCTCTGATTTATGGGTAAAGGGCTCAGGGGGCTTGCTAGAGGTTTCCTGGGCTCCCTAAGATAAAAATTTGTCCGGGTGGCCTGGCCTCTGTGGAAGAGCTCAAACCCACTTACTGATTTGCACTTTGTTTGCAATTCTGCAACACGCTTCTTGCAAAACGCCAGACACTGTTTCTTACGTTAGACACTTTGCAATCGATTTCATTCTTGAACAATCATTGGGAAAACATGTGGGGACACGCATGAAAACACTTGTACACTAATTGAAAGCCAATCCTTCCTGAGCCTGCGCACTAGAAATAGACGCGTCTTTTTGTGAGAACTTTTTGAACATGGAGGCCGCGAGAGGAAGAGGTATATACGAGGAAGATCGAGCGAGGGAGGAGTAGGAGGACGAGAACAAAGATCCATACACTGCCCACCTCACCCCTTACAATACTATGCGTTTACCATTGCGTTGTTTACAGTAACATATTGTATTGATTACTGTACTGTAACTTTACTTTTGTATTTTACTTTTTATATATATATATATATATATATAAAAATAAAAAATAAAAAATAAAAATATATATATATATATGAATATATATATATATATATATATATATATGAATATATATATATATATATATAAATATATATTTTTATGCACCGTTCCGGATCAATCTTTCCCTGTATGAGGAAAACTGAACAGCCATACGAAGTGCTAAAGACAGCGGCGTTTTGTATAAAGTACATCAGTGTGTTGTTGCTGCTTCGAAAGAGTAATTCAACTAGTGCACGTGTGTATCGTTTTGTTGCAGAGAGTGCCATTTTGAAAAAGGGACTGTTCGGTTTTGATTGCAGAGTTCAAATTTGACATAGACGTGAAATGTTTATCTCCAAGTGTTGTAGAGTTTTGACACAATGAGTCAACAAGTGTGTAAGTAGTCGCAAAACAACTGTTAACATTCGAAATGCTTTAAAGACGTACAACTGGACTGCAGCTGCTGATGAGCGCATTATTATTTTTACAACTCTTAGCCACATTAGATCTCCCTCCCACTAGATTCCATCTTTCTCTCAGGTTACCTAATGGGTTTTGGAGGTCGGCTTCACGTTTCACCATAATTTGCAGGAAGTGCTCCTCGGTGAGGTTATCAATTAAAGAATAATTGGTAGTTAATGGCGTTTCACAGCTTGGATGTAAGTGCAGGCTGCGTGTGCTCTCAATATGTCCACAGATTGGTAATGAGGGGTCGGCAGATGTCTGGGATCCCGAAGCTGTAGTACTTGACAGTCGCATCATCGGAATAATACATAATGCTACCTGCACCCTTCATGAGGGCTAAATAGTTGTATTGGGAAGTAGTGTGTATTAGCTCGGATCTTTTTTTCTGCCTTTTTTTTTTTTTTTGGAAAGTGGAATTTCTTGCTTCAAGACCGCACAGCGAGCTGCAGACGAGTGTGGGCTTCAATGCGAGTCACTGAAACATTAAGCGACATAACTGATCTATGGGCTGTATATAAGGAAAGCAGAACTAACTTCAGACGCCACCCTAAGGATTTGCAAAACAAAATCATGCAAATGAAAGTATTAGAATATGTGCCCCAAGCCAAATGTCGCAACACTAACGGCTTCAAAATAACTGGTTTGGAGTGCCATAACATTTTGTACAGACGTTCATCATTTAAGGATGAATTAAAATAACTAGACTTTCATCCAGCGCCATCGTCAGTACAAATTGCAAATTTGTCCAATACTTTGTGTAATGACTATGAAAAATGAACAGTCCCATCAGCCTCGGCTGTACTTTGTGTTTAGCGCTAATTAGCAAGTGTCAGCACCTAAAATGCTAAACTAAGATGGTAAACATTATAGAGCTCCTAGCATGGCTGTACACTCTTCGTCTTGTTTCTTCTTCAGGCGGTCTCTCTCTCTCTGCCTGCATTTCATCGTCAGTCGCATCCGAGTCGGAACCTCTCGCCGTCTCTCGCTCCGCACCAGCCTCCTTCTCCCTCTTCTCATTTGGCTTTTTTAAAAGTAATCGGCCAAAGACTGCTTCATTTTTGTAAAACAACCACAAATTGGAATGTTTCGTAAAGTTCTACGCCATTAAGTACTCGTGCGCCGCGCGCTGCGCACAGCGCTGATGCTAATGATCATCATGCATTTTAATGTGCACACACAAACAAACTGGTGCAGTCTGGAGTAGGGATTAATAATTAACTGTTTAACGGTAAAAAGAAAATAAGAATGTTTGGCTGATTAATGCTGGGTTTTAAAACGTTAAAAAAAAAAGAAAGAATTATTAGAATAGCTGGTCCACCTTAAAGGTCAGCCCACTTTAGGTTAGCCTGGCCGGAGTTGTTACCGACGTCACTTTGTTCAGCAGGTGGCAAGAAAGAAAGAGAGCTAGTCCCTAGTCTGAAACCCTGTAAATCTATTAGATATTCAGTTTTTTGTTTCACGTGGAAACATATAATAATATCACATAATTTGTGATATTGGGCTATATAAATAAATTTGATTTGATATGCATTTGAGCATATGCACATTATTCAAGACAAAGGCTTCCCACCTGATTTTGTGTTTGCTTGTTTTGTATGCACGAGAAGCTACTTGCCATTAAATGTCTACATCTTTCTCATTTAATCATTTTTGGGTTGCTTTCTGGAGAGGTGGGGTGGAGATGGGATGGAAGCGATAATGGCAACAGAGACAACCAAGGTGAAAAAGATGGATGATGATGGCACAGTGAAATGGAAAGAAATATCCGAAGAGGGCAGACAGAGAGCTGGGAGATGGGAAAAAGAGAGAGAGAGAGAGAGCTTAGAAAAGGCAAACGAGAAAGCTGGGATTCACGGCGGACAATGAAATGAGCCATCGCGCTGTGTGTGCTCACAGATTCAGAACAGTGATACGAGTGAGAACGAAGTACACGCACAAGCGAGATGAGCATAATAGTCCAAAGACTTGTCAAAAGAGGGAAAAGGAGTTTAGAGATGCTCAGAGGGGCAAAGGGAACGCAGAGAAGAAGAAAACAAGTACGGAAATCAAGGGCCGAGCAAGACAATGAGCACGACAAGGCACTTGTAATACAAAGAGAGCAAGAGCTTCATCCTGGAGCCAATCTGACGGACAACTAATTTGTGTTTAAAGCGTGCAGCCTGCTCTGCAGCGCAGCAGCCGTGCCCTCCAGCATCTCGCCACTCCCCCACCGGGCTCGCATCAGGCAGAAGTGATGGCAATTCTCGTTCCAAGGCTTGAAAAGAAGTGTTTTCACAGCTGCGTCTCCTTCTCTCTATCTCTCTGTTTGTTATGTTTATGGTGCGTGCGTGCGTGCTGAGTTTTTAATCAGCCAGTTTTTGTGGTGACGAACATCAGGCTTCCTAATGTGAACAAAGAAATAAACACAGACAATCATTTGTAGCAGCAGCACTTTTGGACATGACCAGCATCTTTTTGTAATACGTGACCAGAGACACGGAGCGTTTTATAAGCCTGTTACTAGATTTGGAAATGTACGCCTCCGTAGGGCGTCAAGGTGTGCCATATCATATCTTTCAAGATTAGTAATAATAATTTTTTAATATGAGGAAATAAATGTCATATCATGATAACGGCAATATTCCGAGCTGTTGACATAATGATGTCATACTGTTAGGCACAGCAACAACAAGTATGGCTTAAAGCAACATTTCTTTTATCACCTAAAAGGGGAGCAAGGCATGGTTGGCCCTTGGCGTCCGAGGCTACAGCTCCAAATGTTTTATGAATAACCCCGGCGAGCGTGTAGAGGAGGAGTAGAGGAGAAATGGCAGTGTGTACAAAATAATAAATAATCAAATATTATGGTAACGTTCTATGTGTTTGGCAACTGTTGGGATTTGCACTTTAGATTCGTTGTTGATTTTATTTTCTTGTACTATTTATAGGCTATTTTATACAGAATCTAAGTTAAGTAGATGAGCAGTCAATGAATCACTGTTGTAGCACAAAGACACGATCCCCCACCGGCTTCTCACCAACACACCTTGCCCATAGACTGCAATAGAGGTACAGCTGCTCTTATGAAATGAGTGATTGAGAATGACAAACTTTTGCTGGTGTAATACAATAGCAGGTCACAAAGTCACCAAATGGGCTAAAGGCTTGGGAAAAAAAAAAAAATCTGCTGGTGGCCGATGAAATTACCTCATGACCAGTGCAAGGTCGGTGCATCTGATGTGGGCCAGCTTCAATTTAGGACCCCAGCAGTCAGTCTGTCGCTCCCCCTCCTCCCCTCCCTTTCTTCCTTTCATCTCTCTGCCTCCTTCACATCCTCTTGATATCTTCATCTCCCTTCCGCTATCAACCACTACCTCTGTGTCACATAGCCTTAAGCACGTCAGCGAAATACGGCAGCACTTGAGAGCATCACTAGATATCCACAGCGACATATGAGCCACATAATGAATTCTGACCACGGGTAAAGATGTTGAGACAAGAGAGGCCGCCGCTGGTTATCTAACCAAAGACTACTTGAAATGTGTGTATGTGTTCATGCGCATATTTTGTCCTCTTTTTTTTATAAAAAAAATGTTTTATTATGCAAATTATTCCATGGATATAGTTTATCCGTGTCACTCTGTCAAAGCTGTAATCCACAGGATGCTGCTTTCTGCCATTACTTTGATGACATCTTCGCTAAGGCTAATTGAAGGAAAGATTTTGGGTCTTTGAAATCTAATGGCTCTGATGATTCATGATCCATCCCAACACAGTTTATCAAAGCCAAGGGTCATCATCACTCCAACCACTTAGTTGTGCCTCCTGTCCTCTGGCAACAAAGCAACAAATGAGTGGTTCCGAATAATCTAGTTTGATGGTAATTACCTTGACTTCTTCCGAAATATCAAGTGGAAGACACCAAATTACGTGGAAGTAAAAGGTAATCACTCTCCAAACTTTATTTTCGTATGATGTGCCTGATGTTTTGTGGGGACAAACTGCCATTTTCCCCACGTCCCATGATGTCTCTGCACTGCAAAGACTAATTGATTAGTTTGTCAAATATGAATTATTCTCAAACTATTTGGATAATCGCTTTGAGTCATTTATTTTTTTTCCTCCTCTGACAGTAAACTGAACATCTTTGAATTGTGGACAACGCGAGACATTCAAGGACGTCACCGTCATCCCTGTTCAGTAATCCACAGCAGCTTTGGTGTAGACATTTTTAATCGCTTATAAAAATGTCTAATTTTCCAGATTTATATTCCAGCATTATATCAGAGTGAAACAGGCAGACATAATATACATAACAGATGGTGATTGTGGCGGTGTGTAATTGGGTGGTCTGCCAGCAACGGGAGTCACACAAATTGCACAAAACAAAATGCTACATTCTGCTGTTTCCCTGATAAAGCAAAATGGCAGAGTGACCTGGACCTGGTCTCTTTTTAAAGGGAAGGGAAAAGAGGACTTGTAATCTATTCCTCCTAATGCCAACTCCGACAATTAGCACCTCCACCACCACCATGTTCTGTCCCTTACCATAAGACCAAAGCTGTGTCGCAACACACTGCAGCCTTTAGTGAAATAAATGAGCTAAGCACAAGAGTACTGGACGCAAAGTATTCAAGGTCTGGCCAATGTTGAACTGGCAACCGGAGGTAACAAAGCTGCCGTCTAATCACTTCATTGTAAATCAACCAGTAAATTAACATGCAGGCATTTTTTTTATTGTGTTGGTAGCTGTTTGGGATGAAAATGCCATTCCATCGGTCGATGTTGGTGAGTCCACTTTTCAAGAAAATGCCCCAACAAAATACTAATTTATTTATTCAATCAAACCATAAGTGATTTAACACCTTCAGCGAGGAGTTTTCGGATTTCTACGTTGCAGTGTCTGTATTTTACCTTTTGCTTCCGAGTCTGTTTTTTGGATGGATTTGGTTTGTGCCTTTTTTTATTTTCACTATTCTGTGTGTACAAAACATGGGATGGTAAGTGGAGAATGGAGAGGAACACATTTGCAAATTGTGCCTAATTTAGTTCCTGTGGAAATCTCCACTGCAGTTGTATTGAAATGTATTTGACTTCATTACCTTTTCATATTGTGTGTGTGTAATTATTTAAATGAAGCTTTAGACGTGGTAAAACGGATACTTTTTGTTGATGTATATTTTACTTAATTAAATCCGCAGATTAAACTGCGTGCGAGAAAACCTGCTGGTGACAGTTATCAGTAGAATAGTCATATCATAAAAGACATATTATTATGGCATGTTGCGTATTCCCACAGACTGATTTGATGAACACGTTTTATGAGCATGCGAAGCAGAAAGCATCCTACACCCGTGCAAGTAAATGCTCCACCTTCACGGAGTCAATCCTTATGTGCTCATTCAATATCACATTAAACCATCATCATTTTTGAGACAGCGACCAGTGAAATTAGTAAATTTTCTAAAACAATAATCCAAAGAAAAGTTCATAGCTCCTGTCTGCTGCACTGATAAAGACCACAATTCCCAATTTATATTTAATGTAGAAAGCCACATCCTGCTAAACTAACGGGGCTAAACTAAACTAAATGAGGAAAATATGGGATATGCGTGGTTGAATATCCGATAATGATATTACTTGCAATGAATAAGCATATCCCTCACCTCTGATGGTTGGTTGTACTGTGAACTCACATCAAATTAGACCAAACCCAAACTTGATCCATGTGGACCGCTCCATTGAGCAAGCACAGCTATTAAATGGGAAAGTTCAACTCTTCTGCGGACAAGTTGCTCAGCTACTTTTATGAGTCCCAGCTGGGCTTCTATGACATAATGTGACAGGAGAACTCTAGCCTTTACTCTACAAAGCACTGTAAGTGAGCCCAGTCATTAAAACTAGCTATGGTAAAGAATGCGCGTGTAATCCTTCACAAAGAGGGGATGAAGCTCGCCTGCTTCCTAATCTATACAGAGAACCGCTAGTGTTTTCTGATGAGGAACTATGGCAAATAGATGAAGTGTGAGAGGGGACAAAGGAAGAAGAAGAAAGTGAAAGGAACTCATTCTCAAAAGATCGAGAAATGCCGCACACAAACCCTGCCAAAGACATGAGAAGTACGACTGCTGAGGCTGCTGAGAAGTTTCATAGAGACGAGCGATGGGTGAGAGAGACAGACAGACAGACAGACCCCTCATATTCTTCAGTAAGTGTGTGAAAAACCAGCGGTTTTACTTCATGCCACAGTTCACAGCCCTGTGTCCTTTGACGGCCAAATGGTGCTTCTGCTTTTTCAATTACTACAGGAACACACTAAAATGACACACAAAGCACAATTATTTATACTGACACTCAAGCAGCAAAACCTCGGCCCAGATCTGCACAACTATAAGCACATTCTCAGCATTAGACACGGGAATCTAACACACCGAGGTGAGTTTACAATTACTGTAAGCACCTTTCAGGCGTAAGCACGATGAAAACTACATTCTATTTCGATTCTGTTCTGATGTTCGCCATTTGGAAATGCGTGGATGTATTGACAGATTTTTACAATTTAGAGAGAAATTAATATTTCCATCAGTGTGTAGTACTGGTCTTGTGTGTTGTTTGGCCAATATATTCACTTACTTGACTCTCACAATGTCCCTGAAAAGACCCTGACTATATCATCAGAAAAGTAGAAATGTTAAAAGATTGATCGCAGCAGTGTGACAAAAGTTTTGTATTGTATAGTTTTGCACAAAGTGTTTAATTCTGCAAAAGATCTGAGTTGTTCTGCTGCTTGGGTGTGTGGTTGTGTGGATCGTGTGTAGTGATTTGACAAAATGAACCCAGTTTTCAAAATAGTCTTAAAGCAATTGTAGCAAACCGTAAATGTTGCTGCCGCAGGGAATTGGGGGACGGTATCATCTCCTTTCCTTTGGTAAAGGATGACGAGTATACCCTATTCTAAAGCAGATAAAGAAAGGAAGCATTGAAGCTCTTTTAGCATTTAGAGAATTCCACCAGCTCTCATCATGGCTGCCACTTACGTACTTCCAGGTCATTTCACTCAGGTAGGAACCTTCCTGAGCAACAAACAGTATTGGACCGCGGCCTGCGAATTTATGAAACTTCCTGTACTTACTTCCAGCAAAGAGTAGAAAAGTGTGACGTCACTGTTGGTCCGAAATATTAAGCAGTGGTAAAATTCTGAATGCAGAAAATAGTGAAAATAATGTGTAGGCTTCATGTGTATAGGCAAATACTGTAGTATTCGAGTTATATATGCGAAAATTGATTAATAGCTTAAATTAATACCAATAATACTCCATACATAAACATTGACAAGGGGCCTTTACAATAAAGGTCTATAAATATTTGTTTTAATATAGTGGATAATCTTGTGTGTTTATCAATATTGCACACACAGCAATTATGTTGCAAACGGACTGGGGCCACATCTCTATCAAAAACGATTTATCTTCTCTCACATTATGAAAATGATTTATTTCTGTCATGTTACCCAGCATTTGTTTAATAAAAGAATAATGACTTAATTAATTAGCGATTAGATGGGTAAACCCATGATTTTCCTGAATGAAGCTTGTTTTTCCATAATTTGGCGCAGAGTGGTGGGAAACAAATGAATCTGTGTCTTCTGAGCCGGCAACAAGCCACCAGCTGATTGATTTATTACTGTTCAAAGATGTACTTTCGCTTCTGCATCTCACACGAGGTCCGTCGAAAATGTAGGATTTTGCAGAAACGTATCGGTGTGACTTTAACTGATCAGTGATCTGTGACTGTGAGTTTGTCCTCCCGTGTTATCACATGTCTCTGCCTGAACACCTGGTGGCTCCTAACAGGTAATGATCCCTCTGGAGCTTTCCTAAATATTAGAAAAGATAGGAGTGATGTACTTAGTTTCGAAACTTGATATAGCTTTTTACTTCTACCCCTAAAAGTAGGCCCTGGCATCACTGACCATTTTTAACCAGTTTAGACTGATTTCCTACTTTGAGAGGCTTGATAAATGAGGGCTCTGGCTCAGCTCATTCTAAATGTGAGACCAGTCTATGTAGCACATCAATCCAGTCATTTAGATAAATGTGTGAAGCAAATGGTTTGTGTGGTGACTGGGCCCCATCAAAAATGTAGCTCTCTTGACAAAGATCCAGAGACTGACTTTATGGACTTACAAAACGGATGGTAATTTCTGTGCGATAAAACCACATTGTATGATTCATAATTGCAATAAGCTTTGCTATAAAACAGGCGTTGGAAATGCAGCTGCAGGTTTTGGTTCGATGCTTCACAGCTTTAGGGGAAAAAGTAGGTTGAACTGAAAAATGTTTAACTGCCAGAGATCAGCGGAATAACACAGTGGAAACTATGAATTTTAATATTTAGTTACTCAACCTTGAATGAGTGTTAATGTGCATATATTTAGCTCTGGAAATAAGATTGAATCTGTGAGCTGTTATTCACTGACGCAACAGCAGATCTCTATTTTGAAAGAAGCTAAGGAAGTAAATAATCAATTCACTCGTGTTAAATGATACTTAAGTGTTGTTAGGATATAATCACAAAGCATTCTTTTTTTTATGTATCCTTGCACGCAACTGTTTGGCAATTTATTTTGAACTTAATGTCTTATTTTATAAGACCTGCTGGAATTGAACAAAAAACGTCTCATGACCCAGGACACACATTCTGCACTGCTCGCAGACATGGTTGAGAAGTGTGAAACACATCTCCTAATAAAGACAAGAACACTCTCTCCTGTGACGGTTAGATTGGAGGAGTCTATTGTTTTACCTTCTCTTTATTTTGGTTATTTCATTTACAACAATATCCAGCATCTAGAGGCTTTTCATTTAGTTTTATTTCCACTGTTGCTGCTTCTGTTAAGTTGAGATGTGTCGGGCTGCAGTTAATATTGTAACATTGCCACAGTGAGGTACTCTGCATCTGCTGCATCAGCTGGCAAGGAAGTAATGATGCTATCGTATTAGCTTTATGTTTTATTTTAGCGTTATTGGTATATTAGACACCTTTTTGTAAAATGGAAGTTATTATACCTTCAGGCACTGTTTTTTTGTTTTTTGTTTTGTGTTTCTGCAGAAAGACAACAAAACATTTTAATGTTTTGAGTTAAAAAGGTGAAGCTGCTAGCTAAACGTTGCCTATTTACACATCCAGCAGACACGGAGCAATGTTAGCATTCATTTGGATAAAGTCTCTGACCGCCTGATGAATGTATTTCCTTTGAGCTCTGTTTTGGTCTCTTCCAACTCCTGAGGGAAAAATCTGGCTCTTTAGATGCTAAATGCTCCGCTATGTTCACCAACTAGTTGCTAACTGTGTCTGCCTGTGGTTTGGTGCTGTACAGGTGGAATACAGAGGGTTTTTAGGGCTTTTCCAATGAAAACAGTTGCCTGCCGCTGTTGGGAACAAGGTTCATAAGGGCAGTGAGAGTGAATCAAAACAAAACAGTTGCTGGATGTAAAACAAAAACAATGAGACGAAAGACGCCAAAAATGCTCCAAAGAGCGGAGGGGAACTGTAGAGTTGGGATATGAATCTCTGTGGGTAAAAGTGTAGTAGTTAGTCAAATTAAAGGTTCATTGTTCATTCATTCATTTTAACCTCAATAAATCACTAATGTTGAGACATTTAACATGGTGTCATTATCATAAACAATAAGTGTGTGTGTGTGTGTGTGTGTGTGTCAAATTTCAGAGCACTTTGGATAAAGTGCAATATAAATCCAGCCATTAATTCACCATTAACCTTTTGATTGACCTCTGCTGAGTTTCTGGAAAAAAAGAGACTCTGTAATGAGGCTGCAAATGAAAAAATTGGAGAATATTTACATTTTTACGTTGCTTACGTTGTCAGAATCCATGTGAGCTGTTACCAGCACTTATCATTCTGTCTCCTAAAGTATAAGGGCTGATGGGATCTGGAATATGTGGTTTCAGTGTTGAAAATCCTGCCATAGATGATATTTTAAATGGCCGCCAATGTTGAAGGAGCACCTAGGCTCATTGGTGCAGGTACTGCAGGTTTACTGGAAGCCTTCCCCATCCCCATATTGCCTCACCTGTCTGATGGCGCACAGCAGCTTCCCATAGCAGAACACGATCACCAGGAACGGTGCAATGAGGCAGAAGAGAAACAGGCAGATGATGTAAGATATGCTATTCGCCGTCTTGGCCGTCCAGTCGACAGAGCAGGTGGTCCCGGGACCCTCAAAGCCATATTTGCTCCAGCCAAATAGTGGCGGCACAGTCCAGATAAGGGAGTAGACCCAGGACAGGGTGATGCCCAGGGAGATCTTACGGTAGTTGGAGGAATCTGCCTCAGTGGGCGCCACCATGGTGCTGTAGCGCTCATAGGAGAGGACAGCCAGGGAGATCAGGGAGACGATGCCTACAGGGTGGACAGGACACATGTACATAGGATATAACATCTAGTACAGACTCAGTCACACAACAGGAGGAGTTCCATACATTACACAAGCTAATTGAGATGCACCAACCCACTTCAATTTCAGTTCTGATTCGATTCCAATACCTGAGTTTGGATATCTGCCCATACTAAAATTGATACTGATACCAGAGTTCTTTTTGCATAAAATTTGCATTGCATTCCAATTTTGCATTAAATATAATGTATTCCAAAGCAATTTATTTGAATTGTAGGCTAAGGAGGCTTTACATACAAACAGGTGGAGGAGTGCAAATTGCCATGGCAACCTTTACTCAACTCCTTTGTTTGAATAAAACTTGAACAAATCAAGTCACCGCAATGCATTATCAGCTACAAAGTGGATTTCTGTACGACTTCAAAAGTAATAAGAGAATTTAAAAGAGTGCGATGACAAATTGACTACTCTTTCATAAGGTTTTCAAAGTGAATACTTGAAAACCTTATGAAAGAGTAGTCAATTTGTCATTGCACATTGCCATTGAGTAGAATGGATCTTTCCATTCAAGAGTGGCGGACATTTTTATGTTTACCATGGCCATGCCGCTGCAGCAGGCTAACTCGTTCTCTTTCTATGGTCAAGGCACAGTTCTGAGCAGTTCATGTTCATCAGTACATGAACGCAGTTCATTGTCTTTTGAGTTATTCAAATGACCACTGCAAACAGTTAAATGTTCTGCTCCTATTCTATTTATATTATTTGAAATAAAAGTTCAAGAACTGTGTAGAGAAATAATTATATACGCTGTCAACATACCCTGTCGAAAAAGTTCAAAATGAATCTGCTTCGTTACAAAATGCTGTGTGAATGGCTTATTGAGAGCACAGCGAGTGACACTCACAGTCTGTTCAAAGAGCCAGAATGCCGTCACAGTTATAAAACAAACCGCAGGCCAGCAGCATTTTCTCCATTGAAGGCCGGAGGACCGTCTCTGTGAAAATACAAACAGTGGTAGTTTGTTGTTTACGGGCCCTAGAGAGACGGGATGCCCTCTGCCCCTGTGCTAAAGACATTAGCGTAGCTAACCAGTTTCTTTACAGTCGTCCCAACACAGCCAGAGTGGACATTGTCCACCATTGTTACATATTTATTGGTAACGTCAGTCCCCTACCCGATGAGTAAATGACGTCATTGTCCTAACCCAATACAGATATTGGATCGGATTAGTCCCGACTCTACACTGTCGACAGCACGTGCAGGTGTGATCTTCTTTTTATACCCTGACTACAGTTCTTCACATTTAGTGGGGCCATCAAATAGAGACAAAATTGCACCGCCTGTCCATCTACTGTAGTGAGGAAAAAATGCACGGCCACTGTCATGTAAAGCTCCTCCTGAAATCAAAAGTGCAGCTCAAAGGAGCTTTGTGGTTAGCAGCTTCAAAGAGTGACATGTGCAGCATGATAAAACTATAGCAAACGTGGCTGTGCAATCATCAAATACTTCTGTGCACGGGCCTGCAGCAGATGCACACTGCTATAAATCATAAACAGCGCCACTACCTGTAGTGTCTCTGCTGGACAGAAGCAATGCGGAGAAACACAACAAAGATTTCGAGAAGCTTTTTCATCTCTCTCTCTTTCTCTCTCTCTCTTCTCTCTCTCTCTCTCTCTCTCTCTCTCTCTCTCTACTCTCTCTCTCTCTCTCTGTGCCTTTCTTTCGGAGTATTTCAGGGGCACAACAGCAGGATTCTGCGGCTTAGTGTTCATGCTGACCTCTCAGCCTTTTTATCCTGTTTGCTATTTGTTTCCAAGCCATTATGATCCATGAGGCCGTCCTTCATGCCCATTGATTTTTCCAGCTGCAATGAAGCGACTCTGAACTGGATGGTCCTTTTTAAGAAGGCAGTCCAGGCCTTTCACTGAGGTGCTAACGCCACTCTGCACGATGAATGAATAAAGAGAAAAAGCAAGGAGGGGAAGATAGGAGGGGGAAAACAGTTTTATAGCCTGTAAAATGAGACTGAAACAACATTAGTTCTGTGATTGAAGATGATGGTTCTGCGGATTGTGTTTGTGGTCTGTCCGTGTGCAAATACCTTGAATACAGTCAAAACTGCACCCCGGAGTGCAGGGTCTCTTTGTTACAGCGTGTTGTACTTGTCTGTTGCCCCCAGATATTGCGCTTGTGTTGCTTTTCCTGCAAAGACTTCTTAGCTCCGGGCTTTTATTAGCTCTGCTACTGCAATATTACAAAGTCAACACAGTTTTACAACAACCCACTTGTGTTTCTCTTTGATCTCAGCTGACTCACTCATAGCAACCAATCCCAAGCATACTATTTTGTAGATATTTTGATAAAAGACGCTTTTCAACTCTGCTTATTGCTGCGTTTTCCCTCTGTTCTCCGTCCACACTCTTGGCTTTCAAAAGAGTAGAACCATCTTCTCACAACAGGTGGACTGACTGATCTCATCTTTGAGCCACATTCTTAGAGAAATATCCTTTGACTCCAGTGTGTACTAGAGCAGGCAGTGAAAGGTAGACAGGATTTCATTTGGATTTGTTTTTAGTTCTGATTGTTGAATGAATTTCCACAGTTTTATACCGTGGCCACAGCAAACACTCTTTTCTGATTGACTGGGAGCATCAGGACAAGAGGACACCTGCAACATTTTGCAAGAATCCATAGTCACATTACTGCAGCTGCTACTTTCCAACGGTTCAGCTAACGTTCCCTGATGAAATGGACCTAAGCACTGGGTAAACTGTCTAAAAACAAACTTTAAAAAAGGAACTGTCCTTACAAGAAAAAAACGACTTTGTTAAATTTACAAAATAGTCTCCAATCCAGGTCCATTTGCTCACTTGGTCTGGAGCTTTTGACTATATTGTATGGTCTTCATCTGCAGATGATGCTCCAACTGTTTTGTCAACTTATTGTCATCTTTTTTCTCTTCTTTTTTTTAACGGAAACCACAGCATTTCCAATGTGAACTGTAGTTTTGTGTCTAAAAATTAACTAAACTTAGTTTTGTTTTGGAGGGCAATGGCAAAATGTCATATTTTGTTATATTAGTTTGAAGTTGATTATTATTAGTTTAGAGAATGTTACGATTTTGATAAGGCTTCTCTGTTTGCCAACCGCATACACTGAAACATGTTCCAAGAATCGAACCAAAATCCCAAATAAAAAATAAAATGTTTGCGTGGAACTCATTAAGGTCATTTCTATATGAGGCCAGGGATTGCACCTGTAGTAAGGGTCAGCAGCCTGGAAAGACTAGGAATTTGTCTTCTAGGAATGTACAGCTAACTACAGCAAAAACATGAATTTGATAATGACACTGACAAAGAAAACTGTATTTAGTGTGGATTGATCATTGATTCATCCCCAATGGTATGAGCGAGATAATACACTCCTAGGTTTCCTGATATTATAAAATACCATAAATGAAAATAACTGCCAAGAGAAGGCAAAGAATGCGAGGACAATAAGAACTTTGGTTTCTGAGTAAATTCTGTGAGCATGTGGTGTAGCACATATTTCAGATGACAGACTGATAGCATAATTGGAGGCAAATCAAATCACACCGTCTCAAAACTGCAAAAGCTAATTAGCAGCTCTCCTCCGTGGCAAACATAGAGAGGAATCCAAATGTAATACTGGCAATCCTGTTGCTGCACCAATTGACAGCCACCTAGGATCTATCACAAAATATGAAAACTTGATTATTGCATTACATGTGCCAGCCCCCCCCTTTGATGAGAACAGCTCTTTCTCTCATTACATTATGGTTGACAAGGACATCTTTGTTCCAGGCAATGTTGTGTAGACCCTGCAACTTTGGATTTCACTTCACAGCATCCAAAATCAAACATCCACAGCTGAATCTAATATTCCACAATGAAACATCTTATGATCTGATAATGTCTGTGATTTATAAAAAAAATAAATAAAAAGAAAAAAAAAAGAAAGGTTCTACTGTCTCTGTGATGTCCCCTCACTCTTCCTGTTGTGTTTGTCTGTTAGAAAGCATCTGGTTCAGTATCACTTGTCTGATACTGTAAATCCAGGAAAAGGCTGTTTGAATAAATAACACAGGATCAAAGACAAACTGAGTTTGCTCTATAAATCCCAGTGTCTTCCCTCAGGGTGCACTGAACGTCTGTGGCTTACTCTAACGAGTAAAAAAAAAAAAAAAGAAGAAGAAGAAAATAAATTAAAAAAGAGATCAGATTGCGTGATTGTGTGTTGAACATTAAGGATGACTGCTTTGGAAAGTCGCACGCAGCGTGTGCAAAAACGATAATTCACACTAATGTCCGACTCAAACCAGACACCCACACCATATTTGTGTCCCTTCTCTATGAGTCTCTGCACTAATACACTATTAATTACACCGGCTCATTAGCTGGCTCGCGCTCTCTGACCTTTACACCTGAGCGTCATTATTCCGCTTTCTTTCTCCCCGCTGGGACTTCTTCTTACCATCGCAATGAATTAACGTCACAGGCCAGGTGTGGCCCGTGCCTGTGCTCTCTCTCTCCCCTGTACATGCTCTTCCATTTCTGTGCCCGCAACGGCGCCGGTTTGTGTGTAAGCGTGCGTGCAGGAGGGCAATCTAACTTCGGTATGCAGCGAGCGGGCCCAGCAGTGCAAGATTAATCCAGTGACTGTGGGCAGAGTCCACTTGAGTCAGGAGGAGGCAGCCAACAGTATGCAGGAACACGCAAACCTGATGCCAAATAAAGACCTTCTCCTGTTACTCCACAGTACAAAAGTTGAGTGAGATGGAGAGAAAAATGCAAAGAGGCAGGTAGGAGTGGTGAAGCTGCTAAATGGATGCCAGGAGGCTAACGGCAGAGGGAAAAACTACAGGGTGTGCATTGAATTTGCGCACACGCACTGTCCACACATTGTCTTCAGTGTACTTGCTTTTGGCATAAAAGTCAAAGCGGTGGATCTTCAATTCACTAAAAAACCTAAGACGTTGTGGGCAGAAAGCAGGAGACTGAGCAAAATCAAGTAGAAATCAATGTCAAGAGTGAGAAGGAATACAATGTTCCAACACAAAACAATGTCTTTGTTATTGACAGTGATGCCCCCTAATTTGAAGGAACATCGATCATTCAGGAAAGTGTTACAAAGGTTTGGTGAAGACAGACAGTCACTTTGTCAAAGCTGCACTCAGCATTATTCATCTAAACCAGGGGTGCCCATTACGTCGATCGCGATCGACCGGTCGATCGCAAAGGTAGTGTGGGTAGATCGCATGGCATTGAAAAAAAAAAAAAATGTTTTATTAAAAGTTAGCCTATCATCCATCCTCACGATGGCATTTGCCACTTGATTGACGTACAGGTCAGCCAGTCTGAGATCTCATCTTTTCTAACACGCGGTTCACCACGCATGCGCGGTCAACCCCGCCAGCTGCAAATCACCGCGAGCTGATTAGCTAGTTAGCCTTCCAATTTATACAATTCTGCTAAAGAAAGGGTATAAAAATGAGTGGGGAAGCTGGACCAAGTAAGAACCAAGTAAGAACCAAGAGTGCGCAGACTTGTCCGTGAGTGGTGTTGTTTAATTATGCGTGTTCATGTTTTGTGTGTTTTGCCACCATGGGTGAGAGTTATGTCCCGGAGGAGGGGGGGGGCCCGGTGTATTGTGGTTAACGGGTGGTAGTGTCCTGGTAATAAAAGTTGTACCTGGGGTCTTGCGGTGTATGTGGCACAGGACAACATAAAACGTACTCTCGTCTCTGACTCGTTGGTGTTCTCTATCCATTCGCTTCCCGTGGCGCTCGCCACAATATAAATAAATATATGTTTAGCATTTTTAATGTAGGTAGATCATTTTGACTTGGTCATTTTAAAAGTAGCTCCCAAGCTGAAAAAGTGTGGGCACCCCTGGTCTAAACAATGAATTTCACTTTTCCTTTCTCTGACCCGCCCTTACTCTTTTTTTTTTTTGACTCGTTCGTTTTTATGAGCACATTGAGGAATTACTTATCCATAACCAATGAAGGTTCTAATGATGTCTTCCAGCCACCGCGCTCTCTTTGACACTTTCTCTGTCTCTCTTCTTGCTCTGTTTGAGCTTGTGGAAGCCAAAGTCCTGTCAGACAGATTTTTTATAAATTGGCTCCTTGCGGGTGTCAGTGTTACACATCATCAGATGGCGCTAAATCTCGACATAACACAGGGGTTAGCCGTTAGCGAGACAGCGGATATAATCAGAGCACTTCCAGATACTGAGAAACGTCAGGGGCTCACTTTATTGTCCGCGATACGACTGAAATGAAGTGATCCTATTTTGGAAATTGCCAACTTATCCCAGGGGAGGTGGAAGTAGCGCTTGTGAATCCGTTTTCAATTTAAAAGTTCCAACGGATCCAAGAGGCTCTTGAGCAAAGGAAATTTCAATCAAGTCATGTTGGACGTACCGTGCGAAAACAGTAGTAGTAGCTCAAGGAGACAAAACGGGGTGTTCTGGTGAGAAAAGCGAGGGAGGGATTTGTATGCTGCATAAATGTGACTCACTGAGTGTAAGGTGTGTGAGTCTTTAATTCCTTCCTCTGCTGCATGGTCTACTTAAGTGGCCTAACAGGCACAGCAGCCAGGGGCCCGAGGTGTAACGTGGCTCCCTGCACCTGCAAAATGTCACTGAATGAGACACACAATTATTACAGAGACGCAAAAATACCACATATAAATGCAAAACAACTGTGAAGAGGAGCACAACTACCACAAAGATATGCAGAACAACCACAAATGGCCCAAAAGAGTGTGTCTCTTTCAGCCTGGAGGTCGTGCCCCCCTATGTAGGAGTTGGGGGGCAGTTCGCACGTCTTTGCCCCAGGGGCCCATTGTCTCACAATCCGTCCATGCTCTGCTGGCAATGTGAAAATACACAGTCCTATGAATCACAGAGTTGCAGCGGTGCAGAAAAGCAACAAACATCCCACGCCACAAAATCTGCTTCTATCCCACCCCCGGAGGCTTTTTTTAATTTTATTATTATAAACGTCTCCTTTTTCCCAGTTGCTTAACATACAGGTATCAGAAGCACTGTTGTTCAGTTTGTGTGTTAGGTCTCAGTTTCTGAAAAGCTCCAAATATTTCATCAAATGCTTCTTTTTTTTCAATCCTTAGTTAGCATATTATATTCCAATGAACAATGAACTTTAGGAATTCAGGCGGACCATGAACACCAGTGGCTATGGTGCCTTTAATGTGGCCTGTATTGTTTGAAACAAAGCGGCAAAGTAATGAAAATGACAGATTATTAAAACATGCTGTAAAAAAAAAAATGGAACCTCTTCTAATGCAGTGAATTTGTTATGATACGCATACGTTTCAGACCAGATTTTCTGATCTGATTCAGTCAAGCATGGTGTTCAGTGTGAACAAAAACAACTGGGTTTACAAAACGGACTTTAGCCAAAAAATAAATGACAGTATTTTGAGGTCTAAAATGAGTTTTGTACCAACGACATCTCTACTCCTGTCTGTTTTTTTTTTCTCAGTTAGTTTAAGGGGTACGTCTGAAATCATAGTCTGCCAAATATTCTTTGAAATATGCACGTTGATTAGTATAGAGCAGTGCAAATGTTCTGACATTGTGTTAATGTCAAACAGTGGAGAAAATTAGTGTCTTCAAATCCCAATATCTCAGGCTGCATGGCCTGCAAAGGTTGTTTTGGATGCCTCAGAAAGCTTTTAAAGCAATTAGTGGGACTGATAACAAGAGAGTTCATTAAAGAACTTTAAAATCGGGCATCAGGCCAACAACTCCTGATGATAGAAGCAGTCCATAAACGAGTTTACCATCAAACACATTTCATCCCAATTACTCAAATACATGCATTTCAAGCTTTGATGTGTTCAGTGCTCATGGGAAACGAGCATCATTCTGTATTCTATGTTACTAAAATACAAAACTCCTTCCTTGCAACTTTTACATAGCACCCCTGGTCCACCAAAAAAAATGAACACTAAGCTTTTCTCCCCTGGCCCGGGTTCCAGGTGAGAGAGCGAGTGCCTTATTCTCAGTTGCATCATTGTGTCCCATTTGCATCAGTATCAGCACTCCCGAGCAAAGGTAGACCACAGTCCCCTTTCTCATTACAGAACCCCCCCCCCCCCGCCTCCCTGGGTGATTTTACTCTGCAACAAATGGTGCTGATGCATCTGCCATAGCCTGCTCGCGGAGCGGGACCGTGTCCCCACAGCACACCACGGACCTAAATGAACAGTGATGTCGCTTCCCTTGCCTCGTGCACAGCCACACAACTACATGGTAACCAACATTTAATAGCAGGCTGCACATTTCTTCACGCAGTACGTGCAGCATCCTAATTGCACCGACAGCCCTGTGTGGCAGGTTTGTAGAGTTCCTCAGGACATTTGAACAAATGATGAAGCGTCTGCGAGGCGGCGCTCAGCATATGTTTCTCGAAGTACCCCCAGCGATATTGTACCATGAAAACGCATCCACGCGCAGCTTTGGAAGTGGCTGGGAAGGGATTCGACAGTATGGAGATATTGACCAGAGCCACACAAGAACTCATCATCAGGGAGACGCGAAAGTGGATGTGCGTCTACGCGTGTATGATCCGCAGCATCTCGCTACGTGCCGTGCTGGATGAACCTGTCCGGGTTTTCCGCCAACAACAACACATAATGAGACAATCCGCACCTTTTTACCAAGAAGACCTTTTAACGATTGACAAAACTGCACGATGATCACAAGTAAAATTATGAAAAGAGGGAAAGGTTGAGGGGAAGACGATGTGTCCGAGTGTGCGGAGGCATGAAACCATAAATCAATTGGCCTAACAATAGGTTTGACGTTTTCTAATTTGGCGCATAAGCAATTAATATTCTCAATGTTCAATTCATATGGGCTACGCCGATATTGAGGCTTTCATCTGAAAGTTTGATATGACCAAAAAGACGCAGCGTTTTAAGAAAAAATATATCAGTTATCACATTTTTTTTCAAAATCCTTCATTTCGACCCCAGCAATGAAGGATTTTACTCTCAACACGCGCGGTGCTCTGGGAGCGATCCTCACTTTACAGCGCACCGTCACTCAAAAATTTGAATTTACAGTAGTTTACAGATGTAACAGAAACACAAACAAATCGCCCGTCGTCAGTTAGATTCCGCATTTCTACTCACCAAAGAGGGAGTTGGCGAAGCCGTACCACATGCATCCGCCTTCTCCTATGAGCCACCTTCCCTGCGTGCTGGCGGCAAAGCTGAACGGAGTCCCCAGTACGCACACCAGCAGGTCGCTGATGGAAATGTTAATCAGGAGCAGGTTGATGGGCGACCGCAGCATCTTGTAGCGGCAGAAGAGCATGAGCACCAGCAGGTTGTTAAATAGTCCGAAAGTGCCGATGAAGCCCAAGCACACAGCCACGACCAGGTTCCCTGTCGGGGTGAGGGTGGTCCGGTCTGAGCCTCCACCCAGGTGTCCTTCCCCGGCCGCGGCACACACAGCGCTGTTGACCCCCGCGCAGCCGCTCAGGCTCACGTTGGACACGATCATCGCGGTCCGGTGTCACGGCGGTGGCACACGGGGTGGCCACGGCGCACTGAATGGCAGCTAACGTGTCGTCGGCATTTCTTTCTTCTTTTTTTTTTCTGTGTGTGAAAAATATTTGAAAGATAAGCTGTCGCCAGCAACACTTGTTGCTCTAAGAAATGTCAAGTGGAAAAAAGTTGAGGCAAACCGAAATGCGTGACCATGAAATAAGTGTGTTTGTTGGGGATGAACTTTGTGCAGTTCAGGGGGAGAGAGGGGGGTGCGGGGGGAGATGTGTTTTCGAAAATTAAGGGAAAAAAAAAAAAAAGAATAACTTTTGGTTTAGTCTTTGCTCCACCGTGTGGCACACTCACTCTTTCCAGAGACGTCTCACACAGACACCTTCCCTCTCTGTCTTATTTAAATCACTGTTGGCCGCTCTCCAGCTGAGGGAGGGGAATGTGTGTGTGTATGTGGGGGGGGGGGGCGGAGCACGCTGGCGCTTTAGTGGGGAAGAGAACAGCGTGGAAATCTAACCAAGATCTGACCAATCAGACGCTCATCATGTGGCTCACAGACAGTACAGGAGTCAGCCCGCTGCGCTCACAGCTCTATTGAGAGAAAAATCCACCTTAAAGTTTCAGGAGCTGTCCTCCGTCTCCTGGCGCTGTCCGTGGTGCTGAACGTGGTCCGTGAGGAACGAATCAGCAGCAGCGGGCCGATCAACTGTGTACTCTAGTCTGTCTGCATTTTCATTTCAGCTTTGAAATAAATACAATTGGTTGAATAGCATTAATTTCATGGATTGGGGTCATAAACGTAGCATTAAAATATGAGCTACCGGACTATCTACTATGCAAATGTCAAGTAATAAATGAATAAAATGCCCTAGGTAAGTTAATGATGATCACATGTCAAACTAAAACTTTTTTTTTTTTAATGAAGTACATTGTTCATTATTTGCCAGAGAGTGGACTCTTACTGCTGTACTTCTAAGTTAGACACAAATAAATGAGGCGCTGACTCATTGTCTAGATTTAGCCACACACACTTCCATGTCAAAGAGGACATTTGCAGGCGACATGGGTGTTGTTTTAGACCATAAGATGGTGATGAGGTCACTTTGGAGCATTGTGAAACACCTGGTAGAGCAGAAGTATGCTCAGCGTGTCTCTAGGCTGTCACAGATATCCACAGGTTTGGATATTTGGCATGGAAGCTGCTTTTTTTTTTTTTTCCTCTACAGAGGAAATCAATTTAAGTAGATTTTCCGCTGTCCGATGACTTTTCTTCTTTTCTGTTTGGGTTGATGCTATCTGTGAAATAGATTCATATTCCCCCCTCCATCTGCCAGCACTGAAAACATATACTCTAGGTATGGCAGTTTCAGACTGGAATAATGAGGAGCAGGGAAATGCTAAAATATGATGAGTGTCAGGCATCTACCCTCATGGTGTCCATATATTCTAGCACAGGCTGAGAGAAGCTGCAATCCTTGTTTTGCAGATAACACACTATTGCTGCTGAACCTTTGCTCCCTTCAAACATGCACAATCTGGACAAACTACCTGGTCCGCTGCAGTGCTAAACTAACCTCTCTTCTCTTTACTTGGCTGACAGATAAAGTGCTCCCACATGTAGACACTTTTTTTGGGGGGGGGGGAAGAACAGCAAGTCCGCATTTTAATTGGACATTCTCATATAAAGAATACTGTGTTAAGTTTTTTAAGTAACTGTAAGCAGATGCAATGGTTGCTGTAATGGTTTTCCTGCATCTTGGAGCAGGTAACACAGGAGTCTCTGCTGGATGCTTTCTGTGTATGTGCTTTCTGCTGCTGTATTTGGATACAGCTCAGACACACTACAATATAAATCCAGAGGAAAAAGTCAAGTATGGCTTCAAAATGTCAGCAATAAATTGGTAATTAAATGCAATTTCTTGTGTTTAGAATGCTGGCGTTTGGTGTTAAAGCAGTGTGCTTCATTGAACGTGGTCGGGTAAAACTGTGTCCTCTGGAAAGTTACAGAATCAGATGGGAAACTTACTCTTCCCCTACATGGTCTGTTCTAATTCCCTCCCCACCAAATACCCCCCATTGTCACACTGAAGCAACGTAATTACCCGTGAAAACTATACAGTGACATTTACTCTGACATCTTCCCCACATACAGTCCTACCTGTAATTGGGCTGAATTAAGACACGTGGATTCTATTGTGAATACCATCCCCATCGAATCGCCGCAGTGGGACCGGGCCGTTGGTATTAACTTGGATTTCTAGGTCAACTCAGTAGCTGCACTCTGAGGAGATGTTTAGAAAAATAAAGTACACATGGGGTTAAAAGGGCAGCACAGAGAATCGATGTTAAGAGAAAACGTGTTTTATGGTTTTTACCTCTGTTTTTTGGCTTAGTTTGTCTCTTTGTCAGCATTAATAAGTCTAAACTACTGGCACAATTTTCATGAAACTTAAGGGTGTAGCATGAGCCAAAGAAGAATCCATTACATTTTGAAGCAGATCTGAATCACGTGGAGGATACACGCGTTAGTATTCCTGCTGCGTTCAAGTGATATATATATACTGTATATATATATATATTATCCGAGAAATGACTTCCCGACTGGGAAAAGTCACATGTACGTTGGTATAACAACTTGGAAACGGATATCAACATGTTGTTGAAATGCTCTAACCGAACTCGTAAGAATGACTTCCCAACTCCGGATACGGGACAATCCGAGGAGCATGTGAATGCATCGTTGGCCTTGGCGGAGGTCTGCGCTCCTTTTTGGTGACTATATAGTTTTGTGGAAATGGGCTCTTTAATTTGGTTTTGTACCTTTGTTTAGTTCTATAAATCTTGGAACATCCTCTTCCAGACTGTCACTTTTTCAGTATCGGGCCTGGAGTCAGTACATTTGATTTAGTTTATCCTGCCTCGCAGAAAGATTATGCAGGCCTTAGTGCTTTGTTTGTGTTGACATGACACTGGCCCTGAAGGGTACCCAACTCAAGGTTACAGTGTCACCAGGTATCGCCATTGTGCATTCAAATAATTCACAAAGGACGGCGCCTACAGTAGATCTTTGTATTCAAGTGCTCCAACCACTGCCGTATTGTCAGAGACGAAAACGCGATGACAACTCGCAGAGTAAAGGAAGGGAAATGAATCGAGAACAAAAGTAGCACCGCAGAGAGCGGGTGGGGAGAGGAAGGTCAACAAACAAGAGGGGGTTTACTGCTGTGTCGAAGGCTTTGCTACAGCATGTTTTTGTTACTCAATAGTTTTGTCTTGGGAAAGTGTATTTTAAACCCACCCCCATCATGCACATATGCACTTTGTTCTACCTTTCTCTTCCACTCCCCTCCTCCCTCACCACTGCCCTCCCCCCTAACGTTGACCTTGGGAGAGGGGCCACTGCCACTCGGCCACTTAATATGCCCGAGGCTTTGAGGAAAGCTCGGCTGAGTTGTGGTGCCATGCATCATATGGATTTATTGTCCGCAGATCTAATACGCTGGTGCGCCACAGCCCCTAGTTTTTCTGGACATGAGTGTCACCCGAGCCCCGTGCTCTAAATGCGCCGCACACAGCCTGTCACGACATGTTACAGGAGAGTGAATGCATCTTAGGCGAGGGGTGGTGAGGAAAAGTGGTCTGAGAATACATTGTGAGAGGCTGGTGAGAAGCAAGACATGCTGCAACATAGCAATCGTGTGGCTGACACGACTGACGGGCAGGTGTCCAATGCAGTGCCTGTCCCAAGGAAGAAGAATGTGTCTTCATAATGAACACTGTGGAGTGTTTGGACCGCTAGTTTTAATGAAGAGCAATGATTTAACAGTAGAGTGTAAAAGTTCATTCTTGAATTTTGAAACGGTATTTTGACAGAAATAATCGCAACAACTGAGCAAAAAGTCCACTAAGGAAGAATGTGAGATGCATTGAAGGCTCCAAAAAATAACAAATGGTGGAAACTTTTTTTTTTTTTTACCCATTTTGATCATACATACATATATTTACCATATATGTAATATATTGTGTTGTGTTTTAGCCACTCGACAAATATAAGTCCAATATTCATTCTCCTTTTAGCTCTGTTTTGCTCTCCACCAACTGGAATAATAGTTAGGGATCATTTTTTTCTGTCCATCGACTAATTGATTAGTCTACTAATATAATATAATATTGGTCAGTACAGCTTCAAGGATAAACGCAAATTATTTGTTTAACAAGAAAACTCTGTGTGACTTTACTACATGCATCTCTGCAGGTCTATCGATATGTGTTTATTTTCAATGGCAACTAAAGCCCTCTCTTTCATTACAACCTCACGTGGCTCAAGGCTGTGTATCCGTTTGGCAAGACAAGGACAGCAAGCATATAAGTTTCCACTTTTATTGGATTTCTTTGTGGATTCATACATTTTCCAACAGGGTTAATTGAGCCACTCCGCAGAGAGCTACTAGAGTGAGCATGTGGTGTATAAAGATGAGCGAAATAAAAGTTCAACAGACCCTTTCCTCTTGCCGTTAAAGTGTATCTTGCTCCCTGGAGGGGAAAGTATCCAGACACACCAACCAGAGGGCTAAACCCCTGAGGTGCAGCCTACAGGCAGTGCAAACAAGTGGCACAAAAACATCCCAAACTTTATTTCAACACTTGCTACAAAAGCCGGTATTATTGTATAGAAATGCGGCGAGTGCACTGAGAGAGGTAGAGTGCACCTCCTATATATGCATTACAGCTCTGCTCCTGCGTCTGTTTGATCTCTTTTGAGGAGGTCAGAGTGAACATAGTTGGGCTGTGAACCACGACAACTGCTTGAGTTGAGGCAGTCTTATAACTTCAGAATCCGAACGTTTTATTGCCAATTAGGGATTACACATGCAAGGGATCATGATATCGGTGATGTCGCAGTAGGTGTGTCCATCAACGGTTAGAAAGAACAACGGGTGCTGTGGCGTCACAGATTTGAGATGTGGTCAGTGCAGCATGCGTGAATGTCTGTGTTATTTTACCCTTTTACAGAACGCAGGCTTTATGTTTAAGGTTATTTAAAGGTACAAACCTGTAATATGTACAGATGGTCATTAATATATTTGCCCAGATAACATCAGCCTGACTAGTCTTGATTAAATTAGCTGGATTGCTTCATTATCATTTTTTTTCTCGTCCCAATAGATCTTAAAAGGGTGACAGTCGACTAGCTGTAGGTTCAGCATATTTTTCGTCCTCCCCCTAGCAACAGTGAAGTGGTACTATCACACATAATGGATCAGTGTCTCCAGTTATAAATACTTTGGTGTTTTTATTGACAGAGCAGGTTGAGGTAGAGTAGGCTGCCCAGCTCGTCCTGCCCTCACATCGAAGTGTGCCCTCGCAAGACACTGACCCCAATTGCTCCCAATGGTGAGGCCAGTGTCTTGCATGGTAGCCCCCTGCCATTAGTGTGTGAGTGTGTGGGAGAACTATAAGTGCAGCCATGCAAACCTAAACTAATTCAGTCAGACGCTTTTGGTAATGAATTGACAACTTGTTGCGAAAGGTTCCACAGTTAAATTAGGTGGAAAAGACTCCAATCTTAAAGAATCAGATCAGCATGAAGGATTCTGCATAGGAGAACTTAAAGAACCTTGGTAGCATATAACAGAAAATAGCTGTAGAGATACAGTAAATTAACTTTAGCTCTCAGAAAGTCAAGATACCATTATATTACCAGTAAAATCCTGCTAATACTGCATAGACCTAATATTGTCTGATATGGATAATTTAATACATCTATTTGACAAAGTTTTTACAAAGCAGCGACCTCCGGATCTGAAAAGTGAAGCCAATAAGGGCCTTAAATGTGCATTCTTTCAAATATCCAGAAGGGGGCAACTCAACTGGTTGCAAAAGAAGTCAGATTGTAAAGAGGTCCAAAATGACTTTATTGCTCAGCTGATTTATTACCTCAGTAAACATTTTACTGACGAGCATATGGACTTAATCGCTACTTATAAGTCTTCTTCAATATAGCTGGGCAGCTGTGGCTGTGTCCTTGGGCAAGAAACTGAACCCCAAATTGCTCCCAGTGGCATGGTGTGTGTGAGTGTGTGTGAGAATGTTTATCCCTACTGAATTGCAGGTGGCACCTTGTATGGTCGCCTCTGACTCTGTATGAATGTGAGTGAATGCTGACATGTGTTGTAAAGCACTTTGAGTGATCGCTAAGATTGGAAAAGTGCTATATAAATGCAGAACATTTACCCTAGCTTGATGTTCATTTTGTAAATGATGGTCCCATTTAGAGTAAAAATAGACGATAAAGCAGGGTACGTGTTAGGGCCCTGCTACCTTGTGATTGACTAATAGCTACCACGCTGTTTTCCTGTTTGGGTGTTGTCCTCGTTTTTCGACGTAGAACCCTTTCACAGTGCGTTTTCAGTTCATGAAAGTTAAGGGTGGTGGTGGTAGTCTAGTGGTGTAGTAGTCAGGCTTTCAAATAGAGCACCGGAAGGTTGTGAGTATTACAGGGACGGTGACTACAGCGAACTGTCCCTGTAGCTGGTTCACTGTAAGTCGATCTAGATAAGAGACCTGTTAAATGACCTGTAATAATGTAATGTAAAGGTTGCACTTTGCTCCACCCTCTCGGTTCCAAAAAACCAAGACTGCTAAATTTGAGGCTTCAAAACCTGTGTCCACCAACCAATGTGTGACACCACTGTGACTGCGTCCACTTCTTGTATGACGTCTATGGTTTCTGTACTGGTCTGTTGGTAAGGCCAGCTGCTGTGTGATAAACGTGTCCTGTCTACGAGCAGCGGAGTTTCAGAGGAATGGCGTGATGCTTTGAAGGACCAGGCCCAGCTGCTCCCCTTCATCTATTTTCTTCCATTCTTGTCTATTTTTATTGCTGTTGTGTTTAGGGTGTTCCTTTTGTGAAGCCTGCCAAAACAAACCAAAAGATCTATTTGATTTATTTGAAATGGTCGTTCCACTCGATGTGAATCGGTAGAGTTGCGTTCACTAATCATTATCAGACTGACTGATTGCTTTTATGTATTGATTCTTGTTGAAAAAAGAGCGGAACTTGTGGAAAAGACTGGAAATTTTCGATTTCTGAAAAAACAGCGATATGTATTTCCTAGGGGAAAAAGCATTTTAATTCAGGATTATGATCTTAATTGCTGAAAAGTAGGCTCTGGAAAATGTAAACCTACTCACTATACACAAACGCTACTTTAGTGTAAGTGGTAAGTTTAAGTAATCACCTGGTAATGTCCTTTACTGATTAATTTTCTATACCTGCTAATTCCTAGTCGAGGAAATACCCTGGATATGTTGAGGGTGTACAGGCACACTCACATTTATATACGACACATTGTTGTGACGTGACCACTGAGCCATTATGATGATGATTAACCCTTACATTAATGTGCGTAAGTTATTTTCCCAACAATTTAACAGACACTTTATTACTTTTAGACGAAGAATATTTTGGAGTTGCAAAATGACGCGTGGGCCATTATTCAAGACTGAGCCAAGGTTAAATGGCTCTTGGCAAAACAAACCTTACTATAGGCAGTTTCTTATTGACAAGACCTCTCAGTGTTAAATAAGCTTGACTAAAGCGTACGGAGAAGCAGCATGTGGAAGTATCAATGCTTTATGTAACTGGGAACTCGGAGGCAGATGGTTATCAAAAACCTCCTCGGTATACACAAACAGGCACTTTGATAGTTATTTCTACAAATGTAATGACACAAACCCAAAGGAAGCAGCGCCACAGTGCCTCTTTAAAGATCAAATCAGCCTGTAATCCAGACTAAGAACAGACCTGACAGGTTAATCAGGCTGATCATTAAAGGTATCCTGATGAGGGGCTGTAGAATGGTCCAGAAGGAGCATCGCAGCGTTTGAATAACAGTGTCGAAGTGGATGTTGTGAACACACTATTGATTTAGCCTTTTGTGTTTTCCTCTCTTCACAGAGAGGTCAGAGAGCCTAGAAAACAATAATATTGCCTTTGTATATTCATCACTGCTGTATAGTGTCGTGTCATGGCTGGCGGTCTTACAGGGACATGGCACTGTTCGGACAGGCTCTGGTGACTATGGCAGGGAAGAAACATTTCCCCTAAAGTACAACCCAAGTCCAAATGAAGCTCAAGTGTCTTTTAAAGACATGTTTTTGGGGGAAGGAAATAAATAATTATTATTATTCCAAACTACTTCTGAAGTACTAAATCAACTCCAGACTCAATCCACTCTCATGCATAATGTGAAAGTGGGTTTTGAGCTATCAAACATCACACATTATGCTTTTTAAGCAATCAGAGTGCGTTTGACAATACGAATGAAAAAGTGCACACTTTGGTTTTCTTTCAAGTCCACATATCTGTGCTTTTAGGTGTAATTATAGTCCTCTCACCTTTTACCCCAGGAGGCAGCACACATGAATGTTTTCTGTAATTTAAACCTTTTTAGAGATCAGCCTTGCAAAGTGTCGAATAAATCTTTGTCAGCTGAAGGCCTTTTTCAGGTCCGCAACAACCAAATGAAGAAAGGCTACTTGCTTGACAGTCTTGAGAGGGAGCAGGTCCTGAGTGCACTAAGCGCTGAGAACTGCCTCTCTGGGCGGTAATTGTAGGAAAACCTCTTATCATGCTACATCAAAATATATTTTTTCAGTGTCTACCTTCACATTAGGATATGGCACCTTGTCAAAAGCAAACAGTTCTTGATGTAACTACTGAGTCAGACGTATAAAAGAGATATTTGGACCACCACCTTTTTAAGACGTTTTCACAGAAACACTCAACACAGTCACAGCTGATACATCTTTGATGTATATTTACAGTATATAGGATGACTGTAGCCATTTATACCTAAACGATGGCAAAAATAACTTTTAGTTCTATAAGGATCCACTGAACAGTGCAGAACAAAAAACAAAAAAAAGCAAGGAACACGCTCTTCCCTTCTCATACTATAATTATAACCTGCTGACTTTGTTATGCACTTTAAAACACAGAGTAAATGGACATAATAAACTGCACAAGCCTCTTGAGCTATTGCGTATAATTGCACTACTTGTGATGAAAGGTGTATAAAAGCTGCTAAGAATACCCTGAAGGGTTAAGTGTTGGTGTGTGTGCCCTGAGGTGAAAAACCGTGTGTGTGTGTGTGTGTGTGTGTGTGTGTGTGTGTGTGTGTGTGTGTTATCCATTACTGGAGTGTTTTCCTGAATGACTCCTTTTATTTCATGAAGCCTATTGCAGTGTTCATTTTGTTAACGGAAACTATGTCTGAACATGTTCGTCAACCTTTTTTTTTCACTTTAACACCGACTGTGACGATATCAACATGCAGGTTACAGGTTCACTAAATATGCTAAAATTTAAAAAGGTAATTTGACACAAGACTAAGACTCAGGCTGCTGTCCAGTCATTGTTTTCTGTGTTGCTTCCTACCTGAGTGAAATGACCTGGAAGTACATAAGTGGCAGCCATGATGAGAGCTGGTGGAATTCTCTAAATGCTAAAGGAAAGGAGCTTCAATGCTTCCTTTCTTATCTGCTATAGCATAAGATACACTGGACCATACTTTACAAAAAACAAAGAACATAATGCCGTCCCACAATTCCTTGCAGCAGCAGCATTTAAAGCGACGCACCACCAAATACAAAAATACATCCTTCTTACATGATTGTGTTTTGCACAGGAATCCTTCACAGCAGAGTTTTAATAAAAAAATGATTTGTCCACTGTTGTGTAGGTGCAGTACCACAGTTGTTTTTTTTTCCAAATACCTCATTAATTCTTCTTCACATTACATTACAGCTCTTATCCAGAGCGACTTACATTGAACTAACTACAGGGACAGTCTGGAGCAACTCGGGGCTAAGCGTGTCCGGTGTTCCATCTGAAAGCCTGACCACTAGACCACCACCACCCTCTTTTCTTGACCTCACGACATCCCATCATGGTCGAGTAAAAGTGTTTAGGAAAAGACCATTCGACCGAAACCTAACCCTAAATAACAAATAGCAGACAAAATGACCACTTGCTTCTTAAAAGAAATAATATTTTCTGCTGACATGTGGGTCTAACACAATCACTCACCTGTTGCTCAATCAGCTTGTCAAACTGCAACCTTGCATTGAAGCGAGAGGATTTCACATTTGCTGACCTGTGTCCGCTTCAGCTACATCCGACAGTTATGGGATAATGCTGTATGCTAAATCCCTGTTTAGCATTTTAGCTAAATCCTGAATGCTTTCTGGGGACCTAGAAAAGGGGATCTGGGGATCTGTGTCATTGTACACGGAGTAACCTGGGCATGCAAAGCCGTAAAGTTCGTCTGTTGGCTGCTCTAAGCTCGGATTGCATTGGAAGTAAAACAGTTTGGGGCTAAAACATGAGACTAAATTGTTGTAAATCCTGTGGAAAGTTCCCCGATCCCAGATATTTATAGAACTGAGTAGCGTTAGAGAAGCATCCTCTGCTCCTATTCTGTGTCCGTATGCAAATGGTGAAAAAAAAAGGGTCCAGCAATATTTCTGTTTTTGCCTAATCAGGGTTTTAAAAGCACTGTTGCATTCTTTGCACGGCCTCATTGCTCCAGTTTGTTCTAGGTCACTGCTTTTTTTCCCTTTTTTATGAAGAGTTGAGTGGGTAAAAGTTCAGTGTCAGCTCTGATAGTGTCCGATCAGGTGCAGAATCTTACTCTGCAGAGCTGTTTCACCTTGATAGCACCAAAGCCAGCTAGAACCATGTTAGTCATTTCTCCACCTCATCACATTTCAAGTCTAGAATGCATGCTTTATATATTTCCAAAGGAAGCATGTGTATAAATGAAAGATGAAACAAGATTCGATCTAACTCAAAGTCCTCCTCATCCATTTTTTAACCTGGTGAGAAATTCTCATTCCATTTCATTCCGTAAAAAGTTTTTTATCGCCATAATTATTAGGCTTTTTATATTCAGAATCATATTGTTTCAAAAAAAAAGTCATCAATAATGTTGGGACTTTCTTACAAAAGAGTATTAGGGCCGAGCATAAGGAGAAACATTTTTTAAGTTTGTTTCGCATTTTGATAATTAAATTAAAATGTAGAGAATAAAGTCTAATTTTCGGTATAAGTGCCAGGCATAGACGAAAAATAGTGTTGAAATGTTGAAAATGTTGCACTTTCGAGAATAAGCGTTAGCACAAATACTGAAAGTCGACTTTATTGTTTAATTGTGGGGTTTCTTTTAGGGAGTTTTTCCTTGTGCGGTGCGAGGGTCTAAGGACAGAGGGTGTCGTATCCTGTACAGTCTGTAAAGCCCACTGAGACAAATGTGCAATTTGTGATATTGGGCTTTATAAATAAACTTGATTTGACTTGATTCGATTCTCCGCATTTTTAGTTTATTCTCAAAATGCAATTTAAATAAATCTTCCTCCCCTTTCCCCCCCCCCCCCCCCCTTATGCCTGGCACCAATACGCTACCGTACTTTCTTTTCCATGAAGCATTCACTGTTCCTGCACAAACTGGATGAGACGTGGGGTCAAGACAAGGTGACAAAAATAAATGTGCACATTTGACCCGTGAAGGAAGGCCGTGATGACCACCTGACCCACTGTAGTGACACAGGGATCCAATCTGAAAAGGTGGGTAAGTGAATGTAGGACAGGAAACTATCTGCTGTGCCAGTCCCCCCCCTCCCCCCGCCCTCCTTTTCACAGCTGACTAATGATGTAAGACCTTGATTTATTACACCTGTCTTCATCATGTCATTACATTGTCAGTCCATCTGATTCAACATAATTCCTCAAGTAATATACATGCACGAAGTGAGCGTTGCTGTTAATGTAAATCAGGTTTTATGATATTTTCAATCAATTAGAGTGATAGATATATGAAAGATTGCTGCCTTTTTATTGCCGCTATTAATCATGCGATAGTTATTTAAATGACCAATAAATAATAACTAATGACCAATGATGATTCAGTATTTTATTCAAATGATCCATCACTTGTCCTAATAAGCTGATAAGCACCAATACTACAGCAAGTCACTGAGGAACACTGAGATAGTTGTTGTGTGTATATAATAGATAATAGTGGTGACAAATGAACAAATATTTGTGTACTTATCTGGCATTTTTCCAAATGAAAAAGTGTGCCAAAGAAACACAAATAAGCAAAAAAAAAAAAGCATGCAGCACATGCTGGCAATAGATGGATGGATAGAAAATGAAAGGCAGCAAAGAAATCACAAACCTTACGGTTCACTTTTTCACAATAAAGCCCACTAATTACAGCATAGCTCTAAAGGCATAAAGATCTCGGCGGTGATTTATCATCTTACCAAGTGCTGTAACACTGTACAATAATATTGCTTTGTCGTTTGATTTTACTGCTCGAGGACAAAAGTCCTCGTGATCCCAGTGGCTTTGTACATTGTTGAGTAGCGGAAAATGTTCAGACAAAGCAATACACTTAGAAAGCAGGCGGGAAAAAGGAGAACGGGGTGCAATGCATGTTTGTTGAAGCCCGAAATGTCACACAGGCTGCAATATGAAATGGTCAGTTTACAGTCAAACTTAGAATGAACTGTCAGCTGACCACATTTAAAACTGGAGTAACATGATCACAGGATATGTCCTGCAGGAGGTCCTGCATGCCTGTGCTAAATCAGCACTACACACACACCACAATTGCATGAGACAATCTAAATGAAATGTTACTGTTATGGAACCAGTGAATCGAAGAAAAATGCTGCACAGCTCTCAATTTCTCATTGGGGGATGCACGCATGTGTGTGTGCGTGCAAGCGAGCCTTCTGGCGTGCAGCAGCACATGTTTCAGTTCCACCCTCACAGGACCGATGTCCCTCCTGAAGCATCATCTTTTCATCTGACGGTCATTCCTCTTTGTCACTGGCGGTATGAAAGGACAACGAGTGATAGAATAAAAGTGCAGCGAGGGCTCGCTCAGTTTGTGGCTGCAAATATCAAAGATCAACAGCAGTTAATAAAGCGACAAGCTTAGGAAGCACAAATCTGTGATGCGTCAATGTGATGCAATTATTCATCATTTTACCTGAGGGAGCTGCTTTGCCTTTTAATAAACATGAGGTTTATTGGAGAGTGTGAAATTAAAGAGAGTGCTGCTCTGTTATTTGGCAGTGAAGAAATTAAGTGATTTGTCAGGGGAGATGTGAAGCCAACTGGGTCCTGAGATTAATAGTCATATGATAAGATGACAGAGTGGTACGCACAGCTTTGCCGTTTAAGGCCAAAGACAAAATCTGTCCAAGAGGCCTTTGTAATGAGCTGAAGCGCAGTGAGCGCGACATGAAAATACCCATAATCCAGCAAACAAGTCACCATTAAATTCTGAATATGCATGTCTTCTTCCTAAGTCACATGTGAGAAAACATGTTCGTTTGGCAGGGTTCACTCATTTTTTTCCTCAAATGGTTTTAGTTTTCTGGTTTTGATACCAGTGTGAATATACTTTGTCGCCGCTTTAAAATACATTTATTTAATTCTCAAACTTTTTGTCTTTGTCAATCAACAGTAGAGTAACAGGAAAGATTGGGAGACAGAAATGAGGTCAACAGCCAGAGGTGGAACGCATGGATACTTAATTGACAATTCACTAAACCCCTCCCCTGATCCGCAATCAGCCAATCATGGCAGGTCCGTCAAACTTTTGATTTCACCACCTGCTGAAGCGATGTTTGCGAAGCGATGTGCATGGGGCTCTAATAAGACTGGTACTCTGTAGGGATGCGCCGATTTATCGGCCGAACATCAGTATCGGCTGATATTCGCCTTGTTGACTAACATCCGCCCATAGTTGCGTGTACATAACAACTAAAGCATTTCCTGATTGGAATCTCTGAACTATGACCTAGAATATGGGAATTACTCCCAAATGACCACGAGGGGAAGAAAATACTAAAAAGAGTATCAGTTTAACAGTAAACAGTGTCATCATTGTATACTGCAAAATGTGCCAGAATGATTGACAGGTGTAGTTTCAAACAAACGGTTTAGTGCATACTCACATGTTACATGTTTGTCTACACACTCACATTGACAAAAGACCCAGGTAATACAAAAAGCTTTACGAGTGAGCCATCTGCGAGCTGCCCAGTAAAACGCAGTCTTTGTTGTTAGTCACTGAGCAGCTCAACTGGACCAGCTGGTGGTCAAGAGCCTCCACAACCACATATTCACTGTCAATCGGGGAATTTTCCTTCCGTCTACATTACCAGCTACACATTTTAAAAAGCTTTGGGAGATATGAAATAGAAATGGAGACCAATCCATCCTCCCTCCATCGCCACGTCACTATACTGCAATACAGTCTTTACCAAGTGCACAAAAAAAGAACACTGTCAACGCCAAACGCTGCTATTGTTGCTCGAGCAGATGGCAACAAAAGCAGCTGCTGAGCGTGTTTTAATTAATCACGTGCTGTTGGCGTTTGCCTGCTGCTTTGCAACTTATGAAATATGTGGACAGAGCATATGCTGCCAATGTACTAACTCCTTTAGGGTAGAGTTAAATGGATATTCTGCTCAAAATGTGTATCTTTGTAGTTTGTGGGCTGTGGTACGCTTCAATTCATACCGTTACTTCCACTAGTGACCAGTTTCCATGAAGGAGCAGAAAATCCATAGAAATCTCTTGGATGACCCAGATAAAGGTTCTTTTTCTTTTTTTTTGCAAGGCTCTCATACAATCAGATAAGAAATAATAGACAAATGATGGGTTGGCTTTACATAAAGTGTGAATGCAACCAATTCATTCAGCTTTTCATTCAGTGATCGTTCTTCTTCGTCAATTTATCAACTCATCTCCCCCTTCTTCTTTGTTTCTTTTTTTGCTTTTCTATTCTTCATGCTTCTTCCTCTTTCCCCATCCACAGCTCCACAACTATTCATCAATACCTTCTTCTCATTCTCTCCCTGTTCTCTTGTCTCACCCCCTGACTTCCCTCTACTCTACCATCTCCTTTTGTTTTTCCATTTCCACACTCCTCCAGTCCTCCTTCCTCCTTGACCATACACCTCTTTCCACACATCAGCCCCATGTTCCTTCTCCCTTTGCTCTCGCTTCTCATCCATCTCCTTCCCCCTCCTCTTTGTTCATCTCGCCTTTTCCATCGGACCTGGTCAGCTCAGCGGAGTAATTTAGCAGCCAGTGAGTCCTGGGCCAAATCGGTTTCTGTAGACATACCTGCGGCAACAGGAGTGATTTCCCAACGGGACCGCAGCCACTTCTAATGACATCCTCAGGGACACAAGGAGACAGGGATAGGATGAAGAACAACAGACAGGTGGTGAAAATGAAGCAGAAGAAGACCATTAGGTAAATTGGTAGGGACACAACCCCTGATGGAGTTAGATATCATCCCGGTGAATTAATTAGTCACTTTAGTTGGCCGAGCAGGAAGTGTGATACGCTCACACGAGGGACATCCGCAGTGTTGACATTTGATTGGTTAAAAAGGATTTCTTCAGGTATTCCTCTTTGCCAATTTTAGCACTGGCACACACACAACATTTGTGTCATATTTAACACTATAGGTAAGAACATTTGTTTTTTCATGCACTGGTCAATTTTGAGAGTTAATTGGTTAGAGCTATTTTGCTTCCATTGTCACAGTCTGCATCTCTCCTTACCTGCTGCACCTCAGTACTTTTTCACTCATGCCGCCTCCACCTCACCTCACCGGCCAGCCACTCCCACCTCATCAGCTCACCCTGGGCCCCGGCTGCATCTCATCTCCAATCAAGCCAGTATTTAGGCCTCTCCTGCTCTATCACTCATGGCCATGTGCTTTCACTCATGTGAGACGCTCCAGCACAGTTTTAGACTGATTTCCTGCTGCCTGCCTCCTCTG
>CALSBV010010931.1:1414271-1435577 GCA_943590825.1 Bovichtus diacanthus | reverse complement strand
CCTCTGACCTGCCCGCCTCTTCTGATTCGTCTGCTTGGACTTCTTTTTGTACTTACTTGTGCTGATTATCTGTCCTGCCCTGTACCTGTCAAGCTCTGACATTAAACATCATTACTAACTGTTCCTGGTTTTTATGTGTTCTGCATTATGCCTCAATTGCATTTTAAACATAAAAATTCAGAAAACTTGTGATACAAAAAAATTATTTTTCTTAATGTTAGTAATGAACTGGGTAAGTTTTTACCCTATACGGCCTTGAAAAATGTATAACATTTTGCAATACATATCTTTAACGTCAGTTTTCTCTAGACTCCAGAAATCCCTGCTTCAGTAACTCTTACATTCACCAAACTCTCCAGTTTCATTCCTCTTTATATTCTCAAGGTATTTACAGAGGGATTTTTATTTATTTATAGAACATTCTATTCCTGAAAAAAAACATGGCAAAAAAATTGCTTTTAAAAAAATATATATATATATGTTTTTATAGCTGTTGATACTGAAACTGATTTATTGAGTGATACAAAGATATATCCAGCATTTTCTCTGTAAAACCTTTTGATTCTTATGTCAACAAAATGAAACAAATGGCTTTATCCAATGTTCAGATGTACAGTCATAACATTTTCAGAACTTGTAATACATAATATCATTGTAATCATTGTAAGTAACCAACTGGGGAAGTTTCATCGTGATCTCTTTTATACTATATCTCTACTATAGTCCCTTGTAGAGCTCCAAGTAGACTAGAACAGATTAAATTAACTTGCCCAATCAGCTGTGCCAAGAGAGATAAAACAGACTCATGACAATTTAAATTTGTGTCCTCTTACTTATGTACATTTACATAAATATAAACTGTCCTGGTGGTGGCGGATGTGTGCCTCCACATGCGAGTGTGTACCTTGCGTGTGTCAACTTCCTTTGATGGAAGGCAAAGGCGACCTCCCCTGTCAACCCTGCGTGCCGCGTTTTGAAAAAAGACTTATGTCCACATTACGCCCCTACAGGTTCCTACATGATTAAGTGATGGCGGACGGAGAGATGGACGGAGAGGTGACAGGACGGACACCTCATTCATAACGTATCTGGATGTGGAGCTGACAGCTCTGATGACTGACAGGAGGAGACTGTGGAGAGGTGAGGAGCTGGGTAAATATTGGACTCATTCAGAAATGGAAAAATAACTTAAGCTGTCAGACCTGCCATAGTTTGGCCATAAAAAGCACTTACTGTAGAAGCAAACTCATCATCTATAACTACCACAGGTGCAAGTCAAAATGTCCGAAACGTTCTTATTCAATTGAAAATGTTAGTGAATCATAAATATAATAAAAAAATAAAATAAAAAAAACTATAGATGCCAATAATGATGCACCATGTCAGAGATTGTGCTTGTTTTAGCCCATTAACTACACATTTGCATAAACTCTACATTACTGCTAACTCATAAATACCATAAATGTTCTGGCTGATGTCCTTCCTTGCATGCAGCCCTAGGCAATCAACTTTCAATCCTCTGCTCAATTTACCTTGCCAGGTGCTGCAGTGCTTACCTGAAAAACCTCTACTGCTACCTACCTGCTATTGCTGCTTCAAGAGGCTTCATGGAGGAAATACTTGGGCCTTGGTCTCCGCCGCCGCTCTGGTTTGGTATCGTGTGACTTTGTGGTTTTCCGGAGGTGGATTGGGAACCAACTCAAGGGTGTGTTCCCTGCTGATACTCCTCGCAGCACTGCTTCACTTCAGCAAGGTAAGAAAAAGTTGCTTGTGCTATTAACATACCTATGATGTCGTGGCTGTGTTTAGCGAGTGCACTAAGCTATGAGGCTGCCAGACGTGCTTGTACAGTAGGCCGTGTCATGCAGTTTGCTGAATGCTACAATGTGCTCTTGTGCTGCAGCTAACAGCCTAGCTATGTGCAGGATTTGTATTGGTATTAATTATAAATTAGGTTGTTGTAGTGCCTGAGATGTTTTGTCTCATGGTGGTTGTTAAGCCTGTTATGATGTTTATTTATGTGGTGGCAATGCATAAATCGTAATTGCAGTTGCTTTTTGGGTCCTGCTGGCTAAGTACAAAGTCAGATTGAGGGTAATATTATTGGCTTTAGGAATCTAAACGTGACTCCTGTTTGGCACACAGCCCATTCACATAGCTCCAGATATTTGCCTGTAATTTTGCCTTAATTGGTGACTCAATAAGGCTTCTGTCACACACACGTGTCACAATCACATTTTCTCATAATTACATTTTCTTACAGCATTAGAGAGTGGCTTGCTTTACTATTAGTAATATCAGTATCTTAAAACTGCTGAGCTCTTTTTTTTTTCTTTTTTTTTTTTTTAAATTCAAGCCACTGTACCTGTACACTAATGGTCATCTGCTACTTATCAATGCTACAAACCCATTTTATAACAGGAAATTGTCTGCTTCAAACTATGAATCGTTCATTTTCAAAATGCGCATGTCAATGATTATCTTCTGCATCAGTGATGTGTCTTAGCCGGCGGCTGAATATCAGTTGGATTGCTGGGTTTAGATTCATTCATGGAATTTCATTAGTTTATTCCGCTTGTCGTCTCAGGAGAAAGGTCAGACAGCAGTTTGTGTCTGTCCCAGACATAAAGTGGATTAAAAATGCATGGCTTCATTTCACAATGAGAGAGCTTCTTGTAATGTCTTTAAAATTATCATTTCAGGGATGGAAACACCAGCAATATGATCTTTTGAAGCAGCATGGGCTGAAATTCCAGGAATTCCATGTTTTTGACATATAATTACTATGTTTAAAAATAACATTAGTGCCATGCAGGCAGGCTTAACACATTGTTTTATAATAAAACACGTTGACGCTGAAAACCAGTCTGGGCTTACTTTCTTTCCCCCACTGAAAATGTATCAGGAATCGATAAAGAATTGGACTGATGAGCAGAATCAATAACAGTATTGCTATCAATAAAATCGTATAAGTGCCAAATATCAACTCTGTACAGATTTTCATTCATATCATAATCTGTTGCACGTAACCTACATGATTGAAATGTGATTTTGAGTTTGTGTACCTCAAACTAAGATTACACTCCCCCATCAGATCTGCATCAACACACCATGCGATGCACTACTCTGCTACTGCTCTATGACATTGGCAATACAAGTGATTCGATCATTTATTGTCACTCCGCAACACAGTGTTGCACAACAATATGCGGTTGTAGCTTAGTCCATCGCGCTAAAAAAACAATAATATGGCTGTTAAGCGGGATAAAAAGAGCTTTTTTTTGTCTGATGAGCGTACACATTATTACAGTGATAATTACAGTACGACAGTGCTACTCTTGACTGTCTCCCTCACCCTTGAGAAAATAAAGACTTCCTTTTTTGTGAAGGTTGGTACTCAAACTTTGGATTAACAAAAGTGAGATCATTACACTGAGCACCTCTGCAGGTTTGGAGGTTGCCATAGTGACTGCCTTGTTCACCTTCTCAGGAGTGCCGCTGATCACTGCCGATAAGATTGACTCTATTATGTAAAAAAAAGAGACTCGACTCTAGATGAGACAATGATCTTGGGCTCCAATTAAATAAATAAATAAAAATGGAAACAACGCCTCCGGACTGCTGCAGAAACCACTAAAAATGATAACCTTGGACAGCTCTTCCCTGCTTCTTTCTTTCTTCTTTCACTTGTGCTTAATGTAGCAAAAACATATTCAAATGAAATGACTTAATATCATTGTGCCTTCAGCTATGCACTGCAACCATGGAGTGGGGTTACAGTAATGTCTTCAATATTGTTGTCAGTATATGGTTCAGTGGTGTAGTTTGTTAGTCGGTTTACAATTGTGTGTCTGTCTGCATGTATGTGCCCGAGCAATTGTGTGTTTACGTCAGCCAGGTGGGACCATGGTCAGCATCTGTAATGAAGTGGCAGACTGTGTGGAATGTGGATTAGAAAGGAGAAAGTTGAGAAGGTGGTGTGCTTGCAGCAGACGGGCAGAAAAAACACGGGTGTGACCTGAATACTAATATGTATTCAAAGCACGTCCAGCCATCTTGATGCACACTGCTCTTCCACAGGCCAAGCTAGCGCGAGCAGCGGTGGTGGTTGATCTTACACACTTAAACATGTGTCTGAGGGGGAACTTTAACACAGAGATTTTATCTTCTCACTAAAGAAAGTCGATGAGCATCTTTACCAAAACATTTAACTATTTCAATACTTGACCATGGCCTGCTAGCTAAACTTACTAGCAGAGCTATGATCCCTAGCTTGAATGATAACACTGGGGTTATAGGCCGAGACTACTTGAACCTGCAATAACTGATTTATTTAGCAACTTGGGAGCAGCAGGAACGAGCTCGAGACACAATTTTATTACCTTTTTTAAGGTGAACCTTTTGTTGAATATTGGGCTTTTTAGCTGTTAAACGCTCCTCCGTGTTCATCACCAGCTAGTCGCTAACTGCCTGCCGTCTTGAGTTTGGCAGGTGGGTTTATTAAAGCTTTTTCTAACCCTAAACCTGAATATTGGTAATTAGTCCTCCACTCGGTGTCTTGGAGAGCTCACCAGAGGCCGCTTTATTTATTTGTTTCCCCCTATTCACATTAGTTGATGGTTAGCTTGCGTACATCCGCTACTGGGTCAATAGTTAGCTAACAGTTGAGCTATCATTAGTTGCACTAGCCATAATATGACAAGTGTAACCCTTCGTCTTGGGTCTAGAACTACTACAGTTATTGCTGGAAGACTGAAGGAAATCACACTTTCAAACCTTCACTATTTTTGTAGGAATTTCTACATGTTTTACTCCCCTGTGCTGGTGCCCTCCTGGCTGCCTTTCCACTGTCTCTTTATTATTGTATTCTAGACGTGAATACTAGTATATGCTCAAATCCACTGATATGACAATGAAACAAAGTGAGGTTACTTGGAGTTGAAGACTTGTGACCTTGTTAAAAAGATCATTCAACATTAACTCTGGCCGCCGGGGGTAATGAAGTTTACAGGACTTTGTCTTTGATCTGCAGACTGAGGAGTTGCTTGACCTGCGTTTGGATCTAACCTGACCTGCTAAAAGTGGATGGCCTTTACCCGGCTGGCAAACACTATTTTGACTTGGAATATATATTATCAAAGTACGGCATGGCAGGACAATTTCAGGGCATGTCAGGAAGCAACTGGTAGAAGGGCTGCAAACGTTTCTCTCTTGTCCTCCCTCACTTGTCATTTGTAATTTTACAAAAAAATCTAACATTAATTCCGATAACTCACCTGATTTGACACATCAGTTATGTGTCAGGGAGGTAATCGCAGCTCACGTTTGTTGTGCTGAAGTAAGATCTTCTGTATCTTTAATTGTATGAACTTAAAGTGCTTGCAATGTAAGGTGTATTGTTATCAATGCCAGTGGAAAGCTTTGATGTAACAGTAACTTAACTGTGGCTCAAGGAAAGAGATCGGTGAACAGTGAAGCTGATCTGCTACTTGACAGCACCGACAGGAACGTCGAAGTGACACTTAACTCCGACCATAGAGATTCAGTTACAAGCTACAGAAGTACTGAGCGTTGACCACAACAAGACTTTTAAAACAGTTCTGTCACTCTAGTTGATTATACACACGCACACGCACACACACACACACACACGCACACACACACACACACGTTGAGTTTAGTGGCAGGCTTGGTTGGTTGGGTTAAGAGAGGAGACCGTCCCGGGTTGACCCTGATCAGACAACAATTGGGGTCAGTTGGTGGAAAAAATGCATTGGTTTCCAAACTCAACACCTTTCAACACGAAGTGACACATTTGAGTGTGAAAGTAAGTTGGCCGTTAGGCTAAATGATGGATGATTTCCCATGTGATATGGAAGCTGATCACAAATGGCAAAGAAGAGTACAGTATGTCTAAAAGATAGTGGTTTGGTAGCAGGGTGGCAAATTAATACCAGCTGCTAGCGAAGTGCTGGTCAAATATGTGACAGGCAAATGAAACTCCTGTCCGCCTCTGATTTACTGTCTGTGTGAGACTCACCTGCCTCGTAGACATACAGTAATTGATAAATGGACCTGCCTTTCTAGTCTTACCTTTCTAGACACTGATGGCAGTGCTGCCATACAAGGTGCCAGACTACTCATCGGGATCTAATGTAATGCTCATTCACACACACTCGCACACTGTTGGCTGTGCCTTCAGGGGCAATATGGGGTTCAGTATCTTGCCCAAGGACACTTGCAGACTGGAGGAGACAGCCGCTCAAAACACAGTGAAAACAGAGAGGCCAGAATCTAATGTCATTTGAAATCTGTTCAATTATTATCTAACAATATTCTTTCAATTGTTGCAAGTACTTTACTTGGCAATCTTCAATCAGTCACAAACTGTAATACTGTTGGCTCTTACTGCCCAGATGCCTCAACTTTGTCTGTTCCCCGGTGCAACAACTAATACTTTCCCCCTGGCTAACATATATTGCAACAGACGGCATAGTGCTGCAACGCGTGTCTTTTGGTGTAATCAAAGTCGTACATTTTTAAGGATTCTCTTATTCTACAGTATGGTTGTTTGTAATATTGTTTGTTATTGAATGAAAAAAAAAAATCCAAAATGTTTCACATTTTTTATGTAATTTATAATAAAAAAAAAAACGAATATCTGAATCCCAAAATTTAAACTAGAATATCTACCTAACTAATCGAATATTTTGATACAGTCCTTGTAATGACATTGCATTGTGTTGCAGGAAAACGTTGTCTGTTAATAAGCTTATAGCTTGACCTACGTTATATTGCAGGGTTTTTATTATCAACTTATAACGTTACCAGTTTGTTTTACCATTTTACTAAAGGATGAAATGGTGCATATTGTAATGTGCTTGTTTTGCTGCATTTTTTTCTCTCCAGAATAAATGATACCGCTGTCTTTTAGAGAGTCGGTATCATTTCTGTCGTACATCTTTAAAGTGGTCTACATGGGTGGGAGAGGTTTTGCAACATCAGCATTAGTAGCGGCTGTGCAATCATATATTAGCTTATTCATATCATTAGATTTGAATCAGTGGATATAGCTTGTGTGTAAAAGTACAAATGGTTACAAATGATAAAGCCAGGCGACTGAGTCTGTTCCTCTTTTTCTCACGCTGGCGGAGGGCTGTTCTCCCACAGAGAGGATAAGGCCAGACATGTCCGCCAACTGCTCTCTTCTGAATATAATAGGAACAATGTAGGTGTTGTAGACAATTCCCTACTTCATCAAAGAAGTATGTAGCCATTCATCAAACTCCCTCTCTTTTAACATATCACTGACATTCACCTGGAGAGAGGCGATGTTGGAGTGACAGAAGGAGAGGGAGTTCTGTAGGAGTTGCTGTTTTCACACGAGGGCTTCACAGGCTGTTCAGATTTATCAATGCGGTTTGGTGACAGGACCTATAAGCATGTTAGAAAGGTAGTTGACAATCATCTATCATCACGGCAAATGGACAAAGAGGTTAGGTCTCATTTATTAACCATTAGTCATGCGTCAATCATCCTCCTTATTTCCCCTTCTTCAAGCTTTGTTTTATTTTGGGAATCAACACCAAATTCCTTAATGTTTCTCCGATGAGATGCTTTCCTTCACCTCGTGTTTATCCGTGACTTGTTTTCTATCATTGATGGGGCTTTGGCTCGAATTGGGTTGGTCTATGTGTGATGCATTCTGCAGCAATCATTCACTTGGTCAGCGCATATTAGCAGTGACATGTTTTCAGCAAGCCTGTCAAAGCGAGAGCTAAAATTACTTGGCTAATGGCGAAGTGACGTGCGGGCAGGACAAAGGGAATCAATAGTGCCGCTCGAAAGCATGGAGGCATAAAGGTGTGAAAGTGGCAGAGAGGTTGAATAGCATAATCAACCCAGCGTTACAACTTCAAAAAATGACTCTTCAAATATGTGCGGACACCTGCGCGCTGATGCTGAGCATCCAAAACAGAAAGATAGGCTAATGGCACTTTAATTTCCTGTCTTGTATTTTACCTCATCTTTCAGTGTGCTGCCAAAGAAGACATTCTCCAAAAGTGATTCAAAATACATTTTATTATAATATTTTCTGACATGGCCAATGTTTTTTATGCGAAAGCACAGCTATACAGTACAGTATATCTCAGTGTGTGTGAATCGATAGAGCTATAAGGACTTGTACTGTATACAGTAGACTGGAAATGGTTCAAGCCTCATTTCACTCCATCTGGCTCTCCTCCATATACCAGGAGTGAATGTATGGTCCACTGGGTCATGATGTACTCTCGGATATAATGTGGCAAAAGGTCCTTTCATCAGTTACCACAGAAACCACAGACAGTGATATAGAGGAGGGGGGGTAACCTGGAGAGAGGTGAACTTTATGGATTACCTTTCCTTACATCTAAGAAGACCGCCTACACACACGGACTATCACACACACACACACATATACACGATTCCTCCCAGAATACCACCCATCTGAATCATAAGCACATGGGGGGAAGGATAATAACTTGTCCACAACCCTTTCCACACGTCAGGCTGAAGCAGCAGAGAAAAGGAAATTGGTGGTTATTGAAGCTGACACGTGTCGTTCAATGTCTGTACCGGAGCGGGCTAACGTGAGTGCATGCGTGTGTGTGCGTGTGCGTGTGCGTGTGCGTGTGTGTGTGTGTGTGTGTGTGTGTGTGTGTGTGTGTGTGTGTGTGTGTGTGTGTGTGTGTGTGTGTGTGTGTGTGTGTGTGTGTGTGTGCGTGCGCGTGTGTGTGTGTGTGTGTGCGCATGTGTAGAAGAGAGTTGGAGAGAGAAAACGGGAGGAAATGGTTTGATTTCTACATGCAGTGCATGGTTTGGTCTAACCGAGACATCATTTGTCACATTATTATTATGTTATAAGGCTGGCTCGTTTTGTTTGAATACTTTGCTTGTGTTCATTCGCATTGATAAGACCTTCAGGGTCTTCCGTCCATGCTACGTTCATGTCCCTTCATTGTAATTACAAGATTGTTAATGGCGTTCACGTTAACAACTTCCAAGTCGTAATAACAACTGGCAAACTCTGGGAAAGTCATAAATACGGTAATATTTACCATATCTACCATCCATCTCATAGGACGTGAATGCAGCATATGAGAGGCGAGCCAGGCATGCTGGGAAAATCAGGGACAAAATGTGCTACACTCTGCTGGCTAAGGGGTTTGGTTCAGACTGACAAGATGGTTAAACCTCAAACAAAGATGTCAGTCCCTGATTCTACCTGGTCCGCTTTCATTCATAAATTGTTCATCATTGCATTCATTGCACTCGTGTATTCATCATTCATCTTTCTGTTTTCATAGTTTAGTTTTGTACTTATTAGTTCAATAAACATATAATTTATAAAGAACTTGATTTTGTGATTCGTGTGTGTATGAACTATCAGGTCCCTGTACACCGGGCCAGAACTCCGTAGCAGCTTTCATGTTATGAGACTACATTAATTATGACTATCAATTTTTCCTTGGATGGGTGCTGCTCTGAAGTATTAAATTATGTTACTCAATATAAAATGAGTTTGTGATAGTCTTAGGTTGAGTCCCACCTCATGTAAATGTAGCACATTTTGTTCTTTTACACAGGCCGGCTTGATAATGACATCTACTGCATGCTTACTGCATGCTTAGAAAGAAAATCACAGGGTTTTTCTCTGATCTGTCATACAAAAGAAAAGCAATTATGTGTACAGTAATTTAGCTTGCATGCTCAAAAGGTTTGGGAACACCTAATAACGCCTTTATCGCCACGTCTGAGTAAACATCCATTTATAAAGGCTGTGGAAAGGAGAAAAGAAAATGCTTTCATTCATTAGTATATATTTTTTGTTTTGTAGGTATTTGCGTTCAAACATCAATTATGAGATCATTTCCTATTTCTTTTCTGGAACATACCTCATTGTGAATTATACAAAGACTACAAAGCCTGTCCATGCCAGGCAAGGTCAGCTTGCACCAATGAAATGCACTGTTAATCAAGAAAAAACATTTGCAATGACAAACGCGTCAACTCAATAGCCAGCATCATGGGGAGGGAAAGATAGGTTCATAGGAAAAGTGGGGGAAAACAGGGAGGATATATATATATATATATATATATATATATATAATATTTATATTTATATTTATATTTATTTATTAATTTTTTCTCTTTTTTAATATTTTATTCACAGTATTAGTTGTTATGTTTTACATTGACAAAATACATTGAAGGACATACCAAGAAAATACAACACTAATGAAACACAAACAAAATAACAAAATAAAAAGGCTGCCAGACAGTTTACACAATTACATAAAAAAAAAAAGTCTGTTGACACAATAGTTACAGCTCAGGCGCGAGGTAAAGTAACGAGAATAAATGAATAGAGTTAAACACCGCACCCACTCATGTAGCCAGGCAGTTTTGAGTCCCTATGGATCCCCAAATTCTCTCAAATGTATTCAGTGTGTTGGGTTTGTGCAGACACGAGTCTTTTCATTTGCCTAACAGACAACATGTCCTTGAGCCAATTCGCAAAGCAGGGAAGAGTGGTAGAATTCCAAGTCAGGAGAACACGTTTCTTAGCAAACCACCGTTCCTAAATGCAGAGCAATCTGCAGGATGTACAGCAGCTCAAAAGTCTTTGCAGAGCATCCAAATGTCTCTGGAATAGGCCTTACAGATCCACTCAAAAGTAGTGCAAAAGTCTTCTAACGTAGGGTAAAACCAGAAAAGATGTGCATGTGATCCTTCAGCAGAGCAACACGGTTCAGTTTTGTTTTCGAGTAACGCAGTCTATAAAAAGGGGATGGGTGGTGGGGGTGGACTTGGTGAGCCACTTTTTATCTCATTTAATATTCAAAAATAATTCTTTCAGGTAACTTTTTGTTGAATTTATTTGTCTAACAAGGCAGAACTGGAAAACAAAATAGCAGGAAGTGAAACATTTTCAATGACTGTAGCCGTGAAGGGTTCCTTTCGGTCTCAGCATCGACACACTTCCAGTAGGTAAGTGGCAGTGAAAAGTCAAAATCAGCAAACCAAGAGCGACCTTTTCAAGGGCTTTGTGTAGGTGAGCCTTGGTTATCCTGTGTTTTTTTTGTAACCCTAAACAAAGTGCAATATTATAGAATGGAGCTTTATTTAAAAGGATGCATTTAAGCACATGGGCATGTTTTGAAACGGATATAGAAACCTTGGTGGGCTCACCCTTCTTGTGTAAGGGCAGTATCCTCCAGGACTCGATACTTAGTTAATTCTGAAAATATGCTTTAAGTCCATGGTCAGTTTAAGCGACCGGATAGGCGAAACAATCCTAAACTACTCTAAAAGGTAAATTCAGTAAATGTATTAACTCAAGGCATTCATTTGCTCTTTTATTCCATTCATGGTATAACCACAAATACTCCACCAAAATATTTTCTGGGGAAAGAAAAGACTTTGGGAGGCTGAGGAGAGATGGCCTACCTTGGAAAAGTATAGATTGCTGAAATATTAATACTTGACATTCCTCATCCACATTTACATGGCATGAATCTGTGTGAAGAGGTGACATATTCTATAAGGTTGGGTGATGACATTCAGCTTGAAAACACACTTCCTGTGCGCACACGCTGTCGTTTCCAACGAGAGGATGGCAGCTGTCTGCTCCACACTGTACCGCACATTTTAATGGATATTAAAAGCTGCCTGCAGTCACCTCTCAAAGGCAGTAATGTAAATTGAAGTGTGTGTGTGTGTGTGTGTGTGTGTCTGTCTGTGTGAATAAGGCAGGAACGGACAGAGAAATAATTAATATATAAATTCATATATTGAATGAATTTGATTCTGAAAATATAAAGGTATCAGACTATCAGACAGGATGGAGTTTTCTCTTCCTTGGAGGTTCAGCCAGTACAGCTTTATCTGAACAGAGCGACTTGCCATCCTTCAGAACCTATAGTTTGTGTTCTTCATTACTTTGTTTGTGAGAAAAGCTTTTCCTGCCACCTGTTACTATACTGTACACAACAATAATGAGTGATCTTGGACATGATTCAATGTTGGAGCTTCACTTTGGGACTTGTCTTTATTAGAAGTAAATGCATTCATTACATTAATATCTATTACAGCGTTTAAGTAGTCTCTCGAGAAATTCGAGCCTTCCCTGCAATACATGTGAGAGCTTTAGATTTTACATTTTTTCTAATTCTTTTTAAATCTCCACTTTTTCCACAAAAAAATTATAAAATAAAACTAATTAAAGACCATTTTTATGATCTTAAGTCAAGTGAAAATGGACAAAGTTATTTTCTTTTAGTTCAATGGAAAGAACATTATTTCCATTTTTATATGGTTATGTACTGCTCATAACAAACTCATCCACTTGGATTTTTGGAAGTTCCACCATCTCTAATTTGATGCTTAAAATAAACCATTTGGCTTATGGAACTTGGTGGCAGCAAAACTAGAATTACCGCCTCGCGGTTGTATGCCTCCGCCAACCAGTCGAGTTTCAATGTCATCACTTCATTTTATCCTATTAGACATTTGTGTGTAATGTCATAATTAGCATAAGCATTCATGATTTATTTTTTCAATCTTTGTTATCTATAATACTAGATAATGCCAACTTTTCAACAGATCTTACATCAGCAACCTCCTGCGTTAACCCCCTTTACACTATAGAAATGAAGCACCGATATTAAGCATCATTTGCACAGCAATAATGAGGTATAGCATGTATGCCAAAGCTGTTTATCTGAAAAGACCCCATGAGGCCCTTCGGCAAATCTGAAGTATTTTTTCAGACTCTGGAGAGTTTTGCAGTGTATTGTGGAGCAACTTTCAAGTTTTTTATCCGTCACATACTCAACATATCTCTACATTGTGCAGTGAAATGCATTGTTGCCCCCAGTACAGTACTGTTCTTGACATGATAAATAATACAAATACCATAGTGCGATATATTCTGACAGTGTCCTCTCTGCAGTGCAGGTGTAGAATGTTTCGAGCGTCTGTAGTGACATCCTGAATATTTGGCAGCTGGGGTTTTGCTGACATTTAGTGAGAGGCAGCTGTCCTGACACCACAGTGTCAGATTCTCCACCTCCTCCCATCAGGGTATGAATGTGTATCTGGTTATGATGTTGTAATACTGTGTGACACACTTGGATATTTTGGGTTTCTATGTTGTGTAAATGCACAGTGTGTGTATGTGTTAACTTGTGTTAAAGTTGACACCATGTTTTTTTATTTTTTTCATTTGTGAGAGGCAGCAAAAAGTTTCACTTGCACTGCACATTTTTTTGTGGTTTCTATTCCTTTCTATGAAGAGTTTTTTTTTATGTTAGTGTATTGTTGATTGTTGTCATTTGTTTAGGGGAAAAAAGAAGCTAAGGTGGCTATCAAACAATGACCTTTGTTGGAAATAAGGCAAATGTTTCAAAAATGAAATTAAACGGGTGCTAATTTTTGACCCAGTTGTGGGAAAAAGTTGTCCTGTTACAAAAATATTTGAAAAGGTATGCCCCAGGGACACAGACAAAGAGGAGAGCACAAGCGTTTACATTTTTTGGGTCACAGTATGCCAAACAATACACCCACAGTCTTTGTGTTTCTGGTCTCTCAAGCCTCTTGTTGTGCAGAGATCCAGCAGAGTGTGAGGCTGGTCCCCTGGCAGGGACCAGGTGTAAGGTGCTACTCTGTGTCTCACCTGTCGGCCTTCATCTCCAGATCAGTGCTTGATACTGAACCCGCTACTACGTAGTAAATGTTAGATACAGAACAAGAGGATCCTCGGTGGATCATTGGTTTGATTTTCCACCAGATTACTGTAGTGTGTGATACATTGGAAGTCCCAAGTCCCATCCAACGCATTCACACATTACAATCACAGTTTCTTACCAGCATATGAATTGACACTTCATCCATGTTTTGATATTTAACTATAAAGCAAAGAATCTTTGTGCATGCGTGTTTGTGTGTGTGTCCATATCTTGAGAACCGTTCATCCAATCTAATTCTCACATGGTGGGCGTATTGCTGGGGACCCAAGGATGTGCCGTGTCGACACATTCAATATTAATAAACATTTAATAAACAAACCAACAGCGCTCTGTGGAGCAGCGTGGGGTTAGGGCTCTACTCGGTCATCCACAGCGGGCCCTTACGGACCTCGGCTCATCGACTGCAGTATATACTAACGTTACAACTGAAGTTATTTTGTTTTCCTTTTAGTTAACAAGCGATTTGCGTTCTCAAGAACCCTGCCAACAGCACGTCCGGAGGCCATGCCACGGCTCGTTCCAAATGGGCATGCACTCGAAACAGCCAGCTCATGAACAGCACCAACGGGAATGCACTAGTAGCCCCAGTTGAGAAAATTATAACTTCTATGCGTGTCTAAAAACTGTAGAAAAACGACGCCTGCCGTACCGTACCATAGGGAAACAATGGTTTTGCTGGTGACGCATTTTTAGCTATGCGTATGTGGGTGATCACATTCGACCAGAGCCAGACAGTTTATCTGTTCAAATGAAAGGCTGGTTGAAAAAAATTGCGCCTTGTATTTCAGGATCTTGTCAAATGCAGCTTCAAAGTATCAGCTGTTTTAGACACACAAATGTTTTAAAATCCGTTATTCTGGTTTATATAATTTTTTTGGTTAATACTTTTAAAAATGGAGTAAATTGTGACGGGTATTCACACATTATCCACCCTTCTAAAGGAAGTGATGATCTATAAAGTATAACTTTTTTTACCACCGCATTGGATGGTGGTTCTCGGATCCAAAAAGCCTTATGGTGTATACAGAATCACCGATATAATAGTTATGCACCGTTACTGTGACTTTATCATGACCCTGATACTTCTAAACATTAAGCAAATGTCAACCTTGCAGGTTGTAATATAAAATCAATTGTGATTTTGCACGAGGCACGTTGGAAAAAACTATTAGGCGCCTAGAACAAAATTGATCATTTAACTTGAGCGCAAGTCAATACGTTAGAATAATTCTGGTGAATGATATTAACGGAAGCATCTGACCCGATCAGGGTTCCTGCACCAGGCAACATAAGCCAGCGAATCATTACATTGTGTGTGTGTTGCATGTGGATGACTATTGATCTAAAGTACATTGATATCAGCTGATACTGATCATCTCCCAGCAGTCCACCAGTACCAGCCATCTCTGCGGGAAAAATCAACTATTCCAGCTGAACGGGGCAGTTGCAGCTGTTCATAAGGGGATTTGATGCATGATGCATGTGTGCTGCAGAGAATGGGAAGTCAGATAACCGTTCTCAGACCATGAGAATGCTCTGACTCTTTGTACTGCACACATTATGCTGTGTCCCATTTCCACACAATATACTAATATTACATAGCATATTAATCTTCAGAGTTAAGTGCCCTTTTCTTATGAGTTTGTTTACAAGGAAATAATGTGCTTTCCTTTTTAAAAAAAAAAACCAAAACAGATTTTTTTGTTTTTCTGAGATGGTCCTTGCCATCAATTATATTTTTTCCTCAGCTGTAAGTAGCTGCTCTGTTTTCGTTTTTTCTTTTTTGTTACATTGTGGAACATAACCTCATTAACATCCTATTCATATAAGTTGCATATATAAGCTGCATTAAGAGTGCACACCGACAGCTCTGAATATACTTACTTTTCTCACTTTTCCAGTGTGGAGAAGCTACACACTGTTATTTCCCTTCTGTGTGTGTATTGCGACAATTGGGGGAATAGAATTAGACCCGAAAGTTCTGTCTGTCTATCGTTCTCCTCCGCTCTGTTTCAGTATGGACAGCGCCGCACCTACACTTCCAAGCCTTACAAACGACACGACTCGACAATAGGAAAGACTATATATATATATATATATATATATATATACATACACACACATACACACACAGTGGATATGTTTACGTTTATACATTTTGCTGAATGTCCTGCTTGCTTTCAACCTAAAAGTTTGAAAGTAGCCTCCAGTCTCTAAAGAAAACATGCACAAACATGGCTAAGACTCTTGGCTTTAACTCAGATCCCACATGTGCAAACACTCCGACACAATAACCTCTCTCTTTATATCCCTCACATACACACACGCACACACACACGCACACACACACACGTACTGAAACCGCACATGGCACGCTGACGTATACACCTGCCTGAGAGCAACTCCCATTCATGGTTCCTTTTTAATTGTTTGCAGATCTCCCCAGGGTAGGAGCTTTGTTTAAGAGCAGACAACGGTAATGGTTTACTGTGGGAGCTGTGCATTAAACAGTTCAGTAGAGCCACAAAGGAACACTTCAGCACATACAGTAGCTGTCTTTTATAGATGCCCATTGTGGAGGCAACATCAAGAAACCACACCATTTTAACAGTCTGGGGTCACAATAATGAGTCTACAGTACGTTGGCGTTTTTTATCATTCTTTGAGGTTCTGTTGGAGACGCTCGGAGGGATTGAGACAAGTGAATTGATGAGGTGGCCTCCAGGGATCAAAGTCAGTTTTCATAATAGTTTTATGGGAGCTCACAGTAATGGGTTTATTTTCGCTTTGTTCTCTTTGTTATGTCGACTCAAGAACGTCAATAAGAAAGCGAAAATGTCCCTGACATTAAGGTGACCTTTGGTTGGTGGGCTCTGCTCCGGCAAGGATTGTGATTGGACAATGGGATTGTGCTTGAGCAATTATCTGGTGAGGGAATCTTTATTTTTGATCAAGTGTTTTAAAATACACTGCCGTTCAAAAGTTTGGAATCGCCTGCCACAAAAGCTTGATTGGGTACAGTTTGATGGCGGAGAGGACCGCTCTATTTTTTTTTTTTGAATAGTCTTTCATGCTTTTAGTTTATAGTAAGTCGTCTTTTCAAATAGACCTCATTTCGTATGAAAGGTTTGTTTTGTTCATCGAGAACAAAATGCTGTCCAATGGTTTTGCCAGATAGATCGACAATTGAAAGGGTTACCTCTGAGCAACAGTTAAATTAGAAGAAATCACCAGTCATTGGTAAAAGAAGCTGGAAGTTTAGCTTCTTTTCAGTGCTCGTGCACATACCTGCCTACCAACCCACACGACTGTAAAGTAAAACAACCCTGTGAGAAAACGTTCAAGAAACCATTTGGATTTTGCAGCCTTTCTTACGTAACATGCAGGCTCATTAAAATATAGTCTATATAGCATAATTGGAATTGGATCAGCTGAACATACTATGGACCGACAAACCACAGTCCTAACCTATTCAATCGAACCACAGAGGAGACTGCAAAGCGCCCAAAGAAAAATGGCTTCCCAAAATAGATTCCCCCTGTGGGGGACACAGAATAAATTGAAAATTGTATTATTCTGTGTTGACAAATACCATATATGATAATTGCCACTTTCATTCAGATGCTATATATTTGAGTACTTGTTTGTCGTGTAATACACTGTAAAGTTACAAAAGGAAGTGGTTCTTCACTTATTCATTGATGTAAGTAAATGTTTGCTCGTAATGTCAAGGTGAAATCTGACTGCCCGGCCCTACTTCTAATGATTTCTATCATCAAATTATAACAATTTTAATATGCAAAATAATTATATTAGGATATGTCTTATTTTAATAAGAAAAATATCTGTATATAGCTTATTTATTTATTTTTTTTAAACTCAGTAGACCCCTTTAGATCTTTATTCACTTGATTATATGCTCCCCCAGAACTTAGTTGGGTCCATCACCCTTTTTAACTTCGCTTTAATAATACTTTTAAGGTTTATTATGTTCTTTGTTTGCCGTATGCTTTATCCTACGGATTCTTTTTAATTGTAAAGAGTATTAGTAGTATACATGGTTGATTGATTGATCTGTCTTTTTTTCCAATTTTCCTTTTCCCTAGCTTGTATGCTAAGATTCTTCCTATAGACAACCTTAGAGAGACCATTTATCAGAGACTACTGTCTGAGCTCTGAGGAGAACTTTACAATGCTAAGCTAGCTGTATCTTTACCAAAGTCAGGCCTGCACATTTGCTTCTGAATCAGACTCGAGTCGAGGGCATCGTTATTGTTTAGCAGGACAACAGCGAGTCACAGGTTTTAATATTACTTACAGACAATAATTAATCAACGTCCAATACTCCAATACTAGGTATTGTTTGTACACAGCTAGAAGAGCAGCCGCCATGCACACACACAGAACCTCTGACTCCTCCTCATTCTCTTATTCCATTAACTGGGATCACGACCCTGAATTTTCCATGTTTGGCAGAAAAATCCAAGTCTCCTCCTTATTTTCTCTCGTCACATGTATCATCTGAGACAAACAGGTACATGAATAATAGCACGGCCTCTTTTCAAAACTAGGTTGAATTATTTTCAGTCAGCTTAGTGGGAGGAGGGGGCTGATTCTTCTGAGGGGCAACAACCTCTGTGCCTTGAACCTTACTACATGCACGCAATTAAACACACACATGGAGAACCACACATGGCAAGCACAAAGCCATTCATCATGGTGTCAGTGGGAAGTCTGTGGGGAGGACTCCTGGGTTAAAAAAAAAACCTCAAATTAGAATTTTCCGTTGCATGTTTACCCTGCTCTCGCTCGTCTGTGAGGTCTGGCTCTGTTAGGTTAAGCGTGTGGATGATGTGAGAGGCAGCGCAACATGATTAGGATGAACAACAGTGTGTGAATTAACTGCGTTCACGATGAACTTCACGCCTCATTGTCTCCTGCAGAAAGCTTGACACGACAAAAACATTCATTATATGTTTTTTTATTTATTTTTTTTGTGCAAAATCATACCTGTATTGCAAAGTGCATAGGGATCATTATCCGTGTACTTTTCTCCAGAGGGATGCTGAGCCCTCCTTGATTTTTAAATGACACCCCATATGGTGTGAAAATATCATGCATCAGCTGTCCAACCATTAACCAAGAAAATGTGCTCCAGGTGTCGAGGGGGAAAACATTCCCATTAACAAACTTTGAGCCTTTGCCAGGAACAATTAAAGTTGCACAGAGAGGAATGTTATGAACTGAGCATACATCAGATTACCCACACAGCCTCCTATCAGAAGGAAATCCTTTATTTCTAGGGACTTGTTATTATTGAAAATACAAAGCCTTTTTTTCCCTACAGAGGGAAACAATTTTCACAACGGCTGCTTTTGCTGCAGTGGTTTTTTATTACTTTTATTACCCCACTCTCTGCTTCTAGCCCAAAAGGACATGTAGTGTAAAAAGGAAATGCTCCCGTGCTGTACAATAATAAAGACATAATGTGTTTATTTTCCACATATAAAAGGCTGTCACTCAGTGTGTTATTCCTCTATAATGGAAGATTGCTTGTACTCAAGAGAGAGTTTGAAGTTGGGAGAAAAGGTTATGGATGGCATCATATTCTTAACAATATAGTGCTTAGCAGGCCATCATTACTGTCATTTATTTTAACAGAGCCCAATTTAAGGAAATGTAATGTTGTTTTTCTCAGGTGAACGGCTAAAATGTACTTTAAGTTAAATAAGATGAAACTATTATAATTATAGTATTGTTTCTGAGTCATCATCATGTATACCAGCAATACCATGTATACCATATAATCAGCTCCCTATATACAGTGTGTTGACCTTTGGAACCTGTCATGTGTGCTTGCATGTAAATGCACATGTTTGATATAATTCAGTGATTCTTAACCTCCAGTACCTGTACCCCAGGGAATACTCCGGCCACTGCCAGTGTGTCCTTCGGATGATTGTGAGGGAGCTGTAGCGTCGTGTGTGCATGAGCCCACTGCTGAATAATACAAATATAATACATGTATGTATATAGCACTTTTCAAGATGGATGTTACAAAGTGCTTCACAAGACAATGAAATCAGCTAAATTTAAGCAAAAGTTCAAACAAAAAGGTTACTGTTAAAACAGAAGTTATCAATAACGGTATAATAGTCAGTATATAAGTGGTAAAACAAGCTGATAAGGTGATTGACGAGATGACAAGTATATATACATACATACATGTGTATAAATATACTGTTTACATACACACAAATTGGTATATATATATATATATATATATAAAATATATATATGCTTTACCACAAATTTGCACATAAGCATACACTGCCGATTTGTAAAATATATTTGCTCAATGGGCAGCGTTGAGGGTACAACAGGGATGGCTATGGCCGGCGGAACAAAACGATCTCTGATATCTGTGATCTTATTATGAAAACAAGTAAGACTCTTCACATCACTTCACGGAGGTTCAGAAGGCGAGGAAGGGTTCACGCCACGACTTGATGTACTGAATAACGCCATGGGGTTATGGTGGTGGTCTGCAAAGTGGTACATCTCTAAACATGGTGTGTCCTGCTCCAGTGCATCAGTCTTTGCTGCGATGGAGGGACAACAGGTACACGTGGTTGATAATCACTGAAATATTCATGCAGGTACATACGGGAAATGCCTGTCAAAATTGAAGATCCAAAGGCAACAGCACCCATGGTTATGCAATCCTAAGGTATATTTAGAAAGATTCTTTGGTTCATAACACTGCTAAAAAGATTACTTAGCAAAGGAAACTTGTTTCTCACCCTGCTAACACACACTTGGAATCAGTCCAAACCATTGTGGACATTTACCCTCACACCTATAGATCCATATTTTCCTTCACTGGCTGTGGTGGGCAATATAGAGGCATTATCAGTCTCTTCCTGTTTGTGCTGAAGATAGAAACAGCAACATTTTTCCTTCTTGGTCAAACAGTGCAGCATCTGTCTTTAGTGCTGAGAGAGTTCAGTCTCTGACATTCTGTCCTTATGTACAAACTCATTATTGACCAGATTTTTGTCAAAGGTGCCTGTATGCTTCCCGTTCCCTTTGATGAGAAAGGTGAGCTGTCTGCACTGAATGTTAAACTATGTAATGGAAAATTAATAAGATCTCTATATCTTTCAAAATGTTGATCTTTCATGGGTGAAATGGAAGTCTTTCATGTTGGGAAGATGCGAAAGGCCAAAGAGTGAGAAGAAACCTGTCTGACAAAAATTTCAGTCACGCTTATTTCATTTTTTTCAATTCCAGTCTTTTTCTTTTTCTTCAAACTTGAAAGTCAGCGAGCGGCAAAAATTACATTTGAAGTGATATCAGCAAAAAAAGATTAACATTCAAAGGTGAAAATGTTGGATTGGGTGATTACACAAGCATGCAACTACATGTACATATAGCTATATATAGCTATTTCTATCTATCCCTATCTCTATATATCTATATATATATATATATATATATATATATATATATATAT